>CM044901.1:16090266-16451942 GCA_024500145.1 Gentiana dahurica var. dahurica
AACTAGACAACCGTCCGGTTCCCCGGCAACGGCGCCAAAAACTTGTCACGGATTTTATCAACACAAAATAAACAAGTAATAATCCGGTTAACCTCAAGTATAAGGATCGTAGTAATAGCGGTTAATGCCGGGTCGATCTTACGGGGAACTAAACGATTGTGATTTCTAGTTTTTATCTAACTAACCTATGTCACGATTACTAAACTAAACAATGGATAAAACTAAACGAAACCGAAAATAAATCTTAACTAAAACGTAAAACTGGACAGAAGAGATGATCTAAAGCCAGGAAGGATACGGGCTGCGAACCAATTTAAACTAAACTAATCTAAGTATGCAACAGAAAATTAACTAAGCTAAGCAATTCAGATTCAAAGAGTTTAAAATCAATAATTTACGAAACGAACAAGCAATTGATCCACCTATCCTATCAACGTTCAATTTCAATTCAGATTATCTCGTGATTACTAGTCAAGTTGTGATTCACCTATTCAAAAGTATGAACCCTAATTTCATAGGCAAGTTCATCTATTAATCTATATCTTTCGATCTAAAGATTAACGCTCTCAATTCAAGGTGTGAAATCTCTCAATTCCTAACCTAGAAATCTAACCTAGAAATCTAACCTAATAACTCTCGTTAATTAGATCAAATATCTATCCTTTATCGTGGTGATCTAACGTCTAACATGATTCTCATCAATTAAACGATCAATAGAGCAAGCATCTTTCGACATAAATTTGCAATAAACAGCGTAAAGCATGATAAAGGAACAACTCGTAATAGATACTCACAAAATAATCACGAAAAGAAACTGAATAGTTGAATCGGACGGCTTCACAACGCTTGTTCAATAGAGGCCTAGCCTCTTAGCATCCTCTTCGAATATCGAATTGTTTAGAGTAAAAGTGCATTAAAATATTTGAGTAAAAATCGAATGAAAACTAAAGGAAAACGCAGCTTGGCCGCCCCTAGGGTTTAGGGTTTGAATATATGATGATATTGGGGAGAAAACACGCTGCCTTATATAGAAAACTAGGTCGGTTTCACCAAGTCGGCGGCTGGACGCCCGTCCGGAATAGGTATACGCTCGTCCACTCTGGTGTAATCTTCTTCGAGTCGGGCCGAGCTGGATCAGACGCCCGTCCTTACTTTAAATTGGATGCTCGTCCAGAAAAATATGATCATCCTGAATGTAAAAGCTCCTCCCAAACGCTCGTCTGGAATGTCAAACGCCCGTCCACTCTGGACGCTAGTTCAGGCTGATGGACGCCTTGATCGAGATCGACTTTATCTAGATTCCTTCATCTCTATCTCTTTTATCATATCCAATTCCTTCATTATCTTTCCATCATTAATTAACTCGAACTTTAATCAACTTGTGATCATCTTTTGAGCTTCAAACATGTATCTACACACATAGAAACATCGCAAAATGTAATAACGCTCAAATAATCATAAAATCACAATTAAATCACATAAATCAACCTATTTTCCGATTAACTCTTTCAAAATATCATTCGCTCAATAAATCCATTAAACACTTGTTTCTTATACAAATTCATACCAAAATGAGAGAAATCAGCATAACATATAGCGTTATAGATCGTATAAATTCACCCTTAACAACTCCCCCACACTTAAGCTTTTGCTCGTCCCGAGCAAAACAAAACAAAAATAAGGCTCAGAAAAAAAAAAGACATCTCCACATATATAACACATATCCAGTAAATCAGAAGTTCACCACGGTGTGCGTGCAAAACCATAGAAAACTTCCACTAAGTCCAAGCTCGAGAAACTCAAAGCAAAACTAGCTAATACCCCCTTGTAGACTAGCAATAAATGACACTCATAAGATGTACCCTACAAACGTAAAATATCCTGAAAAGAATGATCGAATATATTTAAGGCCTTTCTGAAATACTCAGAGGATAATCCCTACAGCATATCTGACAGTTTATACTGGGGATAAGATAGACGATAACTTAGTCTCATATCAATTTCATAACAATTCTTTTATAAGTTGATTTAATATTTCACATTTAAACACACATCAGAATGAGCTCTTGCCCTCATAGCAGAATAGGATATTCGAGATATACCCTACCTTACTCCAATCATAAGGCAGCTTTGCCTGACTGTCGTGAGCTTTTGGTCATCATAGTGGAATAAAACATTTCGAGATAATGCCTTACCGCACTCAAATCATCGACCAGCTTCCGACACACCCTTATTAATCAACTATTAACTTAACTTTTTCAAATGACATTAGTTACGTATTACTTATCACATTCAAACCTTAGATATTCACAGTACGTCATACTCGGAACTAAATACAAACTATCATAAGTCTCACGATATATACGTAGCACTAAGTACACGACTTATAAGAAAATCAAAAATCACTAATCCAAACGGGGTATAGCTTTATAAAATAGCTCGTCATCACTATGGCTCGTGAAAAATAGTGTCAGGTGAAACAACTGACTTACCAAACATATGATGTATAGCTTAAATGACTATAAAGATGACGAACATTGAATTGAATTGCCTACTCGGGACAAAACAAAAACCAAAATGTCGGAGAATTTCCAAAAATTTCAAAAATTATAGCTCATTTTGCATAGAAACACTAACGTATTAAACAATGCATAGATACATCTCAAATCATTCCCCTCCCCCACACTTAAAAATCAACATGTCCTCATGTTGTGTAGAACGGAAAGAAAAAAGAAACTTAGCTGATTTCGCATAGAAAATCGAGTGCTGGTCAGGCCGGAGCATGAAAAGAAACAACGCCCGCAAAAGCGTTGAAAACAACGTCCAAACCGAACTCAACCGAGAGCTCGACAAAAAACTAGATCTGCACCACTCGAGAAACCAGAAATACCTCGGGGGAACAATGGGGTATAATATCGTAACAATGAAAAAGATAATAAATCGAAATCGAGTAGACAAAAGAAACATCGGTAAGCATATAAAACAGTGACCAGAAAGTTAATACAAATCAAAACAGAATGTCGGGATGCCGTATGGCTTACATGATCCGTAAACGTAGAAAATGAAAAGTACATGTATCATGAAAGTGCTACATGAAATCAGAAAAATAACAGATAAAGCTCAAGAAAGGCCCGGAGCAGGCTCAGCCGAAGGAGGAACAGTAGAATCAACAGCAGTAGTAGGGTCAGTGGAGTGTACAGCAGCCGTAGACGTCGTCGATGAAGGTGCCGGCTGTGTAACCGGGGCAGAATCAGTCCCAGGAGGTCTCTCCTCCGCAACCTCCTCATCATCAGGCTCCCTCTCCGCCTCAAGCACATCGGCAATGACCTGCTCGATTGCATCGGAAAAGACGAACTCCGTACCACTCTCCCTGAAAATATTCATATCCCTCGGTTTCTTGCCCTCCACAATGCACTTCAGCACGTACATCATGTTCTTTTGCGTCTCCTGGATATCAGTCATCCAATCCCGTAGACTACTGGCCATGCTATACCGAGTCCTCTCCGCAGGAGATAAACTAGACAAGGAGGGAACCGGAGGTGGTGCAGGGGAAGAACCAAGCTCACGTGGTAACTCAGTCTCAGTCTGATCGGTAGGCTTTGCCTTCTCCCGTTGCAAGAACCTTGGATTCTTCGGTTTATGATCGGTCTTGTACTCGGGAACTTTAGCATCTTGACATAGGCCGTGTATCAAATGCGGACAAATCAAGCACCTAGTATACACTTTCTGATTCATGGCCACCTCGTCGAAAATCGCTTGCCCCACATCGACATTAAGCTTGAAGTTTAAGGCATAAAGCATCCCAAGGTCTCCAATATGGAAATGAGTCAGGTTGTTTTTAGGTAAAAACCGGTTCTGGATAAACCGACACTGAACTTTCCAATCTTCCGTCCAGTTTGTGGTCACTAATTCCTTCCTAGCCCCGCCCGGTCTAAGCGTCCACGGCACCTCCGGGCATACCAACAACCGTAATTCCTCTAGTGGATCCTCACCGGCGTCCTGTTTAGCTTTAATGGCCTCCTTATAGTCCAAGCCCTCAAAAAGATCTAATCCGTACTTCCCATTGATAACCGCTGGCGTAAAAAGCACCTGAACTCCCCGAACCGTCACAACTCCGGCTGCCAAGTCCGTCTCTGAGCAATTGGCATAGAATTCACGGACTACCGTAGCATTAACCGGGGTTCTAGGAGTTTTCATCAAAGCCCCCCACTTCCTATCCGTTAACAACTTCACAAATGTGGGGTCCACCTTCGTGTCTAGAACGGCTCGCTCGACCAACATCGTCCGAGTCAAATAATGCTTATTATAGACCTCCATCGCCGTAGCATTGATGAACCTACGAGCAAAGGGCATAGGGATAGCAGGTCTCACTCTCCGTCTAACTGGCTCGTCTCCCTCGGGTTCATTGTCTACCTGCTCACCCCGAGCTTCTGCCGCCCTAGTTTGCATCCTCACTAACGGCTCATCATCAGTCTCAGACCCAGATTCAGGCTCGTCTTGGACAGGAACTCTAGTTTGACCTCTAGGAAGGCTCTGACGCTCACCAATGCGAATTCCTTGATTAGGATTGACTAAAGTGGGGTCCACACCCTTCTTCTTCTTAGCAGGTTCCTTAGCAACCCCTTTTCCATGCCTCTTAGCTACCGCCTTATGCACCATTTTCAAGCCTAGACTAAGCCGAAACAACCCCAATTCACAACAAGACACCCGTTTATCATCCAAAGCGGGATTTCAAAGCAACCAAACCACAACCACAACCATCATGATCACCAAACAACCAATTCACCACCCATCACAACACCACATCACCAAAACAGAGCAGAAAGAAACACAAAACCAGTAGAAAAAACGAATTAAGATGATATTCAAGTGAACGAGCCGACCCAAAGATCGAACTCGCAAAAACGTGAAAAAAAGCTAGAAACGTTGCTACTAACTTACCACGTAGGATGAGTAGATGTCGATCGAGGTGAGAAGTAGTCCAAACAACACCAAAACGAGCCCCAAAATCGAATTTTTTCCTTAAAAGTCGGACTACAATGGGTGCGGCTTCTCCAAAAAGTATTGTGTGTTGGGGAATTTGGTTATGAGAATCAAAGAGAGGGGATTAAGAGCGGCCTGTAGCACTTCGAATCGCTCAAAATGGTTTAGAATTGAGTATTTTAGGGCAAAAGGGGGGAGAGGAAACGGTTTGGCTTTTGAAAATTCTGAAAAGTGAGTTTTCATTCGAAGAAGGGGTATATATAGGCATAGGTTGGACGCTCGTCCAACTCAGCGGACGGGCGTCCACTGGGAAGTCAGATGAACTGGACGGGCGTCCAGTTTAGTAGACGCTCGTCCATCAATTTAAATCACATACAGGATTGGAGGGAGGAATTCAGACGGGCGTCCAGGTTTAGTGGACGCTCGTCCAAAAGTTTATCAAGGCGGACGGGCGTCCAGAATTCTGGACGGGCGTCCAAGCAGAAAAGTGTCAAAAAATCATAAAATTCCATACAACTCAAATTCAAAAATGCAATTTCTTATTAAACTTAATTAAAATTTCAAAAATACCAATTCAAATCAAACAAAGTACATAAAATTATGAGAAATTAAATAAAAACAAATAGAAAACAGTGGGTTGTCTCCCACCAAGCGCTTTTGTTTTACGTCGGGGCTCGACGAAACAAACCTAACTAACGCTAGTCAGCATAAATCTCGTCCCAATCCACCAACCGGATGAGACGACGAAGCATATCAATAGCAGGAGGGAAATCATAGTCGTCTTGTACACCCCAGTCATCTCCAGCTACCTCTAAACCTCTAAAATGTGAAGCTTGTAGTACCATCGCTAGATCTGTCAGCATAGGGTCGTTTAGGATCGTATATGGACGTCCTATAGCTTCCTGTAGTTCCTCAGTAGTGAAGTCACTACCTCCCGAACAGCGGGGAACAATGAGAACATAGGTGATGGTCTTCGTACGGGTACTAAGCTCAAAATCTACGTGCAGGACTATAGTGCCTCCTGGTCCATCAGCTACTGTAATCAGTGGGATCCGACTAATGATGGGGAACTCCTCAGGAAGAACTCCGTAATCCATATCTAAAAAGCAAACTAACTGACAGATGTAAACATAAAAACTTAGTTAACTAAAACTTAATCAACTAAAACTTAAATAAATATAATACTAACAGCATAAACAGAATTTATCTAATATAATAAGGGATATCTAGGATGCCTCCTAGTAGCGCTTTTGGTTACTGTCGTTAGCTCGACACCGTTTAAAGCTCAGCCTGGATCAGGCCATTTGACTTTTCTGCCAGCCACTACCTCGTCTAAACTTTGATCAGTAGTTCGGATGCAGAAACAGCACTTAACACATGGGGTTAGCTCTTTGATAGCTTTCCAAATACGTTTAAACTTCCCCATGGTTGACTTCCTCATCTTCTGAAGCTTCTGATGACATTTTAATTGACGCTCCTTCCAATAATCTTCCATATCCCAACTACCAGCTAGAACTTCTTCAGATTGACCATTGGCTTCATCCTCGGAGAAAAGATCGGGTGAAAACTCGTCGAATTCTTCGACTTGTGTAGCACCACACCCGAGGATATCGAGGAACCTAACAGTCAAAGGCTTTCCTTTAGGCTCACCAATGTAGTGTTTGCACCTCTGACCGTTCACTCGGAACGGCTGGTCTCCATAACCTCGTAGTTCTAGAACGCCTCCAGGAATAATTTGGAGAATCTCGAAAGGACCGGACCAACGTGTCCTCAACTTTCCAGGAAACAAATGTAACCTAGAATTGTATAGAAGAACTTGTTCGCCGACTTGAAATTCTCTCTTCTTAATCTTAGCATCGTGGAGTAGCTTCATCTTGTCTTTACTAATCCTGGCGCTTTCGTAAGCCTGGAGTCTGAATTCGTCTAGCTCATGTAACTGCTGTAGTCGATGTTTTCCCCAAGATTGGGAATCAAAGTTCAGAAACTTTGTAGCCCAATAAGCTCTATGCTCTAACTCGACAGGCAGATGACATGGTTTCCCGTAGACCATTTGATATGGAGATGTACCCATAGGGGTTTTATAAGCAGTTCTGTAAGCCCAAAGTACATCATCCAACTTCAAACTCCAGTCCTTTCTATGACTGTTTACCGTCTTCTCCAGGATCTTCTTCAAGCTCTGGTTGCTTCGCTCAACCTGACCACTAGTCATCGGATGATACGGTGTGCCAATTTTGTGACGAACACCATACTTCTCGAGGACTTTTTCCAAAGGTCGGTTACAGAAATGCGTCCCTTCATCACTGATCAAGGCACGTGGACATCCAAACCTCACGAAGATATTTTTCTTTAAGAATTTCATGACTGTTTTGTGATCATTGTGAGGAGTGGCTTGAGCCTCCACCCATTTAGACACATAGTCTACGCAGACTAAGATGTATTTGTTACCGCAAGATGATGGGAATGGTCCCATAAAATCGATACCCCATACATCAAAGACTTCGCATTCGAGGATGGGTTTCAAAGGCATGTCAAACCGCCTTGTCAGAGCACCGGTTCTTTGGCATCTATCACAAGCTTTACAGAAGGCTTCTGTATCTTTAAAGATCGTCGGCCAATAGAATCCGGACTGGAAGATCTTAGCAACCGTTTTCCAAGGACCAAAGTGACCACCTATGGGTCCACTATGGCATTGCTCGATTATATCGCGTTGCTCAGACTCAGGAACACACCTCCTCAGCAAACCATCCTTGCAGATCTTGAAGAGGTAAGGTTCATCCCAAATGAAATATTTCATATCAGAGAAGAACTTCTTCTTCTCTTGATAAGACATTTCAGGATCAAGGTATTTGGCATGAAGGTAGTTGACAATGGAGGAGTACCAAGGAACATCTGGAGAGCGGCCAACGATCAACATGATGTTTTCTAGAGGAAAGTAAAGATCTATGTCATCAGGATCACCCTTTTCCTCACTTAACATCCTAGAAACATGATCCGCCACTACGTTCTCACTGCCCTTCTTATCTTTGATTTGAACGTCAAACTCTTGGAGGGTCAGTATCCAACGCAGTAAGCGCGGTTTAGCTTCCTTTTTGGTCATGAGATACCGCAAAGCAGCGTGGTCAGTCCACACAATCACTTGAGCGCCCAGCAAGTAACTACGAAACTTATCCATAGCAAAGACTACGGCTAATAATTCCTTTTTAGTTGTCGTGTAGTTAACTTGAGAAGTATTCAGTGTGTGACTGGCGTAATAGATAGGTTGGAACTTCCCGTTAAGCTTTTGCCCTAAGACTGCACCAACTGCATAGTTGGATGCATCGCACATGAGCTCAAAGGGTAGGTTCCAGTCAGGCGTAATAAGTATTGGAGCAGAGATCAGTCTACTCTTAAGCTCCTCAAACGCGCGCTTGCAATTCTCATCAAAAGCAAAAGTAATGTCTTCTTTGAGTAAAGTAGACAGGGGCTTGGCAATCTTTGAAAAGTCCTGGATGAACCTCCTATAGAAACCGACATGCCCGAGAAACCCTCGGACCTCCCGAACATTCTTAGGATAACTCATCTTCTCAATAGCTTCAACCTTGGCTCTATCTACTTCTATACCTTTGGCTGACACTTTGTGGCCGAGGACTATGCCTTCATCTACCATGAAATGGCATTTTTTCCCAATTAAGCACTAAGTCCTTTTCCACACATCTAGACAACACCTGATCAAGATTATTGAGGCAATCATCGAAGGATTGACCAAAGACCGAGAAATCATCCATAAAAATCTCCATGCACTTTTCAACTAGCCCGTCAAAGATTGCCATCATACACCTTTGAAAGGTGGTTGGGGCATTACAGAGACCAAACGGCATCCGCCTGTAGGCGAATGTCCCATAAGGGCAAGTGAAAGTGGTCTTCTCTTGGTCAACAGGATCGATGGGTATCTGGAAGTATCCTGAATATCCATCCAGAAGCAGTAGAATGCGTGCCCCGCCAGACGCTCAAGCATCCGGTCAATGAATGGAAGGGGGAAATGATCTTTCAGTGTGACCTCATTGAGCTTTCGATAATCGATACATACTCTGTATCCAGTAACGAGCCTCAATGCTATCTCTTCTCCTTTCTCATTCTTCTCAATAGTAATTCCACCTTTCTTGGGAACTACTTGAGTTGGGGATACCCACTCACTGTCTGCAATAGCGTAAATGATACCCATATCTAGAAGCTTTATAATTTCCTTCTTGACTACTTCTTGCATATGAGGGTTAAGCCTTCTCTGAGGCTGTCTAACTTATTTTGCACCCTCCTCAGTCTTGATCTTGTGCATACAGATGTCGGGAGATATCCCTCGGATATCTCCCACCTGCCATCCAAAGGCTTTCTCATTTTTGCGCAAGACGTTTAGCAGTTTAAGCTCTTATATTCGAGATAGCTTGGCAGAGATGATCAAAGGAAGCCGGTCACCTTCTCTCAGAAATACATACTTAAGATGTTTAGGCAACGGCTTCAGAATCAAGTCTACAGGGGGTTCCTCTAGACTTGATTTAAGATCTCCACTCCTCAACTCAACATCGTTGAGCTTACTTAGTGGCCCTACTGCCAAAGCTTCTTCTCTTAGCTCGTCCTCGAATTCAGCTGCTAACTGATCTAGATTAACCGCACCATGGCTATTCAGATTATCGATCAATCGCTCATATTCCGCTTCTACAGCCAAGACTTGCTTTTCCATGAAGTCATTGAAGTCATCAGACGTCTCCTCAATGGAACAGCTGGTTGGAGATCCAGAAGGTACATTGATAGATTTTGAAACACTATAGCTCACCTCCTGGTCACCAACTCGAATGGTGACATGCCCACCATCACAATCGATGAGGGCTCTAGCTGTAGATAGAAAAGGTCTTCCGAAAATCAAAGGGACATTTTCACTTTTCTCAATATCTAAGACGTACCAGTCAACTGGAAAGGTAAACCTATCTATTTGAACTAATACGTCCCTTAGGATCCCTGAAGCTTTCTTAGAGGACCTATCAGCGAACTGCAAGTTCATGGTAGTGGGTTCTAGAAGACTCTGTAAACCAAGCTGATTGCAAACAGACAATGGCATCAAGCTGATGGATGCACCCAGATCACATAAGGAGTTCGGGAAGACTAGGCCTCCCATTTGCAATGTAAGCACAAATTTGCCTGGGTCACCCCTCTTGGTTGGTAAGTCTTGATGATTTATCAAGGAACAATCCTCACCAATTTGCCTTTCCATGCCTGCCAATTTCTTTTTCTAAGACACAACATCCTTGATGAATTTTGTATACTTAGGCATCTCGACCAAGACCTCGGATAATGGCAGATTTACCTGAGTATTTTTCAAAAGGTTAAGCACCTTTTCATATTTCTTATCTTCACTCAGAGGATGTTGCTCTTCCTCGGTGGAAATGGAAGCTTTTTAAGGTCACTCTCGGAAAATACTTTCTTTGAGGATGCACTTACGGCCTTGTCTTCCAGATCTTTCCACCTCACAACTTTTTCAGACGTCTTATTGGTCAGGGGATCAGCCACCGACTCTCAACCGAATCTTCTTTTCTCAGGGGCTCGGCCACCGAGGTGTTTCAACTCTTTCATCTCTCGGGGGATCAGCCACCCGAGTACGCTCTTGCAGGACAGGGGATAGTGGTTGCTCAACTTCCCCTCCTGCCTTATCAGTGGCAGGAGGGGCTAGTGGTTTCCCTGGAAGCCAGGGGGACCACTCAGCTGAGTGCCACTTCTTAAATTCATCGCACTGGCCTCCTCTTTACCGTATTGCATTGTTGGCACGAGGTCAGTGCATTGATTGTTGCTTATATCGGCCTGAGCAACCTGACCGCCTTTTGGATTCTTTTCCGTAAAGCTAGGCAGCTGCCCTGACGGTCTGGAAGCTAACTGCTCAGCCAGTTGTCCTATTTGCCTCTCCAGGCTCTTGTTCGTATTCATTAGAAGTTGAATACTTTTGCTTTGCTCCTCCAACTTAGCTTCAAGATTGGTAGGTTGGGAGGGGCCTTGAGAGTTTTGGGAATTTGAAGAATAGGGCTGGCTGGGCCGACCTTGAAATTGAGAATTTGGATTGGAAGGCCAATTCTGATTGAGTTTTTGCGTAGGATTGGAAAAATTCGAGTTTTGATTCTGATTAAACCCAGGGTTTCTATTGAAATTGATTCAATTAAAATTCGAATTAGGATTGAAATTTGACGATGTATTAAACCCTTGGTTTTGGAAATTGTTCGCCAGAGAACTGATTGAACCTTTGATTGTTCCGGCCATAGAATGCATTCACTTCCGCATTCTGTCCATTCATAGGACAGAATTTAGAAGTGTGCCCCAACTCGTCACAATTCGACATGTGACTTGATTGTACTGTCCATAATCATGGACATCATTCACTTGATAAGGTGCAGAGGGATTAAATTGACACTGGCCATTCATGTGGCCAGTCTGACAGCAATTTTCACAGTATAGAACCTGAGGGTTCTGTGGGAAAGAAGGAGTTTGATTCATCGGATTTGGAACTTGGGAAGTTGCCATCTGCTTCTGTAGCATGGCGATCAAACTTTGCATGTTAACTTCCTCAACCTTAGGAGGAGGGGGTGCTTGAATTGCTTGATAAGAGGGGGCGTAATTGTACTTCGCAATGTCCTCAAACAGTGCCCATCCCTCTTCAGGCGTTTTCTTCAGAAATGCCCCACCAGATGAACTATTGACCATGCCTTTTGTAAGCTCGGTCAATCCACTGAAGAAAGTATTGACTTGCCTTTGCAGCGGCAAGCCATGGTGGGGACACTTCCTAAGAAGAGACTTGAATCTCTTCCAACACTCAAAGAACGACTCATTTTCTTTCTGATAAAAAGTGAACATCTCGTTTAAGCACTGAGCTGTCTTTGAAGGTGGGAAATACTGACTCAAGAACTCTCTCTCGAGTTCAGCCCATGTATTGATAGATTCAGAGGGGAGAGATGTGTACCACTCTTTAGCTTCTCCCTTCAAAGAAAATGGAAAAAGTTTTAGTTTGATAGCATAATCATTTACTCCTTGGATGCGTGTGGTGCCGCATATCTCCAAGAATGTGTGTAAATGAGTATGCGGATTCTCTGATTGATAGCCATGAAAAATTGATACATGCTGCATCATCTGGATAAGTCCCGGCTTGAGTTCGAAAGTTTGTGCAGTAATGGCTGGTAAGACGATAGCCGGGTTGACAGTTACTGCACCGGGCATGGCGTAGTCTGCCAACGTCCGTCTATCCTCAGCGGCCATTATTACGAGATCTTCGATTTCCTTTATTAGATTTTGTTCGATTTCTTGCTTGGTCAAACTTCCTTCGCCAGAAGGATCGGCAAAACGAAGTCTTCGCCTATTGGGTCGGACTATGGTCCGCTCGAGGTCAGGTGAAAAGAACAGTGGTCCTTTCTGACTTCGAGTTTGCATAAACCGACACCCTACTCAAGATGTTGAACCTAAAAACAAATAACTAAAGAAAAATTTAAAAGCTTAGACTAGAGATTAAAAACCTAAAGAAAAGAAAGGGAAAGAAGAAAAGGAAACAAAATTATTGAAGAAACAGGGCCAGACGGACGTCCAATAATTTGGACGGGCGTCCGGGTGAAGTTTGGACTGGACGGGCGTTTAATGGTCCAAACGCTCGTCTGAAAGGTGGAATACTTGGACGGGCGTCCAAATCTTATGGACGCTCGTCTAAGTGAATAAAACAGAATCAGAGTTGATAATTTTCCAGCGGACGGGCGTCCAATATCCCAGACGCCCGTTTGATAGCGGGAAAAGTAGAACAGAAGCAGGAAAAAATATTGCAGAAAATAACAGAAGGGTTGGGGGTACAAAAGAATCGAACAGAAACAGAGAGAAGGGATAGAGGGGAGAACTAATCACCAGAGAACCTTAAATCCTAAGCTAAAACCCTAATTAACTAATTACCTAAACGTTTATCAATTAAAACAGGAAATTAAAACGAATTAAAAACAGGACAACAAAAATAACACAGAAAAACGAAGAAAAACAAAAACTAGACAACCGTCCGGTTCCCCGGCAACGGCGCCAAAAACTTGTCACGGATTTTATCAACACAAAATAAACAAGTAATAATCCGGTTAACCTCAAGTATAAGGATCGTAGTAATAGCGGTTAATGCCGGGTCGATCTTACGGGGAACTAAACGATTGTGATTTCTAGTTTTTATCTAACTAACCTATGTCACGATTACTAAACTAAATAGCGGATAAAACTAAACGAAACTGAAAATAAATCTTAACTAAAACGTAAAACTGGACAGAAGAGATGATCTAAAGCCAGGAAGGATACGGGCTGCGAACCAATTTAAACTAAACTAATCTAAGTATGCAACAGAAAATTAACTAAGCTAAGCAATTCAGATTCAAAGAGTTTAAAATCAATAATTTACGAAACGAACAAGCAATTGATCCACCTATCCTATCAACGTTCAATTTCAATTCAGATTATCTCATGATTACTAGTCAAGTTGAGATTCACCTATTCAAAAGTATGAACCCTAATTTCTTAGGCAAGTTCGTCTATTAATCTATATCTTTCGATCTAAAGATTAACGCTCTCAATTCAAGGTGTGAAATCTCTCAATTCCTAACCTAGAAATCTAACCTAATAACTCTCGTTAATTAGATCAAATATCTATCCTTTATCGTGGTGATCTAACGTCTAACATGATTCTCATCAATTAAACGATCAATAGAGCAAGCATCTTTCGACATAAATTTGCAATAAACAGCGTAAAGCATGATAAAGGAACAACTCGTAATAGATACTCACAAAATAATCATGAAAAGAAACTGAATAGTTGAATCGGACGGCTTCACAACGCTTGTTCAATAGAGGCCTAGCCTCTTAGCATCCTCTTCGAATATCGAATTGTTTAGAGTAAAAGTGCATTAAAATATTTGAGTAAAAACTGAATGAAAACTAAAGGAAAACGCAGCTTGGCCGCCCCTAGGGTTTAGGGTTTGAATATATGATGATATTGGGGAGAAAACACGCTGCCTTATATAGAAAACTAGGTCGGTTTCACCAAGTCGGCGGCTGGACGCCCGTCCGGAATAGGTAAACGCTCGTCCACTCAGGTGTAATCTTCTTCGAGTCGGGCCGAGCTGGATCAGACGCCCGTCCTTACTTTAAATTGGACGCTCGTCCAGGAAAAATATGATCATCCTGAATGTAAAAGCTCCTCCCGAACGCTCGTCTGGAATGTCAAACGCCCGTCCACTCTGGAAGCTAGTTCAGGCTGATGGACGCCAGTCCAGGATCGACTTTATCTAGATTCCTTCATCTCTATCTCTTTTATCATATCCAATTCCTTCATTATCTTTCCATCATTAATTAACTCGAACTTTAATCAACTTGTGATCATCTTTTGAGCTTCAAACATGTATCTACACACATAGAAACATCGCAAAATGTAATAACGCTCAAATAATCATAAAATCGCAATTAAATCACATAAATCAACCTATTTTCCGATTAACTCTTTCAAAATATCATTCGCTCAATAAATCCATTAAACACTTGTTTCTTATACAAATTCATACCAAAATGAGAGAAATCAGCATAACATATAGCGTTATAGATCGTATAAATTCACCCTTAACACCGACAAAACAACAACTCACTGCTCCAGAGAGCCCTTTTTGGATGAGAGGTTGTTAAACCTCTTCAGAACCTCCTTGCCAATTTTGGCGCCCTGCAACAAGTTTTTAAGATGTCAGTGATGCTCAGAGGAAAATTAAATGTAGTCAAAGGAAGTAAAAACTTAGAGCGGCAGCTAAGTCCTTATCGGACATACGGGCCACATCTTCCAAACGGGGCAAAGAACCCCCCTCCAAGTCAGTAGGGTCTTGGTTATACCCCGAGGCCCTGCTTCTTTTTCTTTCAGCTCGGGAGTGCAACTGGCCCTCAGCAGCCTCGTGATCAAATCCATCCAGAACAATTAGGCTCTCTCCTCTTCCCTTTGGTCTGTACGCTGTAAAGGGATGGTCCGTTCGTCCCCTTGAAGACCCTTAGAAACTTGGGAACCCTCAAAATTTACTTTAGGGTTCACAGGTGGAAGCGCTGAAGTACCATCATCCTCGGTTCTGTCCGAGTCCAAGCCCTGCTCATGCTGCTCGGCCTCGACCTCCTCTTCCTCAATGGCCTCAGCAAATATGTCAGAAAAATCAGCCACTGCAAAAACAAGGTAAGATAAAGACATCATTACGAGCAGAATACACTATATATAAGTTATGAAACGTAATAAAACAAAAAATAGACTCCTACAATTGTTATAATCCTCCGGAGTAAACCTCATGTATGGGTTCGGCCCCGCTTCGGCCAGACGAGCAGCCTCGATCAGCTTGGAGGAATAATCCTTTTTATCCAAAAAGATGCTTGAGTTGGCAATATCTTTTAGCAACTTAGCCCCACCCCTATAGGGCACACATCCGAGGGAATGGAGGTGGAATCCACCTACCCAGCTCTGGATGTCCGTCATGGCGAATGAAGAAGAAGTGTGACTTTCAATTATGGATGGAAGATTTCCCCTTTGCAAGAATAGGGATGCCCTGCCGGTGTTCTGTTCGGCGGGGAAAGTAATACCACCCAGCATGGTTTTTAACCTTCTTATGCTGGTAGTAGGTCCGGAATAACTCAACCGAGAACTCAATATCCAAAAACCTACACCAGATCGAAAAGCCTATGATCGTCCTAACTCCATTGGGGGCTATCTGGGAAGACCCTAGGTTATAATACCACAGTTTGGCTAAGAAGGCCGGACAAAAAGGAACCATCAATCCGCACTCAAGTTGCTCTTTATAGACCACGCAGTACCCCTCCGGAGCATACCTATTTGGAATATCTGGACGGCGAGGAGCATACCTCTCCAGATCGATCCCATACTTGGTGCATAGCTGAAAATTTTCTTCCTGAGTAAGGGAGCAATCTACCCCATGACTACCCAAAGCCGCTTTAGTGGCCATGTGGTGTTTTAAGCTCTAGAAGAAAGGGGAAAGGCCGGGAGGTGGTGGAGCACGGGGCAAATCGGTAAAACAAGGGTCAATAACCAGGTGTTCAAACCCTCTACGGTTTATCAAAGGCGCCAGCGCCGGATTTACAGAAGAAACCCTAAAATCGGAGTTTTCACTCTCAGATTCGGAATGGGACTCAAACAATCGTTCTATGGAACTACTGGTAGTAGGCCTCGCCCTCATCAATAGTACAAGGAATAACGATAAGAAAAGGAGGAGAAGAAGCTTACTTGGATGAAAATGCAAAGTCTCGGGAAAATGGCTTGAGTCTTCAATTTAAAAGCGATGAAGAGTTGTGGAAAGACAACTGATATGACGGGAGGTTATAATCCCTCTAAATGTAAGATGATGCCACTCGTTGGGGTGTGGGAAAAGACGCCTCGATTTTCGAGGAAATAATAACGTCTGCACAGATAGGCTGCCACCTGGTAGCTACTTAATTCAAAATGCGAGGTCGGAAAACCGCGTCCGAACAAGACTGGCACAGATCTGTTCGGCTGTCAAGCGGGATCAAATCTGGAAGGCTTCTGATGAGGGCCTACCTGAGTTATGCCGCGTGTCATCCTAAATAATAATATAATGAATAAAAGGCATATGAGAGAAAACCTTAAAGGCCAGGGGCCCTAAAGACGTGCCCAAGAATAGGTGTAAGCCCCATATGGGAGATCGGCAGGAATACCCCCACCAGGCGCCGCAGGTCGGTCAAGGCCTGGTAAGGAGCAGCTGCCACAGTTCGGCCATAGAAGCCTCGGGGGATCGACACAGGTCGGACAAAGCACCCCGACTTATAGCCCACGTGCTTACGGTTAAAAATAAAAAAAGGAAAGAGTCTTGAGTCATAAAGACTTTGATCTTGACATTCAAACATGTCCATAATTATGCCTAAATTATAGGGATATGCATATGATTATCCTTAGGGAGAAATAATACGATTCATTGTAAAACAAGGAAATGGATTAATCGTCTCCTATATGAACAATCCTAAGGAACTACGAACGAGTTGATTCCAATACAGTCATTGGATACGTAGGCAACTTAGGAGAAATAACTATCAGCCTCAGTCTAAAAATCACCATAAACACCTTCTCTCTTATTTAATTGTTCTTGAATTATTGTCACTAAAGAAAATATATCTCGTATTTATTCATAGACGAGATCCAAACTCGTCAAATAGTATATCTGCTGTAAGGTTATTTTCCTGTAGATCTTTAAAAATATAAATTTTAAATGATTGACACTATTTACTACAAGTGTTATTAACTCAAATCATTGTTCGTCATTATCATTAGCACTTTTCTACGCAAGGTTGCTCGCTATCATTTTTGAATTCTTTGCTATTTCATCTTGTAGATAATTTTTCTTAATAATAGCCCCTTCCTATGTTATAAGTCATTCTAGTAATTTTTATACATCCCATAATATAAGTAAATTTCACATTTCAATGCACTAATTTACTCTTAATCCTTATTCCAAAATTTTACATTATTCTAATTAACCTATTAGCATTTTAGTCCAAAACTATCAAAGTTGGATTATTTGAAGTGTTTTTTAATCTGTGTGCATAAAACGCTAGGATGACTTGACTTACAATATGGGACGGAGGTAGTATTATTATTTACATAAAAGATTATAACTTTATTTATTTATTTATAAAATGACTTGTATTTATATTTTAGGACAGAAGGAGTATGAGAGATATTATAAGAATAAACATAACATGAAGTTTAAAATATAAAACTGTACTATTAAATAATTAAGATTAATGTAAAATCACATTAATATTATCATACTAAAACACCACACTACTCACATTACAAAATCATGCGAATCCATGTGAATTTTATTTGAAGACTTGTATTCACAATTACTACCAAGTAACTGTGTAGAGTTTTATTAACCAATAATTACAGTAACAAATGAATGATAATGATTTGGAATTTGAGTGGAGTCATAAATCAATGAGACCGCACCTAACTTTCAAGGCACATGTTCATTGTTTTTAATCAATCATCGCAAATAACAACAAAAAATAGTACAGTATCATTTAGGACCACCGGTGATTGGGAGATTATTGTGTGGTGTCTCCACACGGTGCGTAGGCATCGTGTGGCAGTCCCCACACCATACAGTTTTATTCTGTATTTAAACTGTGTGGTTCTGATCGTTTCACCCGTCACTTCACCCCTAAATTCCCTCACCACACAATAACTTCCTCCGGTGATTGATGACTTTATTTATTTATTTTATTTAATGGTTTTCATTTAAATACAAATAATATTTAATAATCATTTCCTCCTAAAATATAAGGCATTTCGTTTTTCGCACGTTTTAAGAAAATGCGGATAAAATTCGTAAAAAAAAGTGGCAAGTTGGAAAGACAAATTGCTCTCGCCTGCGGGAAATGAGGTGTTTATTACGTTGGCCTTTCAGGCTATCCCTACGTATATTTTGCAGTGTTTCAAGATTTCCATTACTCTCATCAGAGAGCTTGGGAAGGCGATTCGGGGTTTCTTTTGGGGAGATACGAAGAATAAGTGCCGGGTCCATTGGAAGAATTGAGAGGTTTGTTGTTTGCTAAAGAATCTGGCGAGATTGGGATTTCGGGATCTAGAGTGTTTTAACTTGGCCTTACTGGCAAAGCAGTCCTGGAGAATTCTGAACATTTCGGGCTCGTTCGCAGCGCAGGTCTTGCATGCGAATTATTTTGAGGATGGTTCATTCTTGCAGCTAGGTTGAGGACTAAGCCGTCTTTTTTGTGGCGCTATATTTTGGAGGGGCGGGGCCTTACGATCAGTGGGATGAGGTGGAAGGTTTGGGATGAAGATTCAGTTATTGTTTTTCACGATGCCTGGACTAGTTGGCAACCTTCGTTTCGCATTCATTTTGCGGGACATGAGCTCCTAACAGATTCCAAGGTTTCAGATTTATTTATTCCCAATACTAGAGTGTGGGATGTGCAGCGGGTTCACGAGTTGTTTAGGCCATGTGAGTATGATGCTATTTTGACGACCACTATCACCCCATGGGGCATCCGGATTTGGCGAATCTAGCATTATGATCGCAATGGAGCCTATTCTGTTCGGTCATGGTACTTTCTGGCCTTATCTTTTTACCGGCCATGGTGCGTGGTAGGGTAGACTACTAATGTGAGGGAGAGTAGGGTCTGAAGGAGTTGTTTGTAGCTCCCAATGCAACCACGTATTCAGCACTTGTTGTGGAGGTGCCCTCATGATTGTATTGCTATTGGTCAGGGGCTGAGGAGGCAGCATATGGGGGGTGGTATTTGTTTGGCATATAGGGAGACAATGGAAACTACACGGCAAGTGATTTTTGAGTGCGAGATAACGGATGGAATCTGGAGGGCGTCGCCATTTAATGGGGTCCTAGGGCATCTCCGTTACGCTTCTTTTGCAGATTTTTTTATGAGGCTGCTAGAGGACCAAGGTAATCAGAACATTGCAAGATTTGTGTGGCTCATGTAGGGGATTTGAAGGCATGATGCTGTGTGGTGTTTGATGATCAGGCAGTCTATGTCTCGGCGGTGTGTACCCATTCTTTGGCAGCGTCGGCTGAGTATGTGGAGGCTGTGGAGATCTATCGGTGCATGCCTCGACCCAACATTTGGTGGATAAATGGGTGAAGCCGCTGGAGGGGAAGGTAAAGGGTAATGTTGATACATAAGTCACTGAGGCAGGAGCGGGTGTTGGAATCGTTTTCTGTGACATACATGGGGCAGTTCTTCACTTCTTCGTGCATCATTTTGATCCAGGGGACCCAGTTGAGTACATGGAGCTTAAGGCTATATTCTTGGCTTTGGAGGATGCGAGGCGCTTGGGGATTCAGCGACTTGTGGTGGAGAGTGATTGTTTGGCGTTTAATTCGCGTCTTCGTACGCCTGTGGAAGATCTCACAGCTCAGGGTTGTTTACTTTCAGAATGTTTGGCCCTTTTATCTAGTTTCTGTTCTGTTTCTTTTGCTTTTGTTCAGCGTGTGAGAAATGTTCCAGCGCATCTTTTAGCTAGACACGCATTGTTAGTTTCTGCTCGGACATCTTGGGACACTTCGTCCTCTGGTGACGTTTTGGCAGCTTGTTTGACGGATGTTGCTTAATAAAAGTATTTGTTTCCTATACAAAAAAAATGCGAAAAATGCCGTAAATTTAAATAACAAAAATTTAAAATATTATTGTTGATTTGTAAAAGGTTCAATGTAAAACCCAATGTTTATCCCGTCGCCCCTTATAATTGGTTATTACCGCAACTCTCAGAAAAAAATCTTGTTTAAAAAGGCAGACATTTTGTTCATAAGCTGTCTGGTAAAAATTACCCATTTTGTGCATATAATCCGGACAAACAAAAGCAAATGGTACAAGCTACACATTCGGAACAGTCTATATTATAACATAAGACGTTATATAATATTTTTAGGAAATACTACGGTCCAGTCAATACAAAAAACTGGACCGTCCCGTTTACCGTTAGATTAATACTAAAATAATATGAAACGTTGGATTGATTTAATACGTTATTACTTATGGTGTACCTTTCATATGACACTTATATGTAAAAGGAAGAAAAAGACAAAATTCTTGTAAAAAATCTACACCTAGTCGAACATTTTTTTAAGGAACTAGTCGATCAATCAAGATAGAACAATTTCATCTTTATTACCCAATGTCAACAAACCTATGGAGCTCCGGCGAGAACCCTGATGAATTTCGAAGTTCTTGAATGAACATTCATTTCACCGATTCAAGTTTCCTTCGGCCCATTATCACCTGATTCTGCCTCTCTCATGGCCATTCCCGACCAACCCGCCACATCGTGCAAAAACCGCCCGAGCCTGCCACTCATATGCCCCAAATTGCCGCACACAACCACCACACGCTAGAGCAGCCTCTCTTTCAACCAAATCAACCACATCCACCACCCTACCACCACCAAACCCGAACTGTCATGTTCCATATTCCTGAAAAAAAATATATTCCAGAAAAAATAAAATAACGATTCACAAGCTAGAAAATTATGAGTAAAATCTCAATTGTAATAAAAAAGTGAATTTCTGAAAAATCATTTCTTCCTAAGTCCTCTTTGCCGTTTTTTCAATTTTTTTTAAGGTATTGTGATTTACAAGCTTATCTTCTTCACTGTTTCTTTAGCTTCAGCGAAGGAGGACTTTTTTGTTTTTTTTCCTTTTTTTTTTTGCGTGATGTAAATATATTAGGTGCGTTAAAGTACATATTAGCTATGGTGTATAAAAGAAATAATCCAACGGATGTAATTATTTACACATGTTTTAACCGTGGAGATTAAAAACTCAATCATCCAGTTAAAATATTCAACTGGACTGTAGCCGCTCTCAATATTTTTAGGTTGAAGATATATATATATATATATATATATATATATATATATATATATATATATATATATATATAATAATATTGAACTGAAGTGAAGTGTCTACGCCAGTGAAATAAATATAAGTTTTTTCTACTTTGAAAGCATACATATTTTCCTCAAAAAAGAAAGTATAGCATACATATTCATTCAAATAAACGCGCGTGCCTGTAATCATCTGGGTCGGGCCGTTTACTATAAATTTATTGTCGTTTATATAACTTTATTATTATGAATAATATTGAAACTTTTGTTATTATGTATTTGCTTATTTGTAAAACCATAACAACTTGGAAACTTTAATCTCGTATCTTTTTTTTGGGTGAGAACGGAAAACTCTGATTTTGTGTGACGTATTTACTTGAAAAGCCGAATTGCATAACTCGAAACTTTATTTTATGTTAGATTGTAACTTTTTTTTTATTTTAAAAACTATGCGGTAAGTTTGTCGGAAGATTTTCCGACTATACATGTTGCGACGAGATGTAATTAGTATGTATTTGGTCGGACACCAAGGGGATACGGATCTCTTGCATCAAAGGCTTGGCGTGCCTCGTAACAACTTGAGTTTAATGTTGTTGTTGTTGTTGTTTTTTTTTTCCTGATCCGAAATCCTCTTTTTACCCCTCCCTTATCACACCCTGGTGTGTTTTGAGACACATTAGACGATCCAAACTCTAACTTCTAAACGTAATGAACCTTCAAATAAAATTATCATCCAACGGTAAATGTGGATATAAATACAAAAATAATAGTATGACATAATTAGAAGATGATTAATGTGATGTAAAATGTTAAAGTTCATATTCACACTAGTGTAAATGATACAATAGATGGAGTAGTTTCCTGTAGTTAGTTCTGGATGTTGCTAACTAAATATAAGAGCACATGATAATATTCTGTTTGAGAATAGATACACAAAATAATGAAAAATAAATCATTGTAATAAATCGTATTTATCGTGTATTATTGCGTTTATTTTATGGTTGTATAGCATATAATTACCTCTATTGTACTTGATGTAGTTCGAATATTACAATTGGGTAATTGGGTAATTCTAATTAGGAAAACAATATAAGAACAAAGAGATTTGTGTATAATTTTGGACTGAACTCCTCCAGAGAGCTGCCTACGTATCCAATTTAGAAAATAAACTGGAATCAAGTCCCCATCGTAGTTCAGGGTTTTCTTGTTATATCAATAGATCGTGATTCTCTTCCTTGCATGATGGGAGGTTATCACCGGTTATTTCTGTACGTTACGGGTTGTGGGGTCTACCCACGTCTACAAGCGGTTGAATTGATATTGACTCGGTCTTCGTTATACCCAACCGAACATTCTGTACAGAGGTGCTTCTGCGCAGCCACTTGTTCTGTCTAGAGACACTTCTGCGCATCGCATGATGGAGTCCTGCTCCGCTGACTATTCTGGTCAGCACTTGCGGTCCTGCCGTGCCAATCCATTATCTTGATTGTTTAACTTTGGGCCTGACCCCATTATGGATAACCCGGCCCAATGGGCCCACCTATCTTCATAAGTCCCCCCAGACTAGGGTGGACTGCTTCACAGCCGGCTTAGTCTGAAACGCTTTAACTTCTGTTATTATTATCTCGTGAAACGAGGCCAAGTCACACTTGGTTATTATTAAAACTGTGAATTGAACCCTCGCGTCGTATCCACTTCTTGTCATATAATCACCCCTCTTGTCAAACAACACTTCTATATCAGACCTTTGGAATCGCATTTCAGCAGTTACAAGTAAGTCTCCGTTTTTGTGTTATTCTTCTACTTCTTTGAATCTATATTTCATTCATGAGTCTGAGAGCCAATACAGCCTCTAGTGGTTCTGTAGAAAAGTTGTTTGAATCACCGGAAAAGATCTCGATTGCCTTAGAAAGTGAGGAAGTGAGTTCCTCCAACCCCATCCCTCGCTCTGAAACTACAAATCCGGCCGATCATCCGTCCTCTCAGATTGATTTAGGGAATACTTCTACTTTTGGGGATAATCCTCTGTGTCTTTTGCCTTCTCATCTTCTTCCTCCTGGGATTTTTACTCTCACTTCCATTGTCCATCAATATCCAGAAGATCATACTGCCTTCTTAAACACTTTAAAGAGAGAAATCAATCGATTTGATAAAACCAAGGCAATAATGGCTTGCCATGGTGTCTCTAGTAAAATGACCAAAACCAAAATGGTTAGTCTATTGAAAACCTACAAGATTCGCACTGAACCTTTTGATGTTTTGTTCCCCAAGTCCACTGAATATGCTTATAATCCCCCAGCAGGTTTCTGCACAGTATAAGCTGACCAGCTTCATAGTGGTTTGAGATTTCCTCTTCCACCTGGGCACGTTGAGGTGATGAAGTATTACAAATTGGGGTTGGTCAAATACACCCTAATAGCGTTAAATTCCTCAAAGGTTTTATGATCTGGTGTCGTATGAACACCACTCCCTTCACTGTAACATTATTTAGGAATTGTTAGCAATGCAAATTAACACAAGGTAGTGGGGGGTGGTATCATTTCTGCCGTAGGGCCAGTGCTCCGATTATCCCTATAACTGGCAAAGATAAGACCAAGAAGAAGTGGCAAGAACACTTCTTCTTTGTGAAGCATAATACGGATGCCAACTTGGGGCGGTAGAATACCTCTTCCATGAAAGACAAGTTGGAAGACTTCATTGATGCTACCCTGTCCCGATATCTAGTTAGTAACAAAATTTCCCTTAGCTTAGACTTCATAAGTTCTGCCCTGATAGATGCTGCTCAGCTTCAGACTGCAGGGCCTGTTGGCTACGTGGAGTTCTCCAAAAAACAGTATAGAAGATGTACGTTTGTATTTGTCTTTTGTTCTTGTTTTGAATGACTTTAATTGTTTTTTCGTCTTTGTAGTGGCCAACGTAGATGATCTGATCAACATCGATGCAGATGAGGAGGAAGAGGCAGAGCAGATGCCTGGGGATTCTGAACAGACCTTGTCTGTTATTCCTGAAGGTGGTGAGGTTTCTGCTCAGAAGGAAACCGGGGAGTGAGTCGGTGATTCTGGTGATGCTTCTCAGGAAAAAGAGGTTGCGGTGGAGACTTCTGTTCAGATATTATCGAGCATTGCTGAGAATATTACGTCAATCGATGTGGCGGTCCCTCCTACAGATCCAGTTTCTGCTCTGGCTGCTATGCCACTGAGAATAGTGTCTCGGAAAAGTAAGAAGAGGCACAGGCCTGCTTCATCTAGGACGTCTGCCAGTGATTCCTCCTTTGATTTTAAGGACATGTCTGCGGAGGATTTTGCTGATTCGGTAAGTAGTTCTTTATAGTATTTATTCTCTTCTTCTTGAACTTCTGTTTTTCTAAAATTTGGCCTTCTGCAGTGCTACCGCTTTGGCAAGGCAATACATAAGAAGACCTCTAGCATGGCTAGGGATATTGCTGTCCTGCAGTAAAAAGTGGTGCACCTGGATGAGGCTAATGCCAAGGTGGCCAGTTTGGAATCTTCAGAAGCTATTGCTCGCCAGGAGATTGAGCAACTGAAAGCCGATCTTGCTAAAGCTGAGGATCTGATATTCACCCAAGAGGAGCAATTGAAACTTAGAGATGAGCAGCTGAGGCAGATGAGAGAGGAGAACCAGCAGGCTATGGCAAAGAAGATGAAAGCTGATTTTGACGAAACTGTGAGACAGATGGAGGAGGCTCCTGCTCAGAACATTATACAGAAAGTTGTTGCAGGGTATAAAGCCGCTCTTGAGACTCTTGAGGAAATCCATGTCATATTGGCTCCTGCTCTGCGTAGAGGATACACCCTTGGTGTTGATGAAGCTAAACAGGCCGACTTAGTGATTAGTACTCTGCCTAATCATAAGTTATATGATAAGAAAGCGGGTGAAATCTTCACGAGGCGGTACGACGAGTACAAGAGTGGGGAGGACATTGTCCGCAAGTATGCCAAGAAGAAATCTGCTTAGCCGTCTACTACTATTTCTGCCCAGCCTTCTGTTACTACTTCTGCCCAGCCTTCTGTTACTCCGTCCTCTTAATTTATGCCTTCTTGAAAACTTTGGATTTTTGCTGCCTTTTCGAGCAGCTTTTGATGTAATAACTTTGTCTGTTATTTTATGTCGATGATACTTCTATTTTTTGAACCTTTGAATTTATGCCTTTGAATTTGATATTCTCTGGGTTTAGAGCATTATCTTCTTGTTGCGCTGCAAAGAAGTTAGGATTTTTTATCCTTAGCTTCTTAATTCTTATTGTATCTGCTGCACAGAATTTACTTAATGCATAGAACATTACTGTTTTCTGCCCAGGATATTCTTGCTCTGCAAGTTCGAGGTTTATATTCTTTAATTGTTTGCTCTGCACAGAATTTTCTTGTGTGCAAGTTTAACACTCTCGTGTTTTTTAATTGGGTCCTCTGCCCAGAATGCCCCTGCACTGCAAGTTTGGCATTTATGTTTTTAATTGTGTGCTCTGCACAGAATTTTTTTGCGCTGCAAGTTTAGCACTTGTGTGTTTTTTAATTGGGTCCTCTGCCCGGAATGCCCCCGCACTGCAAGTTTGGCATTTTTATATTTTTAATTGTATGCTCTGCACAGAATTTTTTTGCGCTGCAAGTTTAACACTTATGTGTTTTTTAATTGGGTCCTCTGCCCAGAATGCCCCCGCACTGCAAGTTTGGCATTTTTATATTTTTAATTGTGTGCTCTGCACAGAATTTTCTTGCGCTGCAAGTTTAACACTTGTGTGTTTTTTAATTTGGTCCTCTGCCCAGAATGCCCCCGCACTGCAAGTTTGGCATTTTTATATTTTTAATTGTGTGCTCTGCACAGAATTTTCTTGCGCTGCAAGTTTAACACTTGTGTGTTTTTTAATTTGGTCCTCTGCCCAGAATGCCCCCGCACTGCAAGTTTGGCATTTTTATATTTTTAATTGTGTGCTCTGCACAGAATTTTCTTGCGCTGCAAGTTTAACACTTGTGTGTTTTTTAATTTGGTCCTCTGCCCAGAATGCCTTGTGTTGCAGGTTTATTGATAATCAAAACATCTTGTCTTTAATTCCTTGTTCCAGCACAAATTAAAATATTCACATGCATAATCACAAATTTAAAGCTAAAAAGAAAAAGGATAATAATTCAATGTAATTATCTTAAGGAAAATATTTCCTTAAATGAACCGCAATCCAGCTTCTAGGAATGGTTTTTCCAGAAGCATTAGCTAGTTGATAGGATCCTTTTCCATGTACTTTGATAATTTTATAAGGACCTTCCCAATTTGGGTCTAGCTTTCCAGTGGGACCTTGCTTGCTAGCATCATTTCGTCTCAGAACTAAATCGCCTTCTTTAGAATACATACCTCTAACTTTGGAGTTGTAGTATTGAGCAATTCTCTGCTTGTATTTGGCCATCTGTATCAATGCTATGTCCCTTTTGTGTTCTAATTCATCCTTATTTACCATTAACCTCCAAGTGATCAATTAATTCATACAACTCACTGGTAGCTAATCAGTGTAATATGAATTCGTACGATCGATCAGTTTTTAGGATTAACAAACAATGGAACTGTCTATCTACTTCCATGGAAGGAATAGATTCCGTATCTGTGATAACACAGACTACTCACTCAATCCAGTACAATGCCAAGATGGGGTAATTCAGATCACAGACTCAGTGTAATCCTTAACCGTCAAGTCAAACCTTATACTGATTCAAGTTGTTGACTGTGATCACCTCAGGATTAAGATATTATCCATAAATATGATCATCGATTGATTTGATAAGACTTCTCGATCACGGAATTATATCGTGAACTCTAATCAAATCGGTCCAGCCCTATATGATATATCTATCATATATAAATGCCCCACTAGGTTCTCTTAACCGAAAGTCCGGATAAGACAATCACACCTATTGTGTTATGGGTGCATTAATAGCACGTTAAAGGAGAGACCCGATACTCTCGATTAACTTCACTACAGGCTAATTGTATTTTAAGTACATCTTCACTAACTCAATCCTCCCGTGTATATCCCATACACTGAGTTAAGTGATTACATAAACGATATACTTTAGGGTTTTCTGTAGTGTAAATACTATTGTCACATCGGTGAATATGAGAATAATAAATATGAATAATAATATCATTTCATTTATTAAATAAAACTATTACAAAATTGTCTTTCGGGCATCACACCTAACAGGGTGCACCTCTTTTTCGGGGTAGGAATTGCATTTTGTTCTACCAGGATAATATTGATAAGGTGCAGAGGAAGCTTCACCACTGGGGTACCAGACTCCAGTCCTTTGGGGGTAAGCTTATTCTTCTCAGGCATGTTCTAACGTCCATACCGATTTACATCCTTCAAGTTCTTCTTCCCCCGAAAGAGGTTATTCATCGTATTCATCGCATCTTTAATAAGTTTCTGTGGGATAGTGGACCTGATGGGGGCCGAATTCATTGGAAATCTTGGGATAAATTGTGTACGCCGACTTCGGAAGGTGGTTTGGGGGTACGCAGCCTTTTTGATGTGAGTGACACTTTTGCGATCAAGTTATGGGTCCGTTTAAGGCAGAAGAATGGTATTTGGGCTAAAGCTATCTATAATACTTATATTATTGATCAATCCCCTTTGGATGGTCTGAGCCAATGCTGTCAACACCTATGTTAAAGAGAGTTTGGATGATGCGGGATTTTGCAGAGCATGCTATCACTTGGAGAGTAAATGAGGGTAATATCGATTTCTGGAGGGACAAATGGACTACGCATGACTTGGGCAACCCTCCAGAAGATCATTTCTGGAAGATTAATGAATTTTGGGTTAACGGCAAATGGGATCCTCACCTTTTGCAATCTCTTCTTCCCTCACACATTGTTGAGGAGATTTTGCTTGTTCCAATCGACCCTGGTACAGCTGACGAGCTCATATGGTCCCTTACCCCTGATGGCAGGTTCACCACTCGCTCAGCGTGGGACATGACGCGCACTCACCACCCTGAGAACGTTATCTACAAGATGATTTGGAACAACCTTTTACCTCTCAAAATCTCTTTCTTTGCTTGGAGGCTCCTTCATAACATTTTACCTGCGGACCCTAACATTCAGCGCCATGGTATCCCTCTGGTAACTAAGTGTTTTGCTTGCTCTCATGGGGAGGACATCCGACATCTCTTTATTGAGTGCCCTTTCGCCACTGCAATTTGGTCCTACTTCATGAATCATTTTGGCATCAGATTTACACCTACTTCTGGGATTGTGCCGCTTTTTACCTTTTGGAGGAACTCGGCTAGTAGTATTTATAGCCTTCGCCTTATTGTGCCTGTGATTGTCTGTTGGGGAATTTGGGCGATGAGAAACCAGTGTCGGCACGATGATATACAACCTCCTACTCAGCGGACTATCACTCTTATTGAGCGGGCTGTCTGGCAACTTGCTTTCCGTCGGGTTTTGGATGCATCTATCTTGGGAACTGATAAAGGGACGCATTTCTTCAGGCCCTTCAAATTCAAATCCGGTCTTAGACGCCAATTTATCTATCTGCGGTGGAAACCGCCCCTTCCTAGGAATGTTAAGTTGAACGTGGATGGGAGTGTTCGGCATGGCATTGCTTATGGAGGGGGTATTCTACGTGATTCTGCTGGAAGGTTCATTATGGCCTTTCATGCTTGCTTTGGCCAGGGTACCGTTGTGGACGCAGAGATTAAAGCTTTATTATTCGGTCTTCGGTTGTGTAATATGGATCAGCCCGTGGATATTGAATCTGATTCGCTTTATGTTCACCGAATTATATCTGGTGCGAATGGCGGAGGATAGCCCTTATGTCTCTTCATTACTCAGATACATCACATCCTGCGCTCGATGTCGTATACCATTTCCCATGTTTATAGAGAGTGTAACGGGGTTGCAGACGGCCTTGCTGCTTTGGAAGGGGAGGATCGGATTTTCCATCAACAGAGGGATGTCCCACCACATATTTTGCATCTTATTCATGATGATCTACATGGACCATCTCATATCCGACATATCGCTCATACACCGGGAAGCACTCTTCACTTGTGAAGAGTGCAAACCAGGTCGTGTTGTTCCCTTCATTTACTCTCCCATTTTTGTTACGATTCTACTTTGTACTGCGTTACACAGTGTTTACAGATTGGCAGGCTGCAGACAAGGAAGGCGCCCTGGAGGTCAAAACGCATACATACAACTCACTCTGCTTACATGGACGCACCCCTCCAGTCTTGGTTGGGGTGCAAACCAGGTGTTTTTGTTCTTTATCTACTTTACTCTTTGGAGTTTGCTTGGTATTTTCCACTTTTTCTACGTGCTGTTGATGTGGACAGAGTCTTTTGATACGCCTCCTTCCAACGGGACTAGATTTCTAGAGTGCATTGAGCTTTGGACGCACCCCTATACCACTTTGATAGGGGTGCAATTTAGGTGTTTTTGTTCCTTTCGTGCTTTACAATGGTGCTCCCTCTTTTATTGCTATGTGATGTTCTGCCCTACGTGATGGTTGTAGCCAATGCTCAGGATCGGAACTGGACTTTACATACTCTCAAGCGGATGCAACGATCTATGAACGACGATGACCTTCGGATGTATCATCAGCGATCGAGTCGCTTTTCATTCCTACAAGATTCGAGACACACATACGCCATTCTTTCACTTATGATTTCCACTGTTGTACATATTTTTGGAGTTTGGAATTTTTTGGGAATGCATAGAGCGAGTACTCTTCCCTATGTGATGGATTTTCCTACACTGGGTTTGCCACACATAGGGTTTAAGGAGGCAATGCTATGCATTCTATCACACAAACTTGGGGCGGGCCGGGATATTGCAAATTTTTTGTAGCACTTTATTTCTTCTTTTAATAAAATAAAGTTGCTTTAAAATATTTAAAATTTAGAAAAAAAAGAGTCCAAAAAAAAAGAAAAAAAATAAATAGGAGCTAATGAGATTTATTTTTTCTTAAATAGAAAATCTCAAAAATAATATTTTCTTATTATTTTCCCCTATTATTTAAAAATCATATTTTCTCCCAAATATATATACATATTTCGACATATATATATATATATATATATATATATATATATATATATATATATATATATATATATATATATATATATATATATATATTAAAGAAATACTTAACTCCATGAAAAAAGTAAAGAATAATAATATTTTGTTTTCTCATCTGTCATTTACGAAAATCAAAATATTACTGTCGTGTTCCTTCATAGGTGGGAAATATTTGTGGCCAAGAAAACGGTACCTATCGTTGTTGAATCTAGGGGATAATAACAGTTTTAGGACCTCATGTTTAACATTTTGGCAAAATTGACCCTTATCTTTTGAAATAATAATTTTAGGATCTTATGTTTGTGTTTTTTTTTTTTTTTTTTTCAGTTTTAGGCCAAAATAAAAATTCCGTCGATTTGCCGTTAACTTTGACGGAATTTTTAATTTGTCCTAAAACTAAAAAAAAAAAAAAAAAAAAACATAAGTTAAAATTGTTATTTCAAAATATAAGTCAATTTTGTCAAAACGTTAAAACACGATTTCCTAAAAAGTGTCAAAATTCCCTTAAAAAGTGACATTTTTGGGACCTCATGTTTAACGTTTTTGTCAAAATTGACCATTATCTTTTGAAATAACAATTTTAAGACCTTATGTTTGTGTTTTTTTTTTTTTTTTTTTTTTTTCAGTTTTAGAACAAATTCAAAAATTTCGTTAAAATAACAATTTTAGGACATTATGTTTGTGTTTTTTTTTTAGTTTTAGAACAAATTAAAAAATTCCGTTAAAATAACAATTTTAGGACCTTATGTTTGTGGTTTTTTTTTTTTTTAGGACAAATTCAAAAATTCGTCATTTAACGCTTAAGTTTAACTAATTTTTGAATTTGTCTAAACCGAAAAAAAAAAAAAAAAAAAACCACAAATATAAGATCCTAAAATGTTATTTCAAAAGATAATAGTCAATTTTGCCAAAACGTTAAACATGAGGTTCTAAAACTGTTATTATCCCTTAAATCTAGAATCAGTAGGGATGCATTCACATCGTTCCAAACTAAAGCTTTCACGTGGGAAGAAATATATATATATATATATATATATATATATATATATATATATATATATATATATATATATATATATATGGGAAGTGTATTATATATGGGAAATTCATTTTCAGGTTCATATCTTCTGATTTTCTTTGAATTGGCCTATATGTTTAATTGTTGTGATAAACACTTTTATGTATGTGTATTTGTTATAATTATGAAACAATTAACGTGATGTTTATCGTAACAAAACACATACATAATAATGTTTATCGCAACAGTAAAATATACATAGGAATGTTTATCGTAACAATAAACATAAGGCTAGTTAATACTCTCCCCGTTCCAATTTATTTGAGGCAGTTGTCAAAATCACGCATATTAAAGATATGAATTAATACACTAACTTTTACAACAAATGACTATAATGTTCTTGGATATAATTAATGTGGTCTTGGTTTTTATATCTCCTAATGTAATAAATAAAGGTAAATCAAGTAAAAACACAATAAATGTTGCATTGAAAATCGTACTGCATCACATAAAATGGAACAAAATATTTAGACAACTGTCACAGTTATTGTGGAACGGAAGGAGTATAAAATAAAAAAACATGATGGACCAAAAATGTCATTACACCCCCTCTCTCTATATATACTAATCATGAAAAATGGGAGGTTATTGGATACACCCGCCGTATGCGGAATGCACCATGTGACAAAATTTTAATTTTTTATTAAACTGAATTCAAACTGTCTGGTTCAGATCCATCCTCCTGTTATTTCAATAAATATGAAGATACTAAGCAAAAACTTTTCCGAAAAAGAAAAACTTTCTAACAAGTGGTAATTGGAAAGTTCCAGTGAATAGTACAATACTAGATCACAGCAGTACCAATAAACCTTAAGCATTAATGCAACCGTCGGATAAGGGCTTGGGCTTGTTCATGGAGATATAAGTACCTATCGAATATAAATATAAGACCCCTCCATAGGAATTAGGTCCTGAAGAATTGTACAGCAAATTAAAAGATGGCATCCATGTGAAATTGTCCACAGCATTAAAGCCACGCCATGCCTTCTCGGTGCATGGAATTGTGCTTTTACTAAAGCAATAGCCTGACCAAATACCACCCCTCTCCTAAAATGTAAATACATTTCTATTTTTTTTCATACAAATTAACAAAGATAGTTAAATTAATTATATGTAATTATTTTGATTAAAAAGTCTAAAATGATATTTGATGATTATTTAGAGTTTTTACTGCAAAGTGCTCTAAATTTGTTCGATTAAATCTAGTTGAAAATCGATATGATGACAAAAGACAATACTGGATTCGAAAAGAACAGTAACTCCAAAACAAAGGTTTTGGTTGTTTAAAAATTCGTGTAGGGGGGAATTATTAAGAATATTCCATAAAAAGGAAAAAAAAAAAAAAAATTGAAGATTTGTGAGCGGGACTTGCAGCATTAATTGGTCGAGTACTACGAATGACTGTGATTTATTATGTATAGTTATCTGACCCGGTCCAGTCGTTGACCCGAAAAAGCCATTAGGTCACCGGGCTATTGGTTCAACCGTTAGGTCGGTTGTAACCGTTAGGTCGCCGGTACAACGGGGAAAATTTATATAGTAGTAAATTATATATAATATCATGATAACTATATTTTTTTTATAATTCATATTCAAACAGTGGCGGACCCAGGAAATTTTTTCAGTGGAGGCCAAATTAAAAAAAAAAAAAGTGAAAAAAAAACTCAACAGCTAAGATTCAAACCTGTGACCCAAGGAAAATAACAAGACTTTTAACCAATTGAGGTAAATGGATAATTACACTAAATATTGTCTGAAATAATATACATACATAGCTTTAATATTACTAGAAGGGTATATTAGTAACTTCGTCCGGAAATTTGAGTGGGGTCCATGCACCCCACCCCTATAAGGCTGGGTCCGCCCCTGTATTCAAGTAAATAATGATATTAAACTATCTATCACCATATGAGCTACCATTTGGAAACTCAAAGTATTGTTTATCTGATTATCATAAGAAAATATGTAAAAAAATACGAGGGTAAAAATATGTAAGTATTAATTATTTGAATGATGATGCACTTTTGTTAATACTATTAGATTAGAAAAACTAAATTGTTTGTTGGAAACCGGAAAGTATGACTAGAATCATTTAGCAAAACGTTAACTAAAATATGATTTTAATGTAGATTTATAACAAATAATAATTGCGTATAAAGATTAACTAATGATTTGCATCATATCGGAGAGATTTTAGTATTTTTCCGACATAAAACCGGTTCGATATTTATTTCATACTTTCTTTTCATTAAATTTACTTGACCCACTGGTTCAACCGGTGCACACGGGTCAACGTCTCACCGGTTGAACCGCCGGGTTTATCGGATTTGAGCGGGTCACTTGCTTAAACGGGTTGATGCTTGAACCGGCACGTTTCCATGACCGGGTCACCGGGTCGAACGGTTGAACCGCCGGGGCGGTCCGCGTTTGATAACTATGGTATTATGTATTATTATTGTATTTATTTAGTAAGGCTAGTTTTGTCATTCCTTAGCACGAACGATAATCCTGGACAATTGATTGCCACCGTTCAACTGAAAGGTGCTAATTATGATGAATGGGCACAGTCTATCCATAAGGCCCTATGTGCGAAATGTAAATTTGGATTTCTTGAAGGGAAAATCGAGAAACCAACGGAGGGAGAAAAGTTGGAGAATTGGTATACCGTTCATTCCATGTTGTTGTCATGAATTATGAACACCATTGAACCTTCTATTCGAGCCACGATGTCATACTATGAAGATGCACATGAATTGTGGAAATCCTTGAAGGGTCGGTTCTCTGTTGTTAATGGAACTCGAATTTGTCAATTGAAAGCTTCCCTAGCCGAGTGTAGACAAGGGAAGGGAGAAACGATCGCCTCGTATTTCGGCAGGATGAGCCGAATATGGGACGAATTGGCTGAATTGGTGGAGATGCCGGCCGCCTCTTGCAAAGGCTGTAAGTGCGAGCTTGCTACCGAATTTCAACAACTGCAGCTCGATGATCGCTTTGTTTCCTTATCGGTCTTGATCTGACTTATGCTTCGATTCGATCACAATTGCTGGGACGGGGTCCACTGCCGGCATTAGATCGTGCTTACCAGGCCCTCACCCAAGAAGAGAACTTGCGGACAGGCGGTGCTCTGACTCAGACCTTGGACGCCGACGTGAAGATGGCGTTCCGCCTCCAGTCCGATGCCAAAAATCGCAGAAAGACGCCGGAAGATGCTGCCAAGGTCTGTTCCTATTGTAACCGGACAGGACATGGAGAAAAGAGTAGTTTTCAGTTACATGGGTACCCGAATGGTGGGGTGATCGCCCTAGAGGAGTTCAGGGTGGTGTTCGTGGAGGTCGGGGCTAAGGGAGAACGGCGTCTGGTGGCCGAGGTTGCGGAAATCAAGCCAATTCGACCCATGCATAGGTACAGGCTGCTAAACCGACTTCCTCTAGCTCGGTTCAGGCCGCTCTTGTTTTAGCCCACCTTCAGATGCTCGAACAGTCCGGGCTCGCGAATATTAGCCCGGCTCAGTGGCAAGGCATATTAGATCTTTTGAATGTTTCCAAACCCCGTGATTGTTTGACTGGTAAGTATGTGTGGATTATTGATACCGGGACAACACACCATGTGACAGATAATTGAAATTTATTTGTTGACTTACACCCAATTGAACATTGTGCTATTGGGTTACTAGATGGGAGTTCTTCGTTCGCCACTCATTCGGGCATGATTGTTTTTTCCGAAAAATTGCAGCTTTTTAATGTTCTATATGTACCTAAATTAAATTGTAATTTGCTTTCAGCATCACATCTTGGATGATAATAATTGTCTCATACGGTTGACGAATCATGACTGTATAATGCAGGACCGAGTGACGAGGGTGCTGATTGGAATAGGTGAGCGTGTGGATGGGCTTTTTCTATTTTCAGGAGTTCTAGAGGTTCGAGTTATGGCTGTGGATGGTGAACAGATTGTTGATTTATGGCATCAACATTCTTTGAGTGGTTGGTTTGTGTTTCTTGGTTTTTCGCCGATATCGTGGAAGTCCAAGAAACAAACCACGGTGTCCTGGTCTTCGGCCGATGCAGAACATCGATCTATGGCGTCTATTACGTGTGAGTTGAAGTGGTTGAAACAGTTGCTTGTTGACCTTGGTATTCGTCATCCCCTGGGGATACGACTCTTTTGTGACAACCAATCATCTTTGTATCTTGCACAGAACCCGATATTTCACGAATGCACGAAGCACATCGAGGCAGACTGTCACTTCGTGCGGGATACGACCACGGATGGATTGATTCTACCTTCGTATGTTCCTATGAAGCATCAGTTGGCGGATATTTTTACAAAGGCGTTGGGTCGTCAACAGTTCGAATTTTTGTTGCGCAAGTTGGGCGTTCGAGATATTCATGTTCCCACTTGAGGGGATATTTCGTATGACTGTGATGTATTATGTATTATTATTGTATTAAATTAGTAAGGTTAGTTTAGTGATTGTGTAAAAATATGAAAGCTCTGAGAATGACTATGTATATGAATGAGACGAAATACGATTCCGAAAATCTTTATAGACACAAATATTATCAGGTAAAACAATAGATTTTGAGGTTAGGTAAGCTAATATATAATATACTCATTGGTTTACTAGAAATCATACGGAAGCACTGGGAGAGGTGGGCACGCTCACATGGGTAATTTTTCTCTACTCACTCCATTTGCACCGTGGGTCTACGTAGTTGAATCTGAACCATACATCCCTTGTTTGTTTTGGGTGTTTAGGGTTGAGGTTTTTTTGGGAGTTTTTTTATATATCACATCACCAATTATTTCTTACAATTCTCTTACCAAATAATTTTTTAACTACAAATAAAAAATATTAAATCATCTCTTATCATTTCACTTTATCTACTTTATTACTTTTTTATATTATTTTATTCATTATATTACCTTGTTTCAATTTCTCTCACAGCTCCTTTTTTTATCTACACAAATTTCAAAAAATATTTTAACTTTCTAAGCATTACTTTAATCATTTTTATCATATTTTAATATTCACTAATATAGAAAAAAGGAGGAATGAGGGAGAATGACATAAATATTTCATCAACAGAGTAGAAGGATAGTCTTTTGAAACTTTTGTATAAATGACAAAACTATTTATCCACTGTCGAAATTCAATTTTGTTCGAAATTCACTGTTTAAATTCACTTCCGAAATTCACTGTCGAAATTCACTAATTTTCAAGATTCATTGTCGAAAGTCACTGATTTTCGGGATTCACTGTCGAAATTCACTGATTTCGGGATTCACTGATTTTCGGGATTCGCTGTTTGTTCTTATCGCTATAAAAATTATGCAGTTGTCCTTCTCCCTATAAAAAAATATGTAGCTGTCATGTTATTTAAAATATTTCAGATTGTGTCCTTATTCCTAATTACCCATAGAAAAAACCCAAAACAAACGGAGCCACGTAGACCCGGGATGAGATCACCTGTCTAATTTATGTGTCTAAGTAAAAATGACGTCGTTTCATGTGTGTTTCATTTTTTGGTTTTGGTTTTTTGTTTTTATTTCATTTTCTTGAAAAAATAAAACACACGTAAAACGACGTCATACTTAGATACCGAAATTAAATATACAAATTAGATAGATGATTTCATCCCCGTAGACTCACGGTACAAACGGAGTGAGTATGAAAGAATTTCCCTACTCACATGCCTCTTGAATCATTTAGCTGCAGGTGTATGTGGGGTAGGTGGTGGAGGGGGCGAACAATAAAGCGGAAGAAGAAAATATCAGCTGATTGATTGAAGGGACAGCAACGCATCTTTCGTGGACTGAACAAAATCCCACGTGACTCACACCACAAACTCATATTCCAATTAAAGAGAAACTATAGTCTCATATTTAATATTTAAAGCTCTCTCCACAAAAGTCATTTTCGTTTGTTTCTTGAGATGTAAAGTCATTTTCATATTCCCTTTTATCGTTTACAGCAAATAAATGTAAGAGATTTTTTTTTTTTTTTTACAGAAATAATGATGTTGATGAAATGTATTAGTAGTTGCGTATATCATCAGCATTTTCAACAATTTCCGTAACGACCTCATTCGAGACCTGAATGAATTCGGATCAACCCGTTCGAACATGACATAAACTCGAATCACGAAGCTTCGTATAATGTTTCATCAGAATACATACGAAAGTTAAGTAGACTAAAGAAAACTAGGTGTTGCTAGGAACACACATGTCCATAAAACATAAAGAAAGCATTCATGTGCATAGGTTACAACACCATCCCATTAGTATTACGGAAAATTCTATCATAGGGAATTGTCTACGTGGTAGCATCTGGACACACAATTTTCACACACGGGGCACTGTGTATTCTACCTCAGGAAACTGTGTGGTCCAGATCCTGCCACGTAGGCAGTTCCCTACTAGGAGTCCCTACAGTAGAACGACCCTAGTATTACTACTACAAAAGGGTTTGATACTACATATGTTGTACATACATTAAAGTACTCAAGTTACATCAACATCCATACTACTTTTTCCGCTTCGAAATAACTGAGGCAGTAGCTAAAAACACGTATATTAATAATGTGAGTTGATGCCTTAATTTGAATGCTAAAATCACTAAAAAAAAACCTTCGTCTATAATTAATACAATGTTGTATTTATACTCTCACTCTTTAATAAATAATGGTAAATGTTGAAAAAACATAATAAATTCTACATTGAAAATGTAACTGTCTCAGTTATTTTGAAAAAAAAAAAATCTTTTTGGCAACTACCTCAGTTATTTCGGAACAGAGGGAGTATATGGAAATAAAACATAGATCTAAAACTGCATGATATCTATGACCTCATCGTGTCTTATCAAGAAAACAACACGTAGATCATGAAAGACGATGTAATAGGTATAGGTACTTTGGAACAACGAAAAATCTACAGTAACATGCGTATGTGGAGGAGCCACGGAAACATGTACAACATAATTGCATCCGCATAAATAGAAGAGACTTGAGGAACTGGTTCAACATGGACATGGGAGGAATCGGGTTAGCATTAACCCTCCTACGAACCCTCCCGGATCTCCTCAAATTGAAATTGTTCATCTGCTACGGTTAATTTAACGAGTGAGCTATGATACTAAGTAAGGAAATATTAGCATCAAGGAAACTATACTACGTATTGAGGTCATAATATAATTTCAATTTATCTTTCGCAAAATGAAATGACTAAGTACAATTTAAAGCATGAAGTCTTCCACTAACATAATCAATAACAATCATTCCTCGGCACAAAGAATAACTAAAAAAACCATAAAGCATACCATAAACATTACTTGAACCATCTATCTTTTTTTATTTATTTTTTTTATCATAAATATGTCATTTTTGTCATTGGTTTACAAGTAATGCGACACATTTATTTTCTCCAATGAGGAGGGCCTGAAACTTAACTTCTTGACAGACCAACACGTCCACTATTTTATCGCGTGGACGGGGCCTGACCAGCTCCGACCTTTTCTCCCTAATATTTCCTAGGATTGGAGCCATATGCTGAGGACCCTCAAGAGTTATCTTTCATTTTCAATCTTTATTACTGAACCATGAACCATTTGTTTATTTACTTTCACTTATCTTTCTTTCTTTCATACATAAAATCCTAATAATATTCACATCATTTCTTTATGACATTCCACAATATATATAAAACCTAAAGTACATATGCATAGTGGTACTAAGCATATATTACTATTATTTTAAGAAACACAATTTATAGATGAATCTGCAGAATAGTAATAAATTCTCGGATCTGCAGAATAGTAATAAATCTCTACACAATTTATGATGTCACTCAGATTCGAGAATGACGTAAGGATGAAATTAAACTTGGGTATTACATTCACATTTTCTTATTAAAGTTTCGCACTTGAAACATGGTACATCTCAAGGTTGAAGAGTTCCGTGTATTTCTCCAACATTTCTTCTTCTACTTCTTACCATGTGGCTTCATGAGGGGAATGTTTCCTACTGAACTTGAACTATGGATACTTATCTTCCTTTTACTTCTTTAATCTTCCTGTCTATGATTCTTATAGGTTGTTCCGGAGAATACATTATTATATGTATGTTATGTATTTTTTTAGCCCCTCATAAAATTTATTTTCGCCCCTATCAATTATAATAATCCGATAATTTTACACATAACATTAGTCATGTAAATAAAAATACATAGTTATTATTAAAGTGATACATTTAAAAAAATATTAATCGGTTTCGGAATATTGGTTTCCGTCAAAAATATTGTTTTGTAATGTTTTAAATCTTTATTACTAGAAGTAGAATAGTTAATGTGTTCGGATTCTGCGATATATAGTTGTGTTTTTTTATCAAGTAAAGCGAAATGTATATTCGTGTCCTTTGCGATAGAAGGGTTTTTTCATCGTAGGGGCAGGAAAAAGCAACAATATACATTTTTTTATTGCAAAAATTCTTTAGAATTATCGCCCCCGTTGTCCGGAATCCTACGTCCGCCTCTCATACACATCTAGATGAGACTTAAATCTAAAATCACTTGGTCCTGATGCCTTATCTTGAACGTTTGAGCAAGCTTCAATAGTGACAGATGTACACTATCCATATTTAGATGGACCTCTTGAAAATATTTACTTTCAAGACAAAATTAAGAACCTCACAAAGAAAATTCTGGATCCCCTTATGTGCATCTTTGATATAGATTTACCTTATTTAACAAAATCTAATATATGTTGGTGATATAAGGCTACAACACACACAAGATCACAAGTAGGAGACTTTTAGAGGCATAAGGTCGAACACTTGTGAGTAAAGTTGGTTAGAAGTAGTTTTGGTAGTTATAACTAACTCTAGAAGTTAGTGGTGGAAGTATATAGCTAGGAGGTCTATATATAGCTGTAAGTTGATCATTGTAATCATCAATTGAGAATTCTATTGAATAAAATTCTATGTTCTTCGTTTCCAGTTTTCCAGCCTTCCTCTGTTTTAAACTTCTGCATTTTTCCTTGATGAACATTGTTCGAGTTCATCATTTCTTCAGGGCATCGGAGTAATAAGAGCTGCGTTTCATTGAATTGATTCTTGAGAGGATCGTTCCTGTTCAATTAGAGCCTTGAGAGCGTTCTGCTTCTGGGTTTTTTTTCGAGATTCTTGTTTTTTTGCGGTTCGTTTTTCTTCGTTGATCAGATGTTGTTTCTGTTCTTGGAATTCTTTAAATGGCTGCAAATTTTGGTGCAAGCATTGAAGGTACATGCCTTGTGGTGAGTACTTCCAGTCAATTTTATTTGCATCCTAGTGAAAATCCTGCAATTCCTTTGGTTTCACCTCCTCTTGATGCCACAAACTATCATTCTTGTGAAAGATCGATGAATATGATGTTAGAAACCAAGAATAAACTAGGTTTCATTGATGGTACTATTCAGAAACCTGATGTAAATGATCCTCTGTATAGAAGTTGGAGTCAGTGTAATACCACAGTGCTTACATGGATCATAAAATCTGTAAAACCGGATATAGCACAAAATGTAATATGGATCAAGAATGCAAGGGAGATGTGGTTGGAATTGGGGGACGGGTTCTCCAGTATTGACTATTTTAGGGTATAAGATTTAGTTGAAGAAGTAAATCTGATCAAACAAGGTTCAATGTCTGTAACATCTTATTTTACATAACTGAAAGCTAAGTGGGATGAGATTGAGGTCTTGAAGCATGTTCCTCACTGTGAATATGGAGCACCATGTGCTTGCAATATCAGTTTTAAGATGGTTGATTTCATAAAAGCAGATCATGTTATAAGATTCATGAAAGGGCTTAATGATAAGTTTGCCTCTATTAGGTCCCAGGTTTACTTGTTGACACCTTTGCCTAACTTGAAACAAGCCTTTGCTATGGCTGTGAAGTTTGGGAGGCAGATAGATTATGCACTGGGGCATCCTTAGAATTCAGATGGTATTACATTGCTTGCCAGAGCCCAGAATCAAGTTCAAGGGCAATTTCAGTCTAGATACCAAAATCAAGAACATGCTACATCTCATAATCCAGGGTATGATCAAGGTCAAATAGAAAATCTGCACCATACACACAGAACCAGCAGGGCAATTCCAGAAAAGTTCAGTGTACATACTGTGGTTTCAATGGTCATACAGTGGAAAAATGCTACAAAAAGCATGGTTTCCCACCTGGGTTTAAGCCCATATCTAGGGTAAACATGGTGCACCAAGATTCATCAAATGGTTCAGAATGGGATGATCCAGAACCAACACAATCTGCTGCACCAGTACATGATGCTGCACAAAATCAATTGGTTCAGTTGCAGAATCAAGTTGCACAATTGATGAAGTTGTTTGAAGGCAACAAAACCACAGACCTTGGTAATCCTGCTGTCAACCAAGTCATAGCTCTTTCTTCCAATTTCCATACAGATCCCAATGAGGTTCAAGGTATGTTTTATGGTGATGTCACCTACTGGATTGTAGATTCAGGAGCCACATACCACATCATATTTGATCACATGCTATTCATAACAAAAGATAGGGTCCGTGGTGTCAGTGTATCTCATCCAAATGGTGAGCCAGTGTCTGTTAGTTTTATGGAAAAGTAAGGATTAATGATCACCTTATTCTGTCTCGGGTCCTTTGTGTTTCTAAGTTTCATTATAATCTGATTTCTCTAAATAGATTGACTAACAATCCTCAAATACATGTTGTTTTTACTAATGAAGCTTGTGTTATACAAGACAAGTGTAGTGGACAGATGAATCGGATTAGCTAAAAAGAGCAAGGGTGTATACATTCTGCATTCTAAGAAAAATTTCACATATAGCTTAGTTGCTTGTACTTCTCAAATTCCTATTGATAAGATAGATGAAGACATGCTTTGGCATTATAGATTAGGCCATTTATCTGATAACAGACTCAAATTGTTACATACTTCTTGTAATGACATTCAAACCTAATAAATCCATCTGTTATGTTTGTCCTTTAGCTAAACATAAAAGGCTCCCTTTTGTATTGAGTGATTCTGTTGCTTCTTTTGTGTTTGATCTAGTACACATGGATATTTGGGGTCCCTACAGACAACAAACTATCCATGGTCAGTGTTATTATTATTGATGATAAATTGATAACAGTAGGTATACTTGGATATTTATCCTCCACTCAAAAGCTGAGGTCAGACCTGTTATTCTGCCTTTTACAATTTTGTCTTGAATCAGTTTGGAAAATCTATTAAGATCATTAGGTCCGAAAATGGACAAGAATTTGATTACACAGATTTCTATAGTGAAAAAGGTATTATACATCAAACAAGTTGTGTTGACACACCACAACAATATGGGATTGTAGAAAGAAAACATGAACATATACTAAATGTGGGAAGAGCCTTAAAGTTTCAAGCTAGTTTACCACTGAGTTTTTGGGGATATTGTGTCCTCTATGCAGTTCACATTATTAACTGTCTTGCAACACCTATTCTTAAATAAAAATCTCCATATCAAGTCTTATACAACAAAGAACCTGCCATCTCTAATCTCAAAGTTTTTGGGTTTAACTTTTGCATCCACTTTACCTCATGGCAGATCAAAATTTGATGCAAGGGCTAGGAAATGTGTTTACTTGGGCCAACCAGCAAACACAAAAGGATATACCCTTCTGGTTATCCAAACACAGGAAGTTTTTATTTCCAGAAATGTTATTTTCCATGAATTAGTGTTTCCCTATGCATATAAACATCAAACTTACAATAATGTATCCCTTCCTGTTCCATCTTTTGCATGTCCTACACCAGATTTTACTGCCCCTAATTCAACTTCTGCTACTTCACCAGAAGATGATACACATAATGATTAACCTGATAGCCACTCCACTAGTAACATTGCATCTGATGTTTCATCTTCACATTTACATACAACACATACCAACTCTAGAAGATCTTCTAGACAAGTCAAACAACTTACTAGATTGCAGGACTATGTCTGCAATCAAGTTTCTTATACCACACCATATCCTTTGGAATCTGTTGTTCAATATACTAATCTTTCTGATTCCTACAGATCTTTTGTAATGAATATTGATAAAGCCAAAGAACCAAAAACATACAATCAAGATGTCATCCACAAAGAGTGGCAAGAAGCTATGTAAAAGGAAATAGATGCACTGGTAAAAAAACATGGGAAGTGGTAAACCTACCCTTAGGAAAGAAGCCTATAGGCTGCAAATGGGTGTATAAGATCAAACACAATCCAGATGGTTCCATAGAGAGATATAAGGCAAGATTGGTTGCTAAAGGTCACACACAAACCTTTGGAATTGACTATGAAGAGACCTTTTCTCCTGTTGCCAAGATGAACACTATCAGACTTTTACTTGCTGTTGCTGCTACCAAAAACATGTTCATTCACCAGTTGGATGTAAACAATGCGTTTCTCCATGGTGACAAAAGAAGTGTATATGGTCCCTCCTCCTGGTTTTCAAACACAGAAAGGACAAGTGTGCAAACTAACTAAGTCCTGATATGGACTCAAACAAGCCAGTAGGCAATGGAATGCCAAACTAACATCTGCATTGGTAACTCTTGGTTATACTCAGTCCAAGCATGATTATAGTCTTTTCACAAAAACAAAAGGTCAATCTTATATAGCTGCCTTAGTCTATGTAGATGACATTGTATTGGCAAGTAATGACATGTCTCTCATTTTTGAAATCAAAACCTACCTACATGATCCTTTTCAAATCAAGGATCTTGGTCATTTGAAATATTTCCTAGGCCTAGAAGTGGCTAGATCATCTGCTAGAATATCAGTTTGCCAAAGAAAATATGCCCTTAATCTCCTAGAGGACTTTGGTTTCAGTGGATGCAAGCCAGTCAATACACCTATGCCATCTAAGACACACTTAGAACATGGTGACTCAGACCTCCTTCCAGATAAAACACAGTACAGAAGTCTCATTGGAAAATTATTATATCTTACAGTGACAAGACCAGATCTATCTTATGTAGTACATCAGTTGAGCTAGTTTCTTGATGCTTCAACTATCAACCATCTACATACTGCACACAGGGTTCTTAGATACATCAATTTAGCACCAGCTAAAGTCATTTTCTTCCCTGCCAATAACAACCTACTGCTCACTGCAGTCACAGATTCAGACTGGGGGGATGTCATGAAACCAGAAAATCTATAACTAGCTATTGCATGTTCCTAGGATCTGCTCTGATGTCCTGGAAGTCTAAAAATCAAGAAACAGTCTTCAGAAGTTCAGCAGAGGTGGAATATCGAGCAATGGTATTAGGAGTTTGTGAGCTGTAGTGGATGGTTTACATACTACATGATCTAGGGGTTTCAATTCAACAGCATATTTCCATGTTCTGTGACAGTCAAAGTGCCATCCACATAGCTCAAAATCCTGTGTTTCATGAGAGAACAAAACACATGGAGATTGACTGCCATGTTACAAGGGAGAAAGTGCAATCTGGACTAGTGAAGCTCCTCAGTCACAACTCAAAATCAACTAGCAGACCTATTGACAAAGCCTTTGGATGCACCCTTGTTTCACTATTTTCTCAACAGATATACTCCTTCACATATCTATAAGGCTGCAAAACACACAAGATCACAAGTAGGAGACTCCCCTAGTCCATGTTGAGGGAGGGTGTTGGTGATATAAGGTTGCAACACACACAAGATCACAAGTAGGAGACTCTTAGAGGCATAAGGTTGAACACTTGTGAGTAAAGTCGGTTAGAAGTTGTTTTGGTAGTTATAACTAACTCTAGAAGCTAGTGGTGGAAGTTTATAGCTAAGAGGTCTATATATAGCTGTATATTGATCATTGTAATCATCAATTGAGAATTCTATTGAATAAAATTCTATGTTCTTCGTTTCCAATTTTTCCCGCCTTCCTCTGTTTTAAATTTCTGCGTTTTTCCTTGATGAACATCGTTCGAGTTCATCATTTCTTCAGTATATGTGTTTGAGTGGATACACTTCTCGGTTCAGCCATTGATAATGATTCGTCCCTGCCCTTTTGCTATCTGAAGTCTAGTTGAATTTTTTCCCATATCCTTTTTCCCATTCGGCCATTGTATATGGACACTAACGAACGAATATCATTTTTTTTAACGGATACGAATAGCTTTGAGCTTTTGAATTTTTACAGCAAGTTGTTGGCTTGTTGCCCTATACTTCCAAAAGAATATTATTGATGTCCCTTACATATGACCGTGATGTATTATGTTATGTACTCCTTCTATTTTTCTTTATCTGTCGTAAAAAGAAGAATCACACAGATTAATAAAGTAATAATATGTCTAAAATGTAGTGCTATAAATGTATTTTTTTTATTGGAGATGTAAATACTTTGTTGGTAAGGAGTTTTTAGTATTGAAAATGTATTTTTTTATTGGAGATATAAATACTTTAAGTCTCTATAAGGCATTAGGGGCAATGCAACATAAGCAGACACATTCTAAAAATGGCTCATACGATTTCCAAACTACGGGTCTTTGATTTGGATATCCGTGATGACCCCTTGGTACATTTCGTCTTTCTTTATCTTCCTGCATAATATGGTAAATTAAATGTTAGTTATAACAGACATAAGGAATGGTGGGAGTTGAAGAAATTGATTTCGCACTGTGTGTAAGAAGTCGAAAGATTGAAATCTGAGCAACCAGGAAGTTTCTAATTTGGTCACCACTAAAAGTAAGGGCTCAATAAATTTTAAGGTTAAGGAAGTGGGCAAAAGTGACAAAATAAGGATATCCGTTGTTTCTTATGCCAACAGGTAGGAACACAAAGAAAGATTGCTTGCAGTAGCATGCTAGCTGAGAAAATAAACTTAAGTTTTTCCTCTTTTTTGGTTTGTTATGAGGTTGAGGTGATTTGTGTGCCTCAACACACTTGGTGGATAGATTATAGTGTTGCTATTTACTTAAGGGTGTTTATGCGGAGTTGTTAGCATTATAGATCACCCGTTGATGTTGAAAGATACATCTTTGTGGGTGATGCTGTCGAGCAAAGTTTAAGGCCATTCAAAAACTAGATTGTTACTGAAGATTGAAAATCTTATGGATTTGAAAAAGACTATCAATCCGTCTTTAAGGTGGAATTCAGTTGTTTCATTTCTTTATTGGACAAATCAGGATATACTTGTTCAACTAAGAATGTTACCTTTGGTCTTTTCCATTATTCATCTCAAATATTTTCTAATCATTTGGCTTTTAGTGAGAATCTATATTTGGTGGATACCATTGTATCCTTAATAACACTCTGCATTTAGTTTTCATGGCACAAATCAAAGTTAACTAATGATGGTTCCAATATGGTTTGACATTAGCATTTAAGGAAAATTTCTCGAAAGAGAATATAAAGGCTTGTTCCAGATGGAATATTTTAGTCCCCTTTAAATGTCAGATGGTTTGTCTGAGTGGGTTGTATTAAGGGGTAACAAACCAACATAATGAGATTAGGTATTGATTGCTCTAAGTACGCCTTAGAAATGATGCATAAGGTCACTTGTTGTTCATTCCACTATATGTTGGAATGTTCAGCAATGTAGTAACACATTCATAGACAATTATTCAAGATTCAGTTGCCTATATTTAACAATGAGATGCATGTCATTGTGAAAACTAATGTTTGTAGCTTTCATACTAAATAAGTACCCACTACAGCAGTAACCAAAATCCTATATGAAATATGGATTGGAAAAATCCAGTATTCGGTGTAATCATAATGAAGGTTGTCCAATTAACGTTAGGCCTTATAGGCCAAATGACAAATAATTAGACTCATGATTGGTTAGCTACTATTTTATGGGGTATTTTATGAGATCCAAGGTTTTATGTTATTTGATCCTACTTTCATAACATTTTCTTGAGACGGGAAGTGCATGGTTTTTTTTGAGAATATTGAGTTTTGGGAGGAGATAAGGCATGAAATATTGTCTTTGAATAATAGCCTTCTATGACTCTTCCTACAGTGGCAATTGGCAAAAATTTGTTTTCCCAAATGCGAAGTATACTATTGCCAGATACGGTATATGACACTATTTTTTATCCTCCTATTAGGAAACCTCAACATCCTCAATAACCTATATAGGAACAACATGAGCTTATGAAGTACCACAAGAGGAATCAGTGGTACCGCAACTTAGGCACTTTACTAAAGAGTAGAGAGTGGAGATCAACAATTTAGGATGATTATATTGTTTATCTCCTTGAGCATAAAGTTCATGGAATTATGGAGGATGATCGGGTTACTAGTCCTCAATCAATGGAAAACTTATAACACTCATAAGTGGATTGAGGTTATGCAAAATGAGATGAAGTCCACGAAGGACAATGACATTTGGGGATCATCTACCATTGCCAGAAGGATCGAAACCCTTAGGTGGTAAATGTACATATAAGACCAAGAGGGATTCACATGGTAATGTGAAAAGATGTAAGATTTGTCTTGTCATTAAGGGATTTACACAAAAGAAACATATATTATAAAAGGCTTCCTCTCTGTTTCCTTTGAAAGGCTCTTTCAGGATAATCATGGCTTTATTTGCTCATATGGATCTTGACTTACATTAGATGGTGTAATGGTGACTTAAACTATGCTACTGAGTTTAGTCTGCTGGGTGTGGCATTCAGGCGAGTCTGGGGAAACAGTGGTGGTCAGCAGAGCATGAAGCATCTGCTGAATCTGGTGTTCAACTGGGGTAGGTCAGCATGGTTGATCAACTTGCTGATGTTTGGGCTACTGAATAGTCTGTTGAGATTTGTTCTCAGCATACTTGGGGAACATGCCTGCATGGTTTTCGATTGGGATATGGTTACTTCTGGGGTATTTCGGTCATTATCTGGTTTGGCTATTAGTCGGTTAGGGTTGGATTCCCAAGGCTATAAATACCATCTGTATTAATTGTAATTGATGTAACTTTCTCGTGATAATAAAATATTCTCGTTTGTCTGTGGAGTAGTCGGTACATTGCCGGAAACCACGTTAAATTTGTGTTCTTCTTGTTTCTGTGTTTGTTTACTTGTTTATATTTACTCACAATCACCAGCACTTCTTGATCGATCCTTCATAATAAACTGGTATCCGAGAGTCCAGGTTCATCAAGAAATCTGTTTATCTGTTCTAAGCAGGGTAGATTGGCACCAATGTCATAATTGACGCTAGGATTTGGGATATACACAAGCTTTTCTGGTGAGAAAGATGTTGGCTTTAAATGTTAAGATTGAAAAGTTTATAGGAAGAAACAGTTTTAGTCTGTGGCAGATCAAGATGCGTGCTTTGTTGAAGGAACAGGGACTATGGGGCCCTTTGTCTAAATCAACAGAAGGAAGCACTGTTGAGAGAGCCAGTCTGGAGGAGAAAGCATACTCAACAATTATGTTGTGCTTGTCAGATGATATTATCATGGAGGTTGCTGAAGAGGACACTGTTGAGAAGTAGATGGCCAAACAAAACCGGAACCGGCAGTTTGGTCAACCGCTGGTTGCGTCAACCGCCGGTTTTTGTAACCGCCGGTTGGGCGGTTGGGGGGCGGTTGAGGGTTTTTGGCAACCGGAACCGGCGGTTGGAACCGGACCGGATGGAACCGGTTGTAACCTGCCGGAACCGGAACCGGCGGTTGAACCGGCCCAACGGCTATTTTAGTGCAACGGTTATTTTTTTTTCTTTCTAAACACTTCAAAAAATTCCTGTAAATACTACCCCATTCCATTTCCAATTTCCTACACCAATCTCCTCTCAATTCTTACATCTTCTTCCCTCTAAAAAACATTTCTTACATCTTCTACTAATTTCTTTGATTATCAAGTTTGTTTAGTTGTTAAAAACAACAATCAAATGTACTTTATGATACCGAATTTTGAGGTTGTTCTGATTTAATTGTTACTTCAATACGGTTTTAGTTATAAGTAAATTTGGTTTGTATTTTATTTAACTAATTTTCTTACAGGTGTAAAAAAAATTCCATTTTATAATCAAATTTACTTTACTAGACCGATATTTGAAGTTGTTCCGATTTAATCTCTACTTCAATTCGATTTTAGTTATAAGTAAAATTGGTTAGCTAAATTAATTTTTTTTATAAATGATAAATTTAATTTAGATTTTGTACAATGTCAAGAAGAGGTGAATCATCACAAGGCAATCGAAATGTTACTTTCCATGATGACACGGTTGTGCCGGAATCGGGTGATCTTGTGACCACAACATTTTACAAACCCTGTCACCTATAGTCACATTTTTATTCCTCACTTTGATACACCTTTAGGGTACAATCCTGATGATTTTGATACTCATTACGACGATATAATGTCTCAACCTGTAAATTTTAACATCAACCTTAACGAAGCTGAAGATAATGAGCCTCGTAATAATGCAGCTGACGTTGATGATGATGATGATGTACTTCTGAATGCTTCCCGTCCTAGACAAGGACGTGGTGGGAATCGTGTGGCTGTAAGAACACCGCGTGGTGCTAGTGCTGATCCTACTCCTACTCCTGAGTCAGTTGATTTAGATGGTGATGAAAGTACCCGATCCAGAGCACAAGAAAAAAGGTTAAAATCGAAAACTTTTACAGAATTTTTCACAAAAGTTACACGGACTGATGAATTAGCATTAGCTAACCCCGGAAAGTATTTCTTCGGGGTGTGCAATTTCTGTGGCACAAAATACCAATTTAAAGGAGGTGGTGGTTACGGATCGATGCGGGGTCATATTGTTGTCCCAGAGAAGGGTAAAACTATAGTCGAGGGGGGGGGGGGGGGTGAATGACTATAGTGGAGTTTCAGAAACTTTTCTTGTGATTAAAAGCTTTTGGGCAGCGGATAAGTCCCTTCTTACTATATTTTTTCAAAGCAGTTTATACATTCACAGATATAAGGTATAACGTAGGCAATTAAATGAGTGTAGGAAAGTAAATTGACACAAGGCTTATAGTGGTTCAGGGTGGTGTAATCCCTTAATCCACTCTTCTCCTGTGATTATTGGAGGAATTCACTATTGTTTTCACAGATACAATAGTAAGATTGTCCTTGACTTCCCAAGCTTCACAATCTACTAGACTATAACTCCTTGGCTGCAACAGCTTCAGTGATTCAGTCTCTTTCACTGCTCCTTGAGATCAAATCCTTCAGCAGCTATCACAAACACAACTCCTTCTCAGATGACTTCTAATTCAGTTGCTTCAGTTTATTGTGAATGAGATTCACAAACTTGATTGATCAATCTCAGTGCTAAATATAAAATTGTAGTTCTGATGTCTGAGTTGATCTCTAGATGAATCCTTGTAAGTTCAGAGAGAAGGCTTTTCAAATTGACAGAGTTTCTGCTTGGTTTTCTTTTTCTTATCGTTGTTTTCATCTGTCTGTCAATGCCTTCTATTTATAGCCTTGAGTATCCTTGATTTGAAATTCCGTCCGTTGGCTATATTAATGAGGGGAATAATCATTGATTTTATTCTTGATTCCCCCTTAATTACATTCTCCTTGATTTCAGAGATCTGATTTTTCTTCAAATGTATAGCAGAAAATCCGTCCTTGATTGATCCTTTATTGATTGTGCATTAAATGCATGATCCTCTGAATCTTCATCATATTTCAATTCTGTTCTGATAAGGATTACTTTCCCGTTCTCTGAACGGTCGAGTGATCCATCTGACTTTGCCATTTAGATCTTCTTTCACTGTTATTGCCTTCACTTAGCCGAAAGTCAGTTTACTCTGCCGATTCCTTGTTTCCTTCATCACTTAAGTTTTAAGGAGAGTCTTTGTACTTCACTGATCATTGGTTTGGGTGAGATCAATGTACACAATATTTGAACATTAAGTTTCATCACTTGAACCATAACTTAGACTTATCCAAGGTCATCACAGACTTCCTTGGTTATAAGTCATACCATTTGTTGAAATAGTGTCCTAAACCCAATCGGGTTAGACCGGATCCGACCGGGTCGGATCATTTCAACTATTTCTTTATGTTTATGCATATATTAAATGGCTTTTCTGTTGTCATATATTTGTTTTTTTAGTGAACCAATTATGAATTGTTATATGATAACGTCCTTAGTATTAAACTGTGATAAAGAAACCATGATAGGCGATTATGGTTGATGAGATCTCTAATCACTTTAATAAGTTTGATACTTAAATGTCTCTAGGCTGATGTACTATTAAACAGGGAATTGATAGTATGAACAGGCTAGCACGTATTAGATGTCTTCTGTCTTTAAGGGCAGGGATAGATCTCGTCTATCAAAGTGAAGAGACACTTGGACTGTACGTGGACGTGTATTAGAGAATGCGTACGTTAGACTGACCCACTTACATTAAGTGTCACACTATGTGGCGGTTGTGTAATTATCCTTAAGACCGGAGTCTTCATGGCATCACGGTGTGGATTGTCATGCTTTGACACTATTGAGGTTTCCCCTAGTCACGGGGCGATCATGCAGTAGTGATTGGGTGTGATACTGAAGCATGCGGAGTATACATGATTGGTCGTCCGGGAATCGCGTATCCTATGATTGGGATCGAATATCCGAAATGGCCTTCTTATAAGGAATGTCTATCTCTCGTGAATCTTTGCAAAGTGGGAGTAAATGAGTTACTTCGAGAGAGCATGATATCCAGATTATAAGATACGATCGTCAATGTATCGACACTCGAGATACGATCGTATGGATATTATTACAGCGATAGGATTGTAAGTTACAAGGTAACTGTTTCACATGAAAGGTAGTAGTCATTGCATTTGTCTCTTCCGATGATTGGGGGTCACGGTGTGTTGCTAGACGCTATCCCATGATCGTTAGGCATGAAGGGCATTTTCGTAATTTGCACTTTGTGTCTACGGCCAACATATTCGGAAGCCTATCGGGTCACACACATAAGAACATCTAGCCAGATTAAAATGTGGTTATAGATGATAACCAAATAAGGAAATTTTTATCTCACGACTATAAAGGTTATAGTTGTAAATTAATATGGTGGTATTTATTTATTATGAATAAATTAAATACAAGATATTAATAATATTATATTAATTAAAGAATATTCCGGATGCTAATTTATTGGCTAAGGTGGCACAATTTGTGTGTGTATAAGATACACTTGGATTGTGTAATTTAATTAATGGTATTACCATATATTAATATTAGATATTAATATTTATAAATATTTTCTTGCTCACAGCGTGTGATGCATATGATATGCATGTGCACACTTGTTTCCAAAGTATATATATATATTATATAGATTTATTTGTGTAATATATATGTGATATATACACATGTGTAAATTGATTTATGGTAATATAATAAAGATAGTCAATATAAGATATTGACAATATCTTGGGAATATTCAATATAAGATATTGACAATATCCTAGATTTATTTAATATAAGATATTATAACAAATGAGATAAATCAATCTATTATATTTTCCTTATTTTATTGGGAAAATGTTTTCTTCTCCTCTACACTATATGGGGCGCCACCTACACTATAAATAAGAGGTGGGTGTCAAGCTCTTTTGTACATCACAATTGCAGGAGCTCATAGTTCTTGTGTAAAATAGAGATTATCCTATAGAGAGTTGGAGAGAGGAGAAAAGGGCCGGTCTAGCAACCGGAGTTTTCCAATAGCAATCCATGATGGGATTTCGGTGGGCTGTTCGTGTGGACTAGCGATAGAGGCCGAACACTTGGGCGACTCTATGCAGAACTACTCTCCTTAGACGGTCAAAGCGTCGATCTTTTAGATCAACCAAGGTAACCACCGTCTACTACTTGTTTGTTTATTGCTTAAACGAAGTCGATCTTGGGTCGATAGGAAATAAATTTTTGAATTCCGCTGCGTTCCCGCGTAGATTTCCTAACACCATTAAGTCTTCATTGCTTCTCTGCATGTACTTGGCTGGCTTCACTCTGCCGAATGTCTGTTTTACTTTGCCGTCCTACCAACTAGTATAATACTTGTCTGACTTAACTTATACAATGTGTCAGACTCTAAGTAGAGACTTATACAGAGAATTCTAACTTATTTCAGGCTTGCTATAACAGCTAGTATGGCCATCATCAAAACATAATAAAATGTTCCTAACAATTTCCCCCTTTTTGATGATGCCAAAACCCTCATAAGCCTGAACATAAGTAAGTCAAATTCATAATAATTAACAGAATAAAAACTCAATCATTTTATTCATCCATTTAAGGGCAATAAGACATTGCATATTTTTATTCAAAGACAAAGGCAAATAGATATAATTCAAATTAGGTATAAGATCTACTTCTTCATTTCTTCAAACCTGATGCATTTGCCTTTGCTGCTGTTGCCCTTTACTGTTGGGCTTACCTCCTTTCCACTGGAGCTTTCAGGCTTTGAGCCTCCTTCCCCCTTTTTGGCAGCACCAAAACGTGCTTCAAGATTCGCAGTTGCTGCATCAAACTCAGGGAGAGGACCATACTTTTTCTCCAGTATCTTGTTGGTTGCCTCCCCAATCTTGAGAAGGGTGTCAAGTTGTTGCCCAGAGTGCTCCATGATCTCATCCAGATGCTGAATTTGATGAGTGTGAGCATTTAAAGTGTCCACCAAAGGTTTGAGATTGTTGTCAATCGTCTCAGCATGAAACTGAAGGTTGGTTTGGACGTGATGAGGGATAAGTTGCTGGAGGTTGCAAAGCAAGTTTCCTTGTCTTTCCATGACCTCATCTTGTATCTTGATATGACTGATGAGAGCTTCAATCTTGTGGTTGAAGGAGGTTGCTCCACTCCTTAAGGCAGTCTTCAGGTTTTTCCTCCTGTGATATTGCCTTTCCATGTCCACAATGAGGGGTTGAATGTCCAGGTTGAAGACTCTTTTTGGATTGATTTCCTCTGGTGCCACTTTAACCTCCTCTTCATCTCCATCTTCCTCTTTCTCATTTTTCTCCTCATCCTCATCCTCTTCCTCCTCTTCCTGTTTACCTTCTGTTTCTTCTCATTTTTCTTCCACTCTTTCTTGTCCTTTCTCTTGTTCCTCTTCAACCTTATTATCATTGAGAGGTTGTGGAGGAATGCTTGCTTTTCCATCTTCTTCTACTGGTGTTCCCTCTTGGTCATTAGTGGGGGAGTTGACAAGTTCAGCGAAGTGAGTTTGATCAGCTGGCTCACTCGGCTGTTCATCAACTTTGCTGAGGCTCTTGAAAAGTACCTCTTGAAGAGTTAGATCATCATCAGATGTCTCCATGGTTTTCGGATCAGCTTCAAGATGGTCACCTTCAGAATGTTCATCCTCTGCCTCAGCTTCTTCCTCATCCATATCTTCATCTTCAGATGAAGTAAGAGCATATCCTTCCTCACCTTCTTCCAGATAGGTGATGTCCTCTTACTGATTTTATTCCTCCGTTGTTATATCATCACTGATTATCATAGGTCCATTTGAGTTGCTGGTACCAGTCACAGGGATGTTTTCTTGTGTCTTCTGGGATCTTGTTCTTCGTCCCACTCCTGATCTGCTACTTTCAGGTTGTTTCCTCTTTCTTCCTCCAGTTGGTTTGGGTTTCATGGATGCCTTGATGTATGTAAACATTACCTTTGATTTGTGTGGAGCCTGCAGATTTGTGGGTTGCACTTTCAATGCGTCAAACATGTGTTGGAGAGGGAACCCATAAGATTTCCTCTCCCAGAAATCACCCTTCTTCTGCAAACCCTTGCTTGGTGCCGTAATGGACAAATCAATCTCCTTGCGAATCTGGTCTTTCAACCTATTGAATACGAATGTTGCCCAGTCAAATTTAGTACCTTTGTAGATGATTGCCATTAGCTTGATCCTTAACTCAGTTAGGTTTTCCATCGACCCTTTTCTTCCTTCGATGTTTTTGGTTATGACCGGTGCAAATTCAGCAAACGGAAGTTTTAGTGTTGATCTAGGGAGGTTGTATGTTTTGTTGTTTCTTTTGGGGTTCTTGGCTATCTCAGCCCAGAATTTTTTGATGTCAATCTTCACAAACTTGACATTAGCCGGACCTATTATGGGTAGTTGTAGGAATCTGTTGAGAGTACCGGGCGTGATGACTATTTCTCTTCCAAAGATTGAGCTTTTTATGAAATCGACTTCTGTCTTCTTTGTGCTAGGCACAAACTTTGCATTTTTCTAGAATGCAATCAAATTTTCATAAAAAATTCCGGTTATTGGGGGGGAGGGGGGGTTAGAAAAGTCATTAACCCCAGATTTGTACAGCAATCAACCAAGCGTTGAGCTTGTGCATCACTGTCACAAAAGGAGAGATAGTGTTCTGGTTTGAAAAACGAACCAGTGACGATTGATTTTTCATAGAATTTTTCAGTGGGAGAGATTGTGGTAGATGAAGTCATTGAAAATTGATTGATGTTTAGAAAGGAATACTTCGAGTTTGCAGAGAGAATCAAAAGTAGGGTTTGTAATTTTGCAAAAGAGTGTAAAGATTTCTGAAAATTTCTAAGTGTAGTTTATATAGGATGATTTGGGTAGTGTGAACGTGGTTTGAATATGGAAGGATTTTATGACATAATGGCATGATTTTGTGTATGTAAATCGCGATATTCGAGTGAAGTGGGGGAGTGGATTGTGGTAAGTAATGATAGAGCCCGGGAATCGAGGCGTTTAAAAAAAATAATATGGTTACCTCCATGGTTATAAGTTGATCTCCACGTGTGTAATCATCCACATAATAATCTTCCATAATTCCCTTATTCTACACATGTATAAAAGTTGATTTTGTTCACACTTTAATTTACCCATGATTCCAATCTTTATTTCGGTGAAGTGCCTTGGCTGGCCACTTAGCTGGTGTAATGACTTTTTCACTGAGCCGCTTTATATGACTGTTCCTAACAATCAGTGAAGTTAACTTCGCCGAGTACCAGTGCCTTACCTGCTACATCTCCTGTAATGGCAAAGGTTTAAACAGCTGATGAAGTCACTTAGCCGATTACTCCAGTTAGCCGCTCTTTGGTATTTAGTCGATTTCAATCATCCCTAACTCCGTTCTCAACATGCTAAATCTTTCATGACTGAGTGGTTTTGTGAAGATGTCAGCCAATTTATCTTCAGTGGATATGTATTTTAGAATGATATCCCCTTTTTCAACATGATCTCTGATAAAATGATGTCTCACGTCAATGTGCTTTGTTCTTGAATGCAACACTGGATTTTCAGTAATAGATATTGCACTTGTGTTATCACACATGATTGGAATTGTTTTTTCCTCCACTCCATAATCCCTTAGGTATTGTCTAATCCAAAGTACTTGTGCACAACAACTGCCTGCTGCTATATATTATGCTTCAGTTGTTGATGTAGATATGGAGTTTTGCTTTTTGCTAAACCATGAAACTAGTCTGCTGCCTAGCATTTGACAAGTTCCAGAGGTGCTTTTTCTATCTATTTTGCATCCAGCATAGTCAGAGTCTGAATATGATATCAACTTGAATCCTCCATCTTTTGGATACCAAATTCCAACATTAACAGTGTTTTTCAAGTATTTGATTATTCTTTTGGCTGCTAGAAGATGTGATTTGATTGTAGTTCTGATGTCTGAGTTGATCTCTAGATGAATCCTTGTAAGTTCAGAGAGAAGGCTTTTCAAATTGACAGAGTTTCTGCTTGGTTTTCTTTTTCTTATCGTTGTTTTCATCTGTCTGTCAATGCCTTCTATTTATAGCCTTGAGTATCCTTGATTTGAAATTCCGTCCATTGGCTATATTAATGAGGGGAATAATCCTTGATTTTTTTCTTGATTCCCCCTTAATTACATTCTCCTTGATTTCAGTGATCTGGTTTTTCTTCAAATGTATAGCAGAAAATCCGTCCTTGATTGATCATCTATTGATTGTGCATTAAATGCATGATCCTCTGTTTCTTCATCATATTTCAATTCTGTTCTGATAAGGATTACTTCGCCGTTCTCTAAACGGTCGAGTGATCCATCTGACTTTGCCGTTTAGATCTTCCTTCACTGTTTTTGCCTTCACTTAGTCGAAAGTCAGTTTACTCTGCCGATTCACTGTTTCCTTCATCACTTAAATTTTAAGGAGAGTCTTTGTACTTCACTGATCATTGGTTTGGGTGAGATCAGTGTACACCATATTTGAACATTAAGTTTCATCACTTGAACCATAACTTAGACTTATCCAAGGTCAGCACAAACTTCATTGGTTATAAGTCATACCATTAAGTCTTCATTGCTTCTTTGCATGTACTTGGCTGGCTTCACTCTACCGAATGTCTGTTTTACTTTGCCGTCCTACCAACTTGTACAATACTTGTCTGACTTAACTTATACAATGAATCAGACTCTAAGTAGAGACTTATACATAGAATTCTAACTTATTTCAAGCTTGCTATAACAGCTAGTATGGCCATCATCAAAACATAATAAAATGTTCCTAACACATATGTTAAGTAAACACCCGGAAAAATTGGAAGACAGCACGTCTCAAACCCTGCTAAACATGCCGAGCTCCAGCGGAGGTAACACTAATCCACTCTTTATTTACACTCGTGATAACTGTAGAGATCTAACCACGGATCTTGTTGCGGGGATGGGTCCTCCTTTTAGCTTTCCTGAGAATCCTATTTTCGAAAGTTACGTACAAGGGGCTTTGCAACCGGCTTTTACTCGTATCCCTCGTGCAATGGTTACTAGGGATTTCAAAAATAAATTTATTAAACGACAAAATATTATTAAAGAAATTTTGAAGTAAAATAAATTCTGAATATGTGTATGTACCGATATTTGGGAGGATAGGAGGACCAACATTTTTTATTTGGGCGTGTCGTCACACTGGATTGACAACACTTGGATTATCCAGAAAAGGTTACTTGCTTTTCGTTTATTTAACGAAACTCATAATTATTCTAATATTGCATCTTTATTAGTTGATTTTTTGAGGAATACGATTTAAAAGATAAATTTTTTCTATTGCCTTTGACAATGCTTCAAACAACACTGCTTCTATTCCCAACTTATCCCGATATTGTGAACCTCTTTGTAACGGTAAATTTTTTCATGTTAGATGTTTATGCCATATTTTTAATTTATGTGTAAAAGATGGTCTAAAAGTTTTTGACCATAATATTAATGCGATAAAACTGCGATTTCACATGTGTTAGGTAGAAATATTCTTGTTAATAAGTGGTATAAATTTCTTAAAGAGAAAGGTCATCGCCCTATCAAACTGCCGCAAGATGTACCACATAGGTGGAACACCACTTATGATCTTTGGAAAAAAACAAACAAAATTAAAAATGCCTTCTGTGAATTTTTAAGTGAACACTGTCCAAGCGAATATTGTTTGTATCCCTCTATCTGGACTGCATGCAAGACATTGATGGATGTTTCTGAAGTATTCAAAAAATTTACTGAATTGTTTTCAAAATGTTATCAACCAAAAACACATTTAGTCTTGCCTGCTAGTGTAGAAATAACTGCCGAGTTTGAAACCATGTAACACGACGCTACATTATTTCAATGTTTAGGGCCAACGAAGGAGAATGGAATAAGTACATGTTGCATATTCCTGACACTTATCTCATTTCTTCTACTCTCGATCCTCTTTTAAGACTATTAGGTGTGTCTAACATGTTAAGTGCTTACTATGATGCTTTGTCTAATATTCATAGAGTGCCCCCGGTAGATTATAAAGTTGAAGTAGATAGACTTGAAAATTCATTAAACACTTTGTATGTTGAATATGAGCGTATGTATGGAAAGAGAAACGATGCGGTTCCCAATCCATCCGCAAGTGCTTCTACTAACCCTGCAAGTGTCCTGCAGGGATTTCAAAAAGTTCTGGATAAAATGAATTCGAAACGACAAAAGGAGCGATAGCATCATCCGATCAACGTACAGAGATATCCAAATTTTTAAACACAACATTTGAAGGCTGTGAAACCGAATCCTATGATTTCGACTTTGACTTATTGAAGTGGTGGAAGAGACATGCTAAAGAATTTCCAGTGCTAACAATGATGGCGGTCGAGTTTTTAAGTTTCCCTATTTCGACCGTCACTGTTGAACGAGCTTTCAGCATGGCAGGATATGTGCTTACCAGTAAAATATGTTCGCTTCATCCCACCACTTTAGAGAAGCAAATGTGTTGTCAAGATTGGGTACAAGCCGAGAAGAGGGTGCAAGACATTGAGTCAGAAGATGATGAGTCACAGTTCGAAGTCGGTGACACTGAAACTTCAGGAGGAGCAAGCGCTCGAAATACCGACATCGATTAAAGGTACGCAATTTATATCTTACTTATACATTTATTACAATTTATAAAACAACTATAAAAGACTAAAAAAAGCTATAAGCAACTATTAAAAACTATATATAAAAAAAAAACCCGATAAAATACTAAAGACTACAAAAAAAAACCATAATAAAAACCCGATAGAAACTATAAAACCCTATTAAAATAACTATAAAAACCTACTACTAAAAACTATTTTAAAAAAACTATAAAAAAACCATAAAAACCATATACAAACCTAAAAAATTATATGAAACTATAAAACACAAACACATAAAAATACTATAAAAGACTAGAATAAAACAAACAATTAAAAAACCTTTAAATACTACGAAAACATATAAAAAGACTATAAAAGAATACAAAAAACAATAAAAACCTATAAAAAAAAAACATAACAACACTATACAAAACTAAAAAAAAAACTATAAGAAACTATAAAATACAATAAAAATGTATGAAAAAAACTATAAAAGACTAAAAAAAAACAATAAGATAAAAGACTAAAAAAACAACATTTTTAATCAACGTATACTTAAAACCGACTAAAAAAACCTATAAAAGACTAAAAAAAACCTATAAGAAAAAAAAATATAAAAACCCTTAAAACAAACTATAAAAGACTAAAAAAAACAATAAGAACTACGTTCGTTTTGATTTTTTTCTATGTGTCGTGCCTCCGATACGATTACATATAAAAGATACGTAGGCAACCGAATTACCGGTACAAGCGTTGAAAAAATAACACAATTTACATATAAGAAAAACAACACAATATATCTCACGTAATATTTAATAAAACAACATTTTTAATCAACGTATGCTTAAAACCGACTAAAAAAACCTAAAAAAAACTATAAAAGACTAAAAAAACAAAAATAATAAAAAGTATAAAAACATATCAAAAAAACTATAAAAGACTAAAAAAAAAAACAATAAGAACTACGTTCACTTTGATTTTTTTATATGTATCATGCCTCCGACACGATTACATATAAAAGATACGTAGACAACCGAATTACCGGTACAAGCGTTGAAAAAATAACATAATTTACTTATAAGAAAAATAACACAATATATCTCACGTAATATTTAATAAAACAACATTTTTAATCAACCTATACTTAAACCGACAAAAAAAAACTATAAGAAACTATAAAATACTAAAAAAAACTATAAAAAAACCTATGAAAAAACTATAAAAGACTAAAAAACACAATAAGAACTACGTTCGCTTTGATTTTTTTATATGTGTCGTGCCTCTGACACGAATACATATAAAAGATACGTAGACAACCGAATTTTCGGTACAAGTGTTGAAAAAATAACATAATTTTTAAAAACAACATAATTTACATATAAATAAAATAACACAATATTAATATTATAATTAAAACCGAATAAAAAACTATTTATTAAAAAATATATATTACATTCGCTTTAGTAATTATAGTGCAAAGAATAGTAATTTGTTATTGTAGTGAAAATAATAAGTATTATTTGAAAATGTAAAAAAATTATTAATAAATTTTAAAACCGTGGCCTGAACCGTGATCTAAACCGTGTGAACCATGAACCGTATTGAACCGGCAACCGCCGGTTTTCAACCTTCAACCAGCGGTTCACTTCAACCGCCGGTTTGTCAACCGGCTCAGACCGGCCAAAACCAAAACCTCTGGTTCCGGTCAAGGCCGGTCCGGTTGCATTATTTGGACGGGTCTACTTAGAAGTTGTGGTCCAAACTTGAGAGCATGTATATGACATAGTCTATAACCAACAAGTTGTTGAAACAGCGTCTGTTTAGTTTAAGGATGCATGAGGGCACTCAGCTGAGGGATCATCTAGATCAGCTGAACACAATATTGCTTGACCTAAGGAATATTGATGTGAAGATTGAAGATGAGGATGCAAAATTGATCCTACTTGTGTCATTGCCTGCATCATATGAGAACTTTGTGCAGTCCTTTATTGTTGGAAAGGACTCAGTGTCATTGGAGGATGTGAGATCATCCCTTCATGCTCGAGAGTTACGCCATAAGGCATCTGGTTCTGGGACAGACAGTCTGTCTGCTGGATTGGTGGCCAGTGGAGTCAGCAGGGGGCCAGGTAATTCTGGAAAGAAGAAATTCAAGAATAATTCCAAGGGTCCTAGAGCTAAGGATATCTGTAATTACTGCAAGGAGTAGGGACATTGGAAAAATGAATGTCCAAAGAGGAAAAACAGCAGGGTACTTAGTAGGGTACAGTTGCTTTGGCAGAACAAGACACCAACTCTGAAGAAGATCTGGCCTTAGCAGTTTCAGAGTCAGCAAGGCACAGAGATGTGTGGATTTTAGACACTGGGGCATCTTATCATGTGTGTCCAAACAGGGAGTGGTTTGCAACTTATCAGCAGGTGGATGGACGCCATATTGCAATGGCTAACAACAAGGTCTGCAAAATAGTTGGGATTGGATCTGTTGAATTGAGGACACATGATGGTAAATTTTGCACACTGAATGAGGTTAGGCATGTTCCACAAATGACCAAGAATTTGATATCACTTAGTCTACTAGACAACAAAGGGTTCAAGTTCAGAGGTGAAGGTAGAGTGGTGAATGTCTATAAGGGTTCAAGTGTGATTCTGAAGGGTATCAGGCAGGGGACATTGTACATACTACAAGGATCTACTGTATCAGGTTCTGCTGCTATTGCATCATCAAAGGTTCTCCAGTCACAGATGACAAAGTTGTGGCATATGAAATCAGGTCATATGGGTGAAAGAGGGATGCAAATTTTGTCTAAGTCTGATCTACTTAGGAGACATAAGGTCAAAGAGTTGGAATTTTGTGAACACTGTGTGTTTGGGAAGCTACATAGAAGCAAGTTCCCAAAAGCAATTCATATCACAAAAGGGACACTTGATTATGTTCATTCTGATTTTTGGGGACCTTCAAGGGTGGAGTCATTGGGTGGTCACAGGTATTTTGTGTCTTTTATAGATGATTATTCAAGGATGGTTTGGGTAGTCATGATTAAGCACAAGAGTGAAGCATTCAAGCACTTCAAGCAATGGAAGGCTTCGGTTGAAAATCAGACAGGGAGGAAGATCAAGAGACTTAGAACTGATAACGGACTGGAATTCTGTTGGTCTGAGTTAGATGAATTCTACAAGAATGTAGGCATTTCTAGGCATCATACTGTAAGAGATACTCCACAGCAGAATGGTGTTGCAGAAAGAATGAATCAAACACTTCTGGATAGGGCAAGGTGCATGCTTCTAATTCTGGTCTAGCAAGGAGATTTTGGGCAGAGGCTGTTAACACAACATGCCACTTAATCAATAGAGGGCCTAACACTGGGATCAAACTTAAAACACCATTTGAAGTTTGGTCAGGAAAGTCAGCAGACTACTCTGGACTTAGGGTTTTTGGAAACACTGTCTACTACCATGTCAGTGATTGTAAACTGGAACCTAGGGGTAAGAAGGATGTGTTTGTTGGATATGGAGATGGAGTTAAGGGGTATAGAATATGGTAATCAGCTGAAAATAGGGTTATACTCAGCAGGGGTGTGGTCTTTGATGAAAACTCTATGCTTAACTAATCTGTGAGGGCCATATCTGAATCTGAAATTGGATATGAGACTGAGAAGGTTGACAAACAGGTGGAGCTTCAAGCAGAGCCTGCTAGATTAAAAGACTCAGTAAGGGATAGTCATCACTCAGTAAATCCAGAACTGGATCCAAGCTAGTCTGCTGAACAAGGGTCAACAGATACTCAAAAAGCTGATGTTGGTCAGTAGGGTATAGCTCTAAGCAGAGCTAGGAGGACCAATATTAGACCCCCAAGAAGATATGGGTTTGAGAAGGATATGGTTGGATATTCACTACAGGTAGATGAAGAATTGGATGGTTTTGAACCTAAAACTTACAGGGAAGCTGTGACATGTTCTGAGGCATCCCAATGGCATGTTGCCATGGGTGGAAAAATGGAGTCACTTCAGAAGAATGAGACTTGGGATCTGGTCAAACAGCCACATAATAGGAGGGTGGTCAGTTGCAAATGGATATTCAACAAAAAGGGAAGGAATGACATCTACTGAGGATATCAGGTATAAGGAACGTTTGGTTGCAAGAGGGTTCAGTCAGAAATAGGGGGTGGACTATGACGAGATATTTTCTCCAGTGGTCAGACATACTTCCATCAGGGTGCTATTAGCAATAATGGCACATCAGAATCTTGAACTTGAGCAATTAGATGTGACGACAGCCTTTCTACATGGATATGTAGATAAGGAAATTTATATGACTCAGCCAGAGGGTTTCCAAGTTCCTGGCAAGGAAGGATATGTTTGCAAGTTGCAGAAGTCCTTGTATGGACTTAAGCAGGCCCCAAGACAGTGGTATAAGATGTTTGACAGCTATATGATTCAACAGGGTTATAGCAGGAGTCTATATGATTGCTGTGTGTATCACAAGAAGTTGAAGGATGGTTCAATCATCTATCTTGTGCTGTATGTGGATGATATTATGATAGCTACTGCAAATAAGTCTGATATTCAAGATCTGAAGAATCCGCTCAAGGCTGAATTTGAGATGAATGATTTGGGGAATGCAAAGAAAATTATAGGGATGGAGATCTATAGAGATAGGAAGGAGGGGAAGTTGTTCTTGTCTCAACAGGGGTATATTGAAAATATATTATCCAAGTTTGGCATGTCAGCATCCAAACCTATAGATACTAAAATGGCACTAAATCTACATCTGTCTGTTGTGTTTGCTCCACAGTCAGCTGAAGAGGAAGAATACTTGTCAAGAGTTCCACATGCTAGTGCAGTGGGCAGCTTAATGTATGCCATGTTTTGCACTAAGCCTGATTTGGCTCAGGCAATCAGTGTTGTCAGCAGGTTTATGGCTCAACCTGGAAAGAAACACTGGAAAGTAGTGAAAAGGATATTCTGGTACCTGAGGGGTACATCAGATATTGGACTCATTTATGGAGGTGGCACTCAATGTTTTGTCATAGGGTACTGTGATTCTGATTATGATGTTGATGTGGACAACATGAGATCTCTGACTGGGTATGTGTTTACTTTGGGTAGTTCTGTGGTAAGTTGGAAGGAAACTTTACAGGGTACAGTGACATTATCTACTACTGAAGCATAATACATGGCACTGATAGAAGCAGCAAATGAAGCAGTATGGTTAAAAGGTCTTGTCAATGATCTAAGTCTGCATCAAGATCAAGCAGGGGTGTATTGTGACAGTCTTAGTGCAATATGTTTGGCTAAGGATCAGGTTCATCATGAGAGAACCAAGCACATTGATGTTAGGTACCATTTTTTGAGAAATGAGAGGAGGGTTAAAGTGGAGAAGATCAGCACTGATGTGAATCCTACTGATATGTTCACTAAACCGGTTCTAAGGGGCAAGTTTCATTTGTGTCTGGACTTACTAAATATCCAAAGCTGTTGAATAAGTATATGGGAATACTCAGCTGATGATGGGGGTCTACTGAGGTATTCAAGTCTGAAGACAAAGAGGATTTCTGGCACTTGGTTGTGCATCTGGTCAGTTTGCATGAAGTTGAAGTCAAGGTGGAGATTTGTAATGGTGACTTAAATTATGCTACTGAGTCTGGTCTACTGAGTGTGGTATTCAGCAGTCTGGGGAAACTGTGGTGGTCAGTAGAGCATGAAGCATCTGTTGAATCTGGTGTTCAACTGGGGCAGGTCAGCAGGGTTGATCAACCTGCTGATGTTTGGGCTACTGAATAGTCTGCTGAGATTGGTTCTCAGCATACTTGGGGAACACGTCTGCATGGTTTTCGATTTGGATAAGGTTACTTCTGGGGTATTTCGGTCATTATCTGGTTTGGCTGTCTAGTGGGTTAGGGTTGGATTCCCAAGGCTATAAGTATCATCTGTATTAATTGTAACAGATGTAACTTTCTCGTGACAATAAAATATCCTCGTTTGTCCGTGGAGTAGTCGGCACATTGCCGGAAACCACGTTAAATCTATGTTCTTCTTGTTTCTGTGTTTGTTTACTTGTTTATCTTTTATCTTTACTCACAATCACCATCACTTCTTGATCGATCCGTCATAACAGATGGATCTAATGTCAATGGTTCTCATTGGCGACATTCATGAAACAAGGATTTGGTGCTACCATAAACTTTGCATTCGGTAACACAAAGAATATGGTTTGCAAAATAAAGAAATCCATCTCTGGACTTGAGCAAGTTTCCCATTATTGGTATGCTAGATTTCATCATATTATTATTTAGTTGAGTCAAATTCGGTTGATGAATACATCTACCATAAGTTTAGTGGCAGCAAGTTCATATTATTGGTTTGACATGTCAATGATAACCGGTAACGATAAGGATTTTGGCGTGAAACTAAATCCTTTCTTTCAGCTGGATATGAGTTGAAAGATTTATATGATGCTAATTCAGTTTCGGGATCCCTATATATTAAGATTATTCATGAGGTATTATTGGATCATTACAAACAGACTATATCGATAAATTTTTATTAAGAGATTCGACATGCTGGATTGTAAACCACATGATATCCTTGTGTACAAGGGACGAGACAAGTTCAGTCTCAAATTGTGCCTTTCTAATGATTTCAAGTAGGATATTTCCATTGATTGAATTATTGGGAGTCTAATGTGTGCTCAGGTTTGTACGTGTCAGGTTATTGCGTACATTCAGTCTTGTTGAGCAGATTCCGAAAAGATCCCGGAAAAGGTCATTTGGTCGCAGGCTGTATGGTTATAAGGTACTTACAGAAAACAAAATAAATGATGCTCACTTATAATGTGTTAGGTCGGTAAGAGACCAGTCGGTATACTGACTCAGGTTTTGGAGGATGTAAAGATACATTTAAATCCACATAAGGTTATGTCTTCATTTTGTCAAAAGAAGTTGTTTTTTTTTTCTGAAAAAGTGCTAAGCATATATTTATGGCTTCTTCGACTTTAGAGACGCTGAGGCCATTTTTATGGGATATAAGTGTGGAATTTTATCTTAGGCTGCCAGTTTTGGTCATTGAAAGACCACTAAGGATTCGTACGATAACGATTTCGCAATGTTTTATCTCTATTTCAACAGGAATTCGACATTGTCTATAAGCATTGACCCAAGGTTTCTAGTTGTTAAAAAAAGAGTCCAAAGTGGATGGGTGTCTATTGAACATATCATGACAAACTCCATTATTACGGATCCGCTCACTATGGGACAACCACCTAAGAGTTTCTTGTGCATAGTGCTCATATGTGTGTCATGTCATTTAAGGATGCTTAGGTTTTATGCAAGTATGTAATTGATAATATTTGTTTTGAGATAGACACATATTTTAGTTGTTTCAGTTTAAAGTTAAAGTTAAAGTTTTTCTGCAGAAATTAAAGTTTTGGTTGTTTCACACTTTGATCTCGATATGTGGTTTTGATCTCACTAAAGTTTAAGGTGGACCAGTTGGAAATAGACATGTTAAGATCACAATTTATGTAATTTTTCATGCTACGCATCCACATCATAATGTTGAAATGATGTCCTAAACCCAATCAGGTTGGACCGGATCCGACCAGGTCGGGTCGTTTACAGTCTATTTAGTTCATGTAATAACTTTTTATGATTAATAAGAGCACTTTTGCTATTATATATCTTGTTTATCTTCATGTTATTGAACGTATATATATAGTAACGTCCCTGGTGTCAAACTGTGAGAAAGAAACCATAATACTGATTATGGTTGATGAGATCTCTATTCACTGTAACAAGTTTGGTACTTTAATGTCTCTAGTCGTATGTACTGTCAAACGGGACATTGATGGTATGATTAGACTAGCACGTATTGCATGACTTCTGTCTTATTGAAGATGGCGATAGATCTCGTCTATCGGAGTGTAAGGACACTTGGACTATACGTGGATGTGTATTAGAGAATGCGTACGTCAGACTGACCCACTTACATTAAGTGTCACAGTATGTGGAAGTTGTGTAATTATCCGAAGACCGGAGTCTTCATGGCATCACGGTGTGGATTGTCATACTTTGACACTATTGAGGTTTCCCTTAGCCATAGGCGATCATACGGTGGTGATTGGGTACGATATTGAAACATGCATAGGATACATGTTTGTTCGTCCGGAAATCGCTCATCCTGTGTTTAGGATTAAATATCCGAAATGGCATTCTTATAAGGAATGTTTAGCTCTCGTGAATCTTTTCAAAGTGGGAGTAAATGAGTTATTCTGAGAGAGCAGGATATCCATATTATAAGATGATGTGATTCTGGTTGGAATCAGATCCGATGTTTTGCCCAGGAAGTAACTAAGGGGAACAATGACGAGCTGATGATCCTAGACCTAGTAATCCAACTAAATCATAGGTAGAGAACGCCTAACAATCGCTCACAATGCTGGTAAATCCTCAAGGGTTGAACTTTCTACGACAAAGAAAATTCTCACACGCATGTGATTTTTGTGATTCCCTACAACGAAGAGAACACTCACTCGCAAGTGATAAATCAAAGTTAAGAAGACTTCAATAAAAGCTAAGAAGCCAAATTTTATATCATCATAATTGTCTCCTGAATGAAAAGCTAGTGTTTGCCTTATATAGGCATACAACCAAAAGAACTAGAAACTAAAAAGGAATGTGGGATAAATGCCCACTATGAAAAATGTGCCTACTTCCTATTGGCCAGAAACGAAATGTTCCTATTGGCTAATAAAAGAATAAATAAATAAAGTGCTGAAAATCCAATATAAAAAATAATATTCATAAATAGCACGAATGATGGTATCCTCCGAGCATGACCCGGATCACATCATTCCCTCCCGGTTCAAAAGGATTCGTCCTCGAATCCACCTGGATCGAATAGTAAGCGTGGCCGAACATATGTGAGTAGGCCCTCATAGTGAAGTACATCCAGGAAAAGTAAAGAGGTGAACACTTCAGTAACCAGCCTCTTGTACAAACGAACAGGGCCAACATAATAATCAGCAACCACAAAATCGAAAGGACGACAATGCACCAAAAATGGATCATGATAAAGATGTGCTGCTTGTATATCCTTTAAGTGCGCAAGTGACCCAACCGACTGGGCAACATTGTCACCGCCTCCAACAAAAGGAGCATGTACCTGCAAAGAAAATGCTGGGGCAACACAATTCAAAAGTGGCTCAATGGTGAGCATGGGTGCCTCCTCATTCTCAACAGCGATCTCAACCTCTGTACCATCATGAACAGCAACTACAACCTCAGAAGTGACAACACACTCACTATGCTCATCAGGAACATCAACCAATGCATCTACATGTGTAATTACCTCTTCCACATTGGCACAATTCAACTCCTCAACAGTAGGGAAAGTGGCCACAAACCGTGTGTTCTTGTCCTCTCTCAATTTTTTTTCAACGTCAACTACATCACACCGTTGTTTATAATCCTTCCAAAGCAGGTCAAATGCTTTCTTCGATTTTAGTTCAGCTTCTTTCTTGCTTTCTTCGATTTTTGGAGGGTGTTTGGTTAGGGATCGAACTGATACAAAAACGGGTCTGGGAAAAAAAATGTAGGGTTCTTGGGATGAAGGTTTGAAGATTGCTTGTGTTCTTGGGGGGGAGGGGGGGGGGGACTGAAAAAAAAGAACAAGAAGAACAATTTTTTTTTTTGGAATAAAGGAAGACAAAAATAAAAGGGATATTTGCTCACCGAAGTTGCTGAGCTCTGCTACCAACTGATGTGATTCTGGTTGGAATCAGATCCGATGTTTTGCCCAGGAAGTAACTAAGGGGAACAATGACGAGCTGATGATCCTAGACCTAGTAATCCAACTAAATCGTTGGCAGAGAACGCCCAACAATCGCTCACAATGCTGGTAAATCCTCAGGGGTTGAACTTTCTACGACAAAGAAAATTCTCACACGCATGTGATTTTTGTGATTCCCTACAACGAAGAGAACACTCACTCGCAAGTGATAAATCAAAGTTAAGAAGACTTCAATAAAAGCTAAGAAGCCAAATTTTATATCATCATAATTGTCTCCTGAATGAAAAGCTAGTGTTTGCCTTATATAGGCTTACAACCAAAAGAACTAGAAACTAAAAAGCAATGTGGGATAAATGCCCACTATGAAAAATGTGCCTACTTCTATTGGCCAGAAACGAAATGTTCCTATTGGCTAATAAAAGAATAAATAAATAAAGTGCTGAAAATCCAATATAAAAAATAATATTCATAAATAGCACGAATGATGGAATCCTCCGAGCATGACCTGGATCACATCATAAGATATGATCGTTAAAGTGCTGACACTCGAGATACGATCGTATAGATATTATTACAGCGATAGGATTCTATTTACACGGTAACTGTTTCACATGAAATGTAGTAGTCATTGCTTTTGACTCTTCCGATGATTGGGGGTCACGGTGTGTTGCTAGACGCTATTCCTTGATCGTTAGGTATGAAGGGTATGAAGGGCATTTTCATAATTTGTACTTTGTGTCTACGGCCAACATATTCGGAAGCCTATTGGGTACACATAATAACATCTAGACGGATTAAAATGCGGTTATAGTGATAACCAAATAAAGAAAGTTTATCTCGACTATAAAGTGTTATAATGATTAAGTTAATATGACGGTATTTATTTATTATGAATAAATTAAATACAAGATATTAATTATATTGATTAATTAAATAACATTCAGGAAGCCAATTTATGGCTATGGGGCGCAAGTGACTAGTGTATAAAATACACTTGGATTGTGAAATTTAATTAATAAGATTAACACATATTAATATTGGATATTTATTGATTTCGGAAAAATAGATTTATGGTAATAAGATAAAGATATTCAATATTAGATATTGACAATATCTTAGATTTATTTATTATAAGATATTAAATTAAATGAGATAAATCAATCAATGTGATTTTCCTTATTTTAGTAGGAAAATGTTTTCTTTCCCATCAATCAACTAGAAGCTTCTCCTAATCAGATTAGAAGGCATTGGGGCGCCACCTACCTCTATATAAGTAAGGGGTTGGCTAGCTCTTTTGTACATCACAATTCCAAGAGTTCATAATTTTTGTGAAAAATAGAGAGCTTCTTCTAGAGAGTTTTAGAGAGATAAAAGACCGGTCTAGCAAACAGATTTTTCTAGTAGCAATCCAAAGAGGATTCCGGCGAGGAGTTCGTATGGATATCGATAGAGGCCGGACACGTGGACGGCTTGCGCGCACAACTACTCTCCGTTGATGGTGAAAGCGTCAATCTATTAGATCAAGCAAGGTAATCACCGTCAACCACTTACCGTGTTTATTGTATTGAACAAAGTTGATCTTGGGATCAGAAATCAAAATTTTAAATTCCGCTGCTTTAAACTAGTTGATTTCCTAACAGTGGAAGCAGAGCGTACTTCGAACTTAAGCAATAAGCACTAATTAAATTGTGTAGTAATTAATCGATAGATGCAAGATCTAGATTCGCGAAACGAGAGAAACAAAAAAATTATATAATCGGGTAGGGAGCTCGGCCGATCGGCGGCGGCTCCCCACCGTGTAACCGCCGCCGGTGCCAGCGCCCTAGGGTGCTGCCGGCGGCCGATGTTGCATGGTGGATCCCGATTCATTTTTCATTTTGTGATATTTATTTTGCATTTATATCTCATTTATTTAGTTGTGTCATGTGGCTAACTAATGGTTCAAATAGTTTGGATCATTGGGATGCCACATGACATTAAATAAAATAGGCCATTTCCAAACTTTGTTTAGAATAGGCCTAGGCCTATTCAAAATATTTGATTTTGGAATAGGTCTAAGTCCTTTGCAAAATTTTGATTTTGGAAAGGGCCAACGGAGATGCCTTTGGTTTTGGAAACCAAAGGCATCCCTTTTGATTATGAATCAAAAGAAAATAGGTTGGCCATAAGCATTGGCCGACCTAGAGAGTTTGGGGAGAGCAGCCGAGCAACCCCAGCTCGGCTGCTGGGAGTTCCGACCCCTTAGACAGCCATTCACTGTCTATTCTTAATGTTGGCTACTGAAGAGGTGACACGTGGGTAAGTTCAATTCTGGGCATCGTCATAAGCCCCCAGATCCAGCCGAGCTTGGTTGGTCGGCTCGGATCTGCCTAAGTGGTAGCTTGGCTCGGTCATCTAACTTATAGGTTTTGAATTTAGGATGCCAGGTGGCAAGGTTAGCTTTGACGCCTCGGTAACTGTCCTGAGAATCGAGGCTTCATTGCCCACTAGCTTTAATTATGGGCGTTTTTCGATGTGAGGGGGGTTATATCCCCATCATATCAAATGCTTCATTCATCAGTCGTTATTAAAGCAGAGGATCCGTCTCCCGTTGTTGTTTGCTATTCTCCTCCCAATCTTCAAACCTATCTTTGCAAGTAAGTTCTTCTCATTTCGTATTTTAGCCTGATTTCTGCCATCCTTAGACGTAGACCTAATTACGCCTGAACCCCATATCTAATTTCATAGGAATGGCTATTGACGATAGTAGAGATGTCATATCCATCTTTGGTCAGGATGACCTGGATAAGATATGGGAGCTGTATGGGGTCGATGAGGAGAGGTAGGCCCCTAGGCTACCCTCGGAGCCACATCTGTTTGCCCCAAACCCGCCGGAGGGTTTCTGCACCGTTCACCGGGAATACTTTGAGGTACTTCTTACGCTACCTTTCTGTCTCTCTCTCCTCGCGTGCTTCGACATTACGGGCTAGGGCTTTCCCAGATAGCCTCCAATGGTATCAGAGCCGTTTGCTATTTGGTGTCGGCTGCTGAACTTGAAGTTTAGTGTGAAGAAATTTAGGTACTTTTAGCACCGCGTATGGGTAAAGGACCACCCCTACCGGTACTATTTTTCTAGGAGGCAGGGTCGGACAGCCGACATCCCCATACTCTCCAAAGGCAAGGACTCTTTCAAACGGTGGAAAATATATTCTTTTTTGTTCGTCATGAGAATCACCACGAGTTGAGCCGGTGGATTATGGATGAGCTGGATAAAGATGATCGTCCGGAGCTACTGGATAAATTTGTGGAGAAGATCCATAAGTCTGGGTATTCTATTGACCGGCAAAATTTATACGACGGGCTGATCCCTACGTGGAATTTACTAGAGCAGAGTGGAAGTCCTGTAGGACCCTTTTCTTTGTACTTTAACTCTGTTGTTACTTTTATGCTTCTGTCTGACTAATACTGTGTTCATATTTGTAGTGGCCGATTTCATAGATCTGCTAGTTGGCGCAGAGGGTGAAGCCATAGTTCGTCAACCCGAGCCGACTCCATCCGTCCGGAGCGTTGCTGAGGAGGATCCTATCATGGATGCTTCTATGGCGGGTACTTCTTCGTGTGCTCCTCCTCAGGGGCAGGCCGATCTGGACATTCCTGAGAAGGCGACGGAGAAGGATCTGTCTGTTGGGAAGAAGGGACGGCCGAGGCCGATTTCGCACGAGAGTTGACCCACAAAAAAAGGCAAGTCCAAAGCTCCTAGGGGAGCTCAGGGTCAATCGGGTCCAGAAGAGGAAGCTGCTTCCGAGCAGCAGCGGGTCGCCAACATGTCCGGTGAGGAGTTGGTTGTTATAGGTTTTAAGACTATGGAATTGGTAAGTGACTCTTCCTTGTTCCTTTTTGTTTTAAAGCCAAACTTTTGATGGTCCTAACCTTCTTTGCTTGCTTACTCAGGGGGCCGTGATTGGCCAGGAAGTTTTCCTGAGACTGGGCAAAGCCTACGCCGACTCAGCTACCCAGAAGAGCAAGATTGCCGAGCTGAGGCAAACACGGAAGGAGCTCAAGGTGGCCGCCCAGCTCAAGGACACAGAGATGAAGGCTCTGCAGGCTCAACTCCTAGCTAAAGAGGGTGAGGTGAAGTGTTTGGCGAGTGAGCTTGCCGAGGAAAAATGGATGAAGGAACGGGAGGTCGCCGACCTCCAAGCAAGAGTGGCGGAGCTGGAAGCCACAATCCCGGTTCGGTGTGCCAAGGCCGTTCAAGAGTATAAAGCTTTGGAGTACTTTGCTGAGGCCTTAAATGTGCTGCTCATCCCCGTCCTAAACCATGGGTATACCCAAGGAGTGAACGAGGCGAGGATTCAGTATCCTTCCCTTGAATTGGACGACCTTCCTAAGAAGGTTTACTATAAGCAAGGAATGGGCGCGTCCTTTACCGAGCGCGTGCAGGATTTTAAGGCCGGGGTGGACATTGTGTCCAAGTATGCTCCCCAACCTGCTGCTACTTCCGGCTCGGCTCCCTCATCCGAGCCTCTGAAGAGTACGACTCATGACTCTTAAAGTTTAAGGTTGTTTTATTTTGATAGAAAATTTTTGTACTATGATTTTATTATGAAAGAATTTTATTTGATAATGAAAAAGAAGTTCTTCTGTTAATGTACTTCCTCTTTGAGTTATCTTTTGTTTGTTGTTGTTGTGACGGATATGGGGTGTATGCCCCCCAGTATGTCATTCAATAACCTATGGTTTTAGGTGACATACTTGCATGCATAAAGCCGGGCCCGACGTATGGGCTCGGATTTTTTTAAACTAGAAGATATCGGACAAGTTAGTTTGACTATATGTTTGTTGGACATATTTTAAGTTTTAATGATGAGTGTCAGACTAGTTGTTATATAGCAAAAGCAAAAATATGTCTAGATCAAATGTACAGGTTTATTAGAGTTTGATCTTTGTATAGGTTTGATCAAACAAGCACTGTAAAAAGGTCAGCTGACTTTATCAGCAAACCTGTCTAGGTCAGTAGGGTAACTAGGTTAGTAGAGTATCTAGGAACCTGCTGAAGACTGAAGGTTGAGGGTCCAAACTTAGTTATTGAAGGCTAAGGGATCAAACTTAGTACTTAAAGTCAAAGATATGGAATCGGAATTTAGGGAAGTCTGTGATGACCTAAACTGATTACATATACCTTGTGTACAAGGTCTAAGTTCCATATGTTAAGTGGTGATTGGAACTTTGTTTTGTTCAAAATGGCGTACTCTAACTTCACAATAAAAATTTAGACGAGAAGAAGTCAGCTGAAGTGTTATTAAAACACAGCAGACTTAAACCTGCTGACAGATATGCACATCAGCAGGCTGATATACTTCAGATATTTGCTGAATGTAACTCTCAATTTAATCAAAGGTTACATTGGAAAATTAAAAGGATAAGGATGGATTGGAAGCCTTGATTTTGTCAACAAATCAATGGTCAAGATAAAAGGAACGTTGGAAAGATTCAGAGCTTTATCCAATGGATAAAAGTCAAAGGGTGGACAGTCTGAAAACTGTCAAAAAGCTGTCTGACAGTGTCAGTCCTATGAACAGAAACAAAAAGCAAATCAAGATAGAGACAAGTCTGAAACGGCTATGTTTGAAATTCAAACATAAGTCACAGGATTCTCACCTATAAATAGAAGACTCCTAATTCAGATACAAGTGATGAAAAACAGATGAACATCTAATCCATACGAAGCTATCAAGTTAAATCAAGAAAATCACCATGCTGACATACACTGAGGTTAAACTTACTGATCAAGTAATCTCTTCAAGTGTAACCTGCTATCAAGTTACATCAAGTATACACACTTGAAGACTTCAAGCTGCTGATTATTTCATCCTGATCAAGCTGCTGACAACTGAATCATTTATTTGATTCAATCTTTCTTTTACAAGAAACCTGCTGAAGACAGTGAAGCATCCTTTGGGTGTCAAGAACTGTTGTGTGTGTGGTGGAGCTGGTGAAGAGGCAATCCTATCCTTCAAGGACCAGTGGAATACTTTGGAGCAGCAATCCTACCTGTTCTAAGTGTTCAGTTTGTGAAGCCATAGTCATTGGTGAAGGACAAACAGCTTAGGGATTTTTGTAACTGCAACCTCAAAGATCTCTAGTGAATTTCCTCCAACATCACAAGAGAAGAGTGGACTGACAGGATTACACTACCTGGAACCACTATAAGATTTGCCTACTTACTTTCTGTACTTACTTTCTGCATTTAGTATACTGATCACATTAACCTACTGAAACTAGCAACTGAATCACACACTTACACTACTGAGTATCCAATACTTAGTATCGTATTTTCAACAACAAGTAATAAGGCTTAATCAAATATATTCCACTGCAACAAATTCAGTAACATCAACAGTCAGTAGGCTACTGACCTTGCTGAGTTTGTCAACTCCAAAAGTTTTAAGTGTTAAGTTTATTCACCCCATTCTAAACTTAACCAAAGCCTTTTCAAGGGACCAACAATTGGTATCAGAGCAGTGCTTCTGTTCTGAAGTAATCCTACTTGTTGTGCTTGTGAATATTCTTTGAAATTTTTTCCAAGTTTCTGATTTTCAAAGCTTTGCATCATGGATAACAATCAGTATGCTAGGACTATGTTGATGTGTTCTCTAGATCATTTTGATGAATATAAACGTCGTATGCAGGCTTATTTAGCTGCAACACATGATGAAATGATGGATGTGCTGACTGATGGACCACTGGAGATCACAAAATCCATAACTGTGGGCAGTGAAACACAGTATGTTCCAAAGCCAAAAAGAGAGTGGGGTGCTGAAGATAGAAAAAGATCAAATCTCAACAATATTTTTATTGATATCATTTACATAACCTTGGATAGCAATATGTACATGAAAGTGAAGGATTGCAAAACTGCAAAGGAACTTTGGGAAAAATTAGAACTAATCTGTGAAGGCACTAATGCTATCAAGAAAAACAAAGTCAGTGTAGCCAAAAGAAAGTTCCAAGATTTCAAAATGAAATCAAATGAAACCATTGAACAAATGGAGTCAAGATTCAATGCTATCATGGATGAACTCACCCTACTGAATGTAGTATACACAAAGGAAGAGATCAATACTAGAATTTTGGAAGCCCTACCTACAAAGGAAATTTGGGAGATGAAGGTTACTGCCATAAAAGAGTCCAGGAGACTTCATGAAGAGGATACCTTCAAATTGTTTTCAGATCTCAAGGCATATGAATTCAGTAAGAAACTTGTTCCTGATATTGAAAAGGAAGAACCAAAGACTACTGCATTTGCTGCTGCATATAAAGAAGAATCATCAGGTGGTCAAAATGATTTACCGGATGAAATGCAAGAGCAAATAGCCCTACTGAGCAAGAAGATCAGAATGATGAAATCAGGAAGGGGTTCTCCTTTCACCAAGAAATCAAGTGAAAAGAAGAAGGAAGAATCCAAGAAAGACAATGATTACTTGAGCTTTCATTGCAAGAAACCAGGAAACTTCAAACCTGACTGTCCTGACTTGAAACAGAAAAAGGAACCTGATTACTTGTGCTTCAACTGCAAGAAACCTGGACATTTTAGACTTGATTGTCCAGACCTACTGAAGAACAAAAATCAGCAAAGAAGATCTGGCAAGAAAGCAATGGTTGCTGATGATGAATCTGGCTATGAAGTGGAATCAGAAAAAGGAAATGAATCAGGTGACACTGCACTCATAGCTGATCTGGATGATTATGCTTTGATGGCCAATATGGATGAGACTGATGAGGTATACAATTCTGTATATGTAAACACTCCTGCTGAAAGTTATTGTGAATTTACTTGTGGTTCAAATCCTAAAATTTCTGACAGTGAAGAACCTTTGGATGCCATCCTTAATCAACTGAGGAAAATACAATCTGGTTATGAGATTGTGAAGGCTGAAAAAGAAGCACTTCAAGCAGAAATTCAAAGATTAAATGCTGAATTAAGAATTCTCAAAGGTAAGGAAAAAAATTATTGACAGACTCAACATAAGTCTGTTGTACATTCAGTAGCTACTGAATTTGTTGCACAATCTAGTTCCACCGCTGCATTCAAATCTGGAAAGCCTTATGGTGATAGAATAGGCCTTGGATTTGAAACTCACCAATCTACTAAGGGTGGATCCAGTAAGTCTACTGAACCTGGCACCAGAATTGGTCCTATGTTGTGCTTGCACAAGATCCAACTCCCAAAAGGGTTGCTGAGGTAGTAAAGCCTACTGAGAATGCTTCAAAGAAGCAAAATCAGAAGTAAAAAAGGTCAACAGTACCTAACAAAAAGGGTAAATCCAAAGGTAGGACTGCTGAACCTTCTAGACCTGTTGCTAAGTCTGCTGGACCACAAAAGGGCAAAAATCAGAAATATTCCAAAGATAAGAATCCTAAACCTAAAAATGTTAATCATTCAAGGGATACTTGTCTCAGGTGGAAAGGTAGATTGTTCCTTACTGATGAAGATTGGAATGTTCCTGCCCCTACTGCTAGAAACAATAGACATAACCATAATGCTATGGTAAAACCTCAGTAATGGAATCAGCAGAGGACTCAGCAAAGGACTTATTCAAGACCTCAGCAAGGACCTCAGCAGACTCCATATTACAGGGTTGTTCCTAACAGACAGCAACCTTATGGTTTTGCTAGTGCTTCTAACAATAGAAATCACTTCAAATAGCATTATGTACCAAAAGGCCAGAAATCATATGTGAATCCTACACAACCAAATGTTAGATTTTATGGAAATGTGGGATACATATATGAACAAAAGTTTAATGCTTTTCAAAGAAGACCTTATGGAAATTTGCTAAGGGTCATGCTTACCACTGACCACTATGGACCCAAATAGTTATGGGAACCTAACACACATTAACTTTGTTTCGTAGGGTGTCTGGTACTTTGACAATGGATGTTCCAGACATATGACAAAAAATAGGCACTGTTTGAGAAATTATATGGCAAAGGATGGTCCAAGATTGAACTTTGGAAAAAAGAACACACCAGGATATACAAGAGGATATGGAACACTGGTGAGGAATGGATTAACCATCAGAAATGTTGCATTTGTGGAAGGACTGGAATACAACCTACTGAGCACTGGACAATTTTGTGACATGGGTTACAAGGTCACTTTTGACAAAGGCTACTGTATTGTCATTAGTGAAAGAGGTGAACAAGTTGTGTTAGCTGGAAGGAGACAACAAAACATGTATGTTGTGGATTGGTCTACTGCTGTTCCAGAAACATGCCTGATTGTGCATACCAAGTCAGAACTAAATTGGTTATGGAATAAGAAGTTGAATCATCTCAATTTTGATGATATCAATCAGTTGGTGAAAAAGAAGTTTGTGATTGGTTTACCTGAGATCGCATTCAAAAAGGATGCTATATGTGATGCAAGTCAGCAAGGTAAACAAACAAAGTCAAGCTTCAAGTCAAAGACTAAACAATCAATAAAAAGAGTTTTAGAGCTGATGCATATGGATCTATTTGGACCAGTAATACCAACAAGTGTAACAGGAAAAAGTACATATTGGTAGTTGTGGATGATTATTCAAGGTACACTTGGGTAGTATTTATGAATAAGAAAAGTGAAACACTTCAAAAAATGTCTGAACTTTTGAAGAGATTGCAAAATGAGAAAAGTTTAACAGTAGTGAAGATCAGATCAACAAGGGTACTGAGTTTCTCAATAAAGTCATAAGAGAATATTGTGAACAAAATGGTGTGCTGCATCAATTAGCAGCTGCTGGAACACCTTAGCAAAATGGGGGGACTATGATTTGTGAAGCATTACTACCTAAAAGATATTGGGCTGAAGCAATCAATACAGCATGCTATACACAAAATAGGACCTCAGTAAACAAAAAGCTGCTGAAGACACCATATGAGATATGGAATGGAAGAAAACCAAATATATCTTATTTCCATCCATATGGAAGCAAATGTTTTTATTTTAAATCATAAGGAACAACTGAAGACATTCCAACCTAAATCAGATGCGGGAATCTTTTTGGGATATACTTCAGTCAGCAAGGCATTCAGGGTACTGAATAAAAGGACATTGAAACATGAAGAATCAATACATGTTGTATTTGATGAACCTAAGCTTACTGGAATGGAAGATGAAGTTTCAAAACCTGCTGAAAATCTCCAAGTCACGGATCCAGAATGTATTGATGTTTTGGAAAGGATAAATGACTTAAAAGTTTCTGACTCTGCCCCTGTTGGTAACACTACTGATGCAACAACAGTTGCAGTTCAAGGATCTGTTGTTCCCCCTACTGAAGCAACAGCAGAGCCTACTGAAGATGAAGCTCATGTAAATCAAATAAAATCAAGATTTACAATGGTTGAAGGATCACCCTGCTGAACAAGTAATTGGTAGCACACAGCAAGGTGTAAGGAGTAGAAGACAATTGAAAGCAATGTTTACTTTTTTCTATCTCAAATGGAGCCTAAAGTTGTTGAAGAAGCAATATCTGATTCAGATTAGATAATTGCGATGCAAGAAGAATTAAATGAGTTTGAAAGAAACCAAGTTTGGACACTAGTGGAGAGGCCTAGTTATGCAAACATAATTGGAACTAAGTGGGTATACAGAAATAAATTGGATGAATCTTGTACCATTGTCAGAAACAAGGCCAGACTAGTGGCAAAAGGCTATTCTCGAGCAGAAGAAATAGATTTTTATGAGATATATGCCCCAGTTGCAACATTGGAAGGTATAAGATTATTCTTGGAATATGTTGCTTACAAAAACTTCAAAGTATACCAGATGGGTGTCAAAAGTGCATTCTGGAATGGCATTCTGGAAGAAGAGGTTTATGTTCAGCAACCTCCTGGTTTTGAAGTTAAAGATCAAGAAGATAAAGTGTATAGACTCAACAAGGCACTTTATGGTTTGAAACAAGCACCAAGAGCATGGTATAAAACCCAATCTCAGTTCTTGGTGGACAATGGTTTTACCAAAGGTACCATTGACAAGACTCTTTTCAGAATCAATGAAGGGGACATCACCCTACTGGTACAAATCTATGTGGATGACATAATTTTTTGTTCTAAAAATGAATTGTTGTGTGAAAAGTTTGCTAATCTCATGAAAAGAAAGTTCAAAATGAGTATGATGGGAGAGATGAACTACTTTTTGGGATTACAAGTCTTACAAATGAAAGATGGAATCTTCATACATCAAACTAAATATACCAAGGAGCTGCTAAAGAAGTTTGGTATGGAAAATAGCACCAAAGTATCAACTCTTATGAGTACAAGCATCAGATTGAATGAAGATAAAGAAGGTAAATATGTTGATCAGACAGTGTACAGAATGATGATAGGCAGTCTACTGTATCTCACTACCAGCAGACCTGATATATCCTTTGCAATAGGTGTTTGTGCAAGATTTCAATCAAAACCAAAGGAAAGTCACTTAGCTACAGTCAAAAGGATTCTCAAGTATCTAAAAGAGACTTTGAGGGTAGGGATATGGTATTCAAAATATGGAAGCTTCAAAGTTATATCCTACTCAGATTCTGATTATGCTGGATGCAAGATTGATAGAAAAAGCACCACAGGAACTTGCCAGTTGATGGGAAATACACTTGTTTCCTGGTTTAGCAAGAAAATGAATTCAATATCAACTTCCACTGCTGAAGCTGAATACATTGCTGCTGGAAGCTGCTGTGCACAAATACTATGGTTAAGACAACAATTAAGGGATTATGGGATTGAAGAAAGAGAAATTCTCATAATGTGTGACAACACAAGTGCAATTGCAATCATAGAAAATCATGTTTTGCACTCAAGAATCAAGCACATTGATGTGAGACATCATTTTATAAGAGATCATGTGGAGAAGAAAGATGTGGTGATTCTTTACATCCTTACTGAGGATCAACTTGCTGATATATTTACAAAACCATTGGATAGTGAAAGATTTGCTAAGTTAAGAACTGAACTTGGCATCATAAAATTTGACTGATATATTGATGATCAGCAGAGTACTGGAACTCACCAAGGGGATTAGTCTTTTCCCTGTTGGGTGAGCTCACTTGGCATACTAGTCATTCGTATCAACAATTCCATGTACTTAAATAGTTTGGACAATTGAGCAAATGAAGTTGCCAAGGGGATTGGTCTTTGTCCTGTTGGGTGAGCTCACTTGACAGATCAGTCATTGGTATCAAACTTCATCTTGTATTATCAGTTGGACAAAACAAGAGCATATGAAGATATGCAGAGTAATCTGTCAGCAGGCTGCTGAGCCATCTTATGTCAGTAGGCTGCTGAGCCAACTCTATTGAAGACTAAGTCTACTGAACTATACGTTACAAGACAGTCAAATAGTCAAACTTTAATGAAAGTCAACAGTAAATGGATATTACTCTTATCCTTTATAACTACGGTTACAATATCCAACGGTTACAACTCTTTATAGGAAAAGTTAGTGGGACACATGGCAGCATCACATTTATTCCAAAGTTAATCGTGGTTAAATGCTACAGTACGTGTACAGTACTTGCCTGACAGTTATCACCCACTACCTTTCCTTATATATACATACAAACTAAGGTTGATTTTCTCTGAGAACATACAAGTGTGAACACAGATTTGCAAAGTTTTCTTCTTCATCTTTTCCAAATTTCTATAATAGCGGATAAATGAGATGTTCATATTGGTACAAGCCAAAGTGTTAAAGGCTTTGTTGTTGATGCTAACAAGTCTGAGCTAGCCATCAATATTGGTAGAAGGATCAGAAGATACAAAGGATTGAAAGATGTTCTAAATCTGAGATTAGAAACCATCTCATACACCAATGTTGTTAATTTCTGGAAGAATATAGTGATAAGAGATGATAGAGAGGCATTTACTACAACTATAAATGCTCAGCAGATTGAAATAACCTCAGACCTGCTAAGGGAAGAGTTCGGATTTGGACCTGGAAACAATGCTCCCACAAATCTTGAATCAATGCAGCTAGCAAGACTGGAGTTTGTTGATACAATAAAGACCAACAAGTCCATACCATCAACCCTGGGTATCAATATGAAGAATATCAGGTTAGAATATAACCTGCTGAGCAAGATTGTTGCCAAAAATATTCTTGGATTCAGTGGAAGTCTTGATACTCTCTCAGGACCAAAAATTGACCTGCTGATTATTATATGCAAAAGTATGAAGTTTGATTGGGCTGAATTCTTTGTTCAATATATGAAGAAAGTGGTGACAGAAGATAGAGATGGAACAAGGAAGTCCAAGACTAAACCATTGGGTTTGATGATACAGGCCTTGCTGACTCACTTGCAGATTGCTAATGTTGCACCTGCAAAGATCAACAAGCCAAGATACAAACCTGAAATCACTTATCTCATCCCTGGTTTGGATGATGATGAAGAAGGAGATGATGAAAGAACTGAAAGTGATGATGATGGTGATGACAATGATGGTGGTGGGCAGGCAAAACAAGTTACAAAACCTGCTGCACCAAAAAAGCATGTGGAGAAAAGAAAGGTTGCTGATACAAGAAAGATAACTGAGTTATTAAGGCCTAAAAAGACAAGGCAGCAACCAGTAGACATTGCTGAGTCTACTGAGGCTCAAGTTGAAGTTGAAGCTACTGAGCCTGCTGGAGCTACAAAGAAAACTGCTGCTCAGATTTTAAAAGAACAACAAAAAGAAGATAGAAGGAAAAGGAAAGCTGTTGAAATTGAGGAGCAACCTGAAAAAAGAAGGAAACAGGTTGTGAAGAAGAAGGTTCATGGAAGGGCAAGGAATTAAGGGTTCTGGAGGCCCAAAAGGAAGTAGAAGAAGAGGTTGTTGAGCCTACTAAGGGTGTTGATGTTGTTGTTGAGTGTTAAGGGTGAATTTATACGATTTATAACGCTATATTCTATGATATTTTCCCTCATATTTGCATAATTTGCATGAGAAACGAGTGTTTAATAGATTTATTAAGCGAATGAGGTTTTTAATGAGTTAATCGTAAAATTGGTTAATTTTGGTGTTTAAATTGTTATTTTTATGATTATTTGGACGATATTACATTTTGCGATGTTTTAATGTGTTATAGGTACATGTTTGATGCTCAAATGTTGATCAATAAGAGATAAGAGTCGAATTTCATTGATGATAAAAAGATAATGATGATTTGATTTGATAAAAAGAGATAGAGATGAAGAAATCAAGATGAAGTCGACCCTGAACTGGCGTCCAGAGTAGACGGGCGTTTGACATCCTGGACGAACGTCCAGGAGGAGCTTTTACATTCAGGATGATCAGATTTTTCCTGGACGAGCGTCCAATTTAAAGAAGGACGGGCGTCTGATCCAGCTCGGCCCGACTCGAAGAAGTTTACATAAGCTGGACGGGCGTTCACCCTTTCCAGACGGGCGTCCAGCCGCCGACTTTACTGAACCGACTTTAATATCTATAAATAGCTGCGGTTTTCTCCACATATGAGGATATATTCGAACTCTAAACCCTAGGGGCGGCTGTAGGCTGCGATTTTCCTTTGTTTTCAAACAGTATTTCTTTAGATTCTTTTATGCAATTTTATTCAAACAATTCCAAGTTCCAAGAGGATGTCTAGAGGCTAAATCCCTCTAGAACAAGCGTTGTGAAGCCGTTCTACCAACACTTTGATTTCGTTTCAGGATTATCTTGTGAGTATTTTATTCAAGTTGTATCTTTATTATCGTTTATCATTGTTTATTGCAATTTTATCGAAAGATGCTTGCATGTGTGATGTTTATATTGATGAAAATCTTGTTAAACCCTAGATCAATATAATAAAGATTAGATTTTTAACCTATAAAACAACGAGAGTTAATTAGGTAGAATCTCTAGATAACTAGATTGAGAAATCTTACACCTTCGCTTTGAAAGTAGTAATCTTTAAAATCGAGAGATAGAAGATTAAGAAACGATCTTTTCTAAGAAATTAGGAGTTCATGCCCTAGTTAGGTGAATCACAACTTGGTTAAAGACCACGAGGTAATCTGGATTGAAATTGAATGTTGGTAGGATAGGTGGATCAATTGCTTGTTCGTTCGTAAATCATTAATTAAAACCCCTTAGAATTTGAATTGTTTAGTTAATCGATTTCCTTTATTGCATACTAGGTCTAGTTTAGTTTAATAGTTCGCAACCCGTACCTTTCCTGGCTTTAGATCTCGATCTTCTGTCCAGTTTACATTTGTTATCTTCCTTGTGAATTATTTACTGTTTTCATATCTGTTTAGTTTAGTAATCGTGACATAGGTTAGTTAGTTAAACAAAAACTAGGGTTAGCAATCGCCAGTTCCCCGTAAGATCGACCCGGCATTAACCACTTTTACTACGATCCTTATACTTGAGGTTAACCGGATTATTACTTGTTTGTTTTGTGTTAATAAAATCCGTGACATTGAGCAACAAGTTGAAGGACCACAGCACATTGCTGCACCTGAACCTGCTGTGGAAGTTGTTATACATGTTCAAGACCCTGCTGTGGATGCTACAACTCAGAGGGAAGAACAAACTGCTGCAGACCCTGCTGATGAGCATATGATTCAGGGGGAACCAAGTGTTGAATAGTTGGAGGTAGTAGGTACAAATGTACAACTTGATGAACCTACTGACCTGTTTGTATCAGCTGATGATACTTTAAGTTATCTTGTTGAGACCTTTGGAGGACAACAAGTTTAACAACCTACTCCAAGAAAGCCCATTATGCCCTATGAAAGAAAAGAAAAGAAATCAAAGAAAGAAAGGGTGGATCTTGACTTCAAAAGGGTTCAAAAGTACTTTGAATGGAAGTTTGGTTATTACAAGAGACAAAAATTAGCTGCTGAACCTATGACTGGTTTTGAAGAATGGGCATTTGAACAGTTAGATGTATAAAGTTTGCTTGGATTGATTCACACTTCTCTGTAGGAGATGAGGCTGATGGCAATTATAGAAGATGGCAAGCAAAAGAAGAATATTATGTTTAAAGATCCTAGGTTCACACCTGATAGTGATGAATCATCATCATTTGATTCAGATGATGATCATCCTATGTTCCCAGGACAGTCCAATGGTACAGCAATGCAAGGATCTGCTGAAAAGACTGGACAATGATCTACTGAGGAAGTAAAAGATTAGCCTGCTGAAGGTGACAAATCTACTGAGGATCAGCTGACTGACATGTTAAATAAAGAGCTGGGAGCTGCTTACAATGAAGATTTGGAGATACAGCTTGCTGTAGCAACATCACTTGAAGAGGCCAGGATATCTACTATTTTTGATGTTGTTGCAGGATATACAGAAACCCAAATCCGGATCCGATGCATAATTGGATCGTCAGATCTGATTCACAGCACCGATCGAGACATTCGAACTTGCACAACGGAAGCTACGAATAAATTCGCATGCAATTTTACCACGATATGATCTACATCAATAATTAATCTAACTATGAGATGGTTGAAGATTTACCTTATTTAAGAGAAATAGTAAATCGACAGATGGAAAAGCCGTAGTCTTCCGAATTGTATCTCCTAGCGACGACTGGTGGACGTCGATCCTCGCCTCAGAACCTCCTCGAATAAGCCCAAGAAAAACCCTAGGTTTTTCTCCTCCTAATGGCTAGAACGAGAAACTAATTTTTCTCTCCTTTTTATCAAGTGTGGCGCAAATTTGGTGTGTCTTTTATGCTAGGAGGAACTCTCTTTATATAGGAAAATAACTAGTCAAGAGAGAGTTATCCTTTTCACACCACAATTACCTATTTCCAAAAGGAAAAGATATTTTCCACAAAATAAGAGATAATTCCCAAAAAATCAATCTCTTAATTTATCCATTAATTATTTAACAAATAAATAATTAACTAATTACACATGTGACATAATCTAGGAAAATTTCTTTTCCTAATTTCATCAACATAAATGTCGCCACATTTGTCATTAAAATTTAATAGAAAATGTCTTTTCTATTTTACATATTATTTACCAAATAAATAATATTTCGCATATTCATTAAATAGACCAACTATTTAATTTATTCTTGAGGTTCCACAAAAACGAGAAAACACTCGCGTGTTAGGAGCCGACCCGGGGACCATGGACCTATAACCAGTAGCTACGATAAATTGAATAAAATATTCATCGAACAAAATATTTCTACTCAACTTATTAATTCCGGAATTACGCCACCATAAATCCGAAACTGAACTCTATCGATTATAGATATAACTTATTCTCAAAACGTCGAGTCAAGTCGATAAGTGTCCATTGATATAATCATTACATATAAACTAAACCTCCGTAGACTATCCGTAATGAAGCGGGATTATTTCCGTAAACCTTCTTCAATACATCTTATCCTTATTTACCATCAACCCACTAGTGATCAATTAGTTCATAACCAATACGAACTCCCGGGATCGTTCAGTTTCTAGGATTAACAAATAAGGGGATTGTCTTTCTACTTCCTGCAGGAAGGAATGGATTCCATATCTGTGAGACACACACTCCTCACTCATAGTGCCAACGTGAAAGTGATTCGGACCACGCCTCTTAGCGATCCTTAACGAACACATCAAACCCTATCCTGAAACAAGTAGGAGTATGCAATCTCTTCAGGATTAAGGTTAATCCATATATGATCATCTTGTGATTTAATAAGATTTCTCAATCACGGATTTATATGATAAATGCAGATTAAATCGGTCCAGTCCTATATGACTACATCATATATAAATGCCCCACTTAGACAACCAATGTCGACGGTCCGGATAAGACGGTCACACCATAAAGTGTTCTGGGCACATTAATGGTGGTTTAATCAATAGACTCCATACTTTGATTAACTTCACCACGGACTAACATTTCAAGTGTATCACCATAAACTTAATCCTCATGTGTGACACACACTAAGTTATATGGCTACATATGATACAACTTGGGGTTTTCAGTAGTGTATTAGTTATAAGAACGAAGCTAATAATAAGATGAGAATAAATCTGTCATTTATTAATTATAAAAAGAATTACATAAATTGTCTTTCGGGTGCTTCTTCCAACAATCTCCCACTTGCCCGTAAGGACAAGTAACAATTGCCTTCCGGGCACTCTACATCTAACAATCTCCCACTTGCCCGTAAAGACAAGAAACAATTGTTTTTAGAGCACCACACCCTTATTCTATCTATCCACAACATTCTCTCATTTGCTCTAAAGTAGATGAGACATATCTCCCAAGTTCATACCCGCCAAGCGCTTATCAGTGATATTAGATGCCACACGACTTGGTAAACTGATCAGCTAGGTTGTCGGGTAGAGGCGATCTTTTAGGACCGAAACGTCGCCTCTTTGCACAGTCTGTCTAACCAGGTGGCACTTACTTTCAATATGCTTTTTGTTAGGTGTAGTGCCCGAAAGACAATTTGTGTAATTGTTTTTAATAATGAATGACAGAATTTATCTCACCTTATTACTTGCTTTGTGCTTGTAAAATAATACACTGCTGCAAACCCTAAGTATATCTGTATGTAACCGCTTAACTCAGTGTATGGCATGCACGTGAGGATTGAGTTAGTGGTGATATACTTAAACTGTTGGTCCGTGGTGAACTTAATCAGAGTTTAGGGTCTCTTGATTAAAACACCAATAATGCGCCCAGAACACCTTAGGGTGTGATAGTCTTATCCGGACTGTCGGTAGAGGGTACCCACGTGGGGCATTTATATATGATGGCATTCATATAGGACTGGACCGATTTAATCAATTTCTCGGTATAATTCCGTAATCGAGGAATCTTATTAAATCATTAGATGATCATATATGGATCAACCTTAATCCCGAGGTGATCACAGGGTGCTGCTTGTCCCGGGGTAGTGTTTGATGTGTTAGTTACGGTTCACTTAAATATGTGTTCCAAGCCACTTCTCATTGGCACTATCTCCAGATGAGTGAGTAGTTCTGATTTTCACGGACATGGAATCCATTCCTTCCTGCGGGAAGTAGAGAGACAGTCCCCTTATTTGTTAGCCCTAAGAAAGTGATCGATCCCGGGAGTTCACATTTGACTAATTAGCTACTAGTCGGATATGTGTGCTAATTGATCATCGGGGTTAATGGTAAATAAGGATAAGATATTCTGAGTCGGGTTCACGGAGACTTCCCACTCAGAATGGACAGTCTATGGAGGGTTAATCCGTATGTAGTGATTATATCAATGGACGCTTATTCACTCTATGGGTTGAGTATAAGTATATATCTATAATCGGTAGAGTTCAGTTTCGGGTTTATGGTGGCGTAATCCCGGAATTAATAATTAATGTGCTTATTATGTTCGATGAATAATTAATTATTGGAGCTACTGATTATAGGTCCATGGTCCCCGATGTGGCTTCTGTAATTCGGACTAATAATCTTGTTACTTGGGCCTCAGTGATAATTAATTGGCTGGGCTAATTAATTGATATGCATGGATATTATTTAATTAGGCTAAATAATATAATACACATAAAAGACATTTTATGTGGGCTTAATTAACCTAAAAGTGGCGCCTCCTCCTTTATTAATTATCACAAGAATTATTTTTTGTGATGTGGAAAATAAAAGATATTCTTGTTATATGATTGGTTGGATGACTTGTTATTTGATTTCCTATTGGTCAATACATGTCACAATTAGTCATTAAGGAAAATATCTTTTTATTTTGTTTAATTAATTATTTATTTAATTAATTAAAACTTGGAGGCCAAGGATTTACTCTCCTATAAAAGGAGAGTTATTCCAAGGGTAATTCACAAGTGTGAATTTCGACTACCACCACTAAAAGGAGAGAAATAATTAGTTTTCTCATCTAGGGTTTTGTAGAAGAAAAACTCTAAGTTTTTCTTGGTGTTGCATATCAAGGAGGCTTGAGTATCAAGAAGGGTGTCCACCAACCGCCGTTTGGAGAACACATCGGAAGATCTTGGCTTCTCTTCCTACTATTGGTAACATGATCTTAACCCCCTTGTAGTAGTTTAAGTCCTTTAATTATGTATTGTGGTATATGAATCGTGATCCATCCGCTGCGCATAGATCTAATTCGTTTAGATCTAAGAACCTGCATCCTTCATGTGGTATCAGAGCCAGGTTCCACGATTTATATAATCATAATCGTAATTAAACGATTTAAAGGAGTGGAATTGCATGTAGGTGATATTTTACTTATTATTATGCATTAATAATTTTTAAATTGCTATGGTTGAAGAGATGGATTGGGGTTGGCACCGTTTTCCCGTTAGATCTATTGTAAACTCATATAAACGATGAAAATTCGTTCATATGAGTATAGGAAATTATGTAATTTATTTATTATTGCAAGTTTAATTTCCTGTAAATAGATCTGTTTAGTAGCTGTATAGTGTTTTCGTTTTTTCCGTTGTTTGAGCCGTTAAAACGAAGATCCCTCCGGTCAGAATTAAGATTAGAAGTTGATGAACAATCCCACAAATTTTGGTGTCGATCAGAGTCTGTTTGGGTTTCCGTTCGTTGCTGCGAAGTGGCTGCTGTAACAGAAAAACGCAGGATTCACAGAAACCCTAACTGTGACTTCTTCGATTTTCTGGGAACAATTGGACCGTTCAAATTAAAATCCGACCGGTCAGATCGCATATCATGGTGTTTTGGACGTAGCATAAAAATTTCAGATCGATCGGGATTCATCTCGATCCCCGATCGGCCTCGGGAAGTCTCTGATGCGCTGTTGAAAAAGTCAGATTCAGCAACAAGTTGGGCGGCTCACTGGAGAAGATTGACAAGTCAAAGCTCCGATCCAACCGTCCATAATGAAGCCCAAGGAGTGAGGAACAGATCTGGAAAGTTTCGTCCCGATCCGAGTTCGTTTGATATGCCGATCGTCAAAGATTCTCAACAGCTGCAGATTAGGGTTTTTAATTTATTTTCGAATAGATTAGTTACGGGGGTGCCAACGGTCCATCTCGGTGTTTATTTTCCGCACTAGTATACATGTGTAGATTGTATGAGTAGAACCGGAAAATTGCCATGACATGCATCATATCATGAATTCCACTCCATATGCATACATGTAGAAATTAATTCGAGGAATTAGTTAGGCATGTATAAAACACACGATTAGTTTTAATTAATTGTTTGATATTAATTAGAAACTAATTAGGGTAAAAACCGAGGAACACGGGTTTTTTCAATCGTCGAGGTTGGGTGATGGATTCTCGGTGAATCCCACTCTACGAAAGCATAAGGAGTAAAATCCCGAAACCTCGTGGTTAAGGTGTTGGATTCTCGGTGAATTCCACCTTACCTAAGACGAGATTACGTTTTTGTTCCGTAGTGTCTACGTGAAAGTTTGATGTTTAAGGATTGGATAATCACGGGCAAACAGGTTCGAAAGTGGTTTAACCACGGTTGGGTGGTCAACAGTAGCTACGGCTCAATCGACTTCACCCTCCACGTGTGGCGTTTGCACGGGGGTCTGGCAATACTGAGCCATCCGAAGAGCCACTACGGCTCAACGGAGCTCTCCTTGCCTTGACCCGTCCGACGGCCACATATGTTCTAACGAATAGGTCGGGTGGGCTAGCCCACATAACCGACAACATTCGGGCCTATGATTTATTGTTCCTTAATGTAACATCAAGTCCAAAAACGTGATCAGTAAACCCACCACTTTTCAAAATATTGAGTGGGAGCGGGAGAGGCGACAGCCGACCCCACGGCCTCTACTGTTGACACAAGCAACGTGAGAGAATGGTGACGCCTCGTGCGGCTTTGATTTCGCCCCCCTAAGGAAGGCCTTCACCGCTATCAAAATTCAAGGCTTGGTCTCCGAAAGGATAGGATTTTGGGTACTCGCTGAGTCACTGACCGACCCTAAGGCGGCACACTCGGGGTCTATCTAAAGATCTGAAACAGTAGGTCACACTCATAAAGGGTATTTTTGGTAGTACCTTGGCTGAAAAAGGAAAGGTGATTGACGATCACAAATGAGATGTTCGATTCTCAATCTGATCTTCAATATTAATCGAAACCTCTTTGACCTACCCTAAGGCGGCACTGAGGCATTAGATTAAATCCTTGGAACGGTAGGATAGACTATAAGTACTTAGTTTATGTTCCTAAAATTTATTAGTAGTGTATGATTTGGATTTATTCTGTCAATTTTATTTACAACTGTTATATATATCTCTATAAGGTGCTAGACTGCTAGTGTAAAATTGACTAGTAATGACTTCGTTAAAAAGTGGTTAGTAACTAGAACGTTGTACCTATTAATCTCACATGCGATTAATTTTTCGGAAGAGACATTTCTCTTGAGCCTTCAAAACTTAAGTGACGTAAATAAGTATGTCACTGTTGTCAATCGTGTTGAACGAAAGACGACTGTAGTCAGTTTGAAAGATGATTGGGACGATAAAATTCTTCTAGTGAATTTTAATGGTGTAGTGTCTACACAAGAAATTTTCTAATAGAAAAATTGGTGAATCATAAATTAAAGTGTCGCTAGTTAGACGGTATTTGGAACCGATAAACTAGTGGGAGCTTTTGTCTTATGTTTTTCTAATTTAGAAAATTAGTCCCACTGGGTAACGCTTTCATTAGACATCCCACAGTTCACGAGTAGTGTCTACTCTAAAGAACTGCTAGTTCAAGACTGTTTCCTTTTAAGGAAAGTTAAGAATGGGAAAGAATGTCTATAAGTGTTAATCATCTTAACTAAAGTTTTAAGGCTAAACCGAAATATTAATTAAAGAAAGTATAGGATAAGGAAAGTGATTTCGGATCACTAACCAATGAATCCTTAGCGACTTTCATAACCGAGTAACTTGACTCGATAGCTTAGTTCTTTGGAAGAACAAGGAAGCTGTGCATTAACGATTAATAGAGTAACAACGGGCAGTAATTTCAGCTACAATAGTGGGAGTGATATAAGGAAATGAATTTCGGATTCTATCCTTGAATATCACAGAAAAATTTATTTTTCTGTTTACAAATTCGTTGAAACAAATGGATTCACTTTCAACTCGATATATTGTTGCCTCATAGAAAGTGAATATGACATTTGTAGTATGAATCCAAGACTCGGACTTTTGTTTGATAAAGTCAGAACCACTAAGAAAAGCTGAATAAGTATAACACATCTAAAACTATTAAAGGTAAAAGGTTTCCGTATTAAGATAAGCGACCTTTCAATATCTATTAATTAGTGCATATATCCTAGAGATAAGACCTGAGGACTGGCTAAGGGTGATTCCTATCTCCCAGTCTAGGAACACTATCTCAAAGGAACAATGACTAAGTTTCCTTTCAATCGGGAAAGGGTAATAGATTTGAAGGGGTAACATAGCTTGTTCACCATGACCTTCGGGGTCTAGTGAGAGATACAAGCTAGTGGGAGTTCTTGAGTGGTGACATTTTGTCTGATAACTACTCGAAACGTGATTTAGTTTATCAAAAGAATATGAGGATGTGTCTCTGATTTTAGCAGAGAATAGAGTATTCCATGCTCATAAATAGGCTATAGCATAGTCTTGGGACTGATGCTCAGCCTGCCTCCTAGTGGAATGTTTCTCACTGAGAAAGAAACCATAGACTTGCCCTATATAGTTATTGATGTGCTACAATACACTGCTAGACTCGATTAAGATAATTGGTTGCAAAATAACGGTTAACATTATTATGTAAACCGAGAAGTCTACCTAGAAGATGCTAGTAAATTTATGGATAAGGAGTGAATTTGGTTCACACCACTTCCGTAAATGTAGGCATTTAGCATTTAATGCTTGAAGGTAGGACTGGAGATTTTGCTCATACGTTCAGATTGTGACTGTTCGTGAAATATCTTAATGCGTCAAGTGAAGGTTGGTTATAAGATTCCTGAGATCAGAAAGTGACGGTTGAACTGTCACAAGCCTTCTGATAGAATCTATAAGTAACAACCTTAAACCTTGGAGTATGGTTACCCAAAGGTAGTTACTATCTGATTTAATCGGACCACGTCCAACATCGGTTGTTGGTGATTACACTGATAAATACTACTAGATCAGAATGTCAATCCACCCAAAACGCAGTGGGAGTATGGTTTAACCGTTGACCCATTGTGGTTTTGTGGACTTTATAGTCTGTTGGGGTGATTGATAACCTGTGGCTCTTTGTGGGCTGTATAGGATTCTGATTATAGAGGTTGGTTTGAAAACCTTAACCCTGTGAATGGAGTTTTGGTACTCCAGTTCTGTTCAGCCTCTTGTAGAACCACCTGAGTGTCTCAGGCCCAGTGGGAGCAATTGGATCTACACGGAAAAGATTCGAATGAATAGGAAAGTTTAAACTTTTAGCGCAAAGTTGAGTGGTATAGGGGTGATTCCCTGACAACTAGAGAGTTAACCAGACCTTGAACTCTCTCACCACTCAGTCTTGCTAGATTTCGTTAGAAAGCAGAAAATAGGGGTGATTCCCTGAGACTTTCTTGCCGAACAATGGAATCAATTCATTCAGAATAGAAGGGTTTTAGCTGAGAATGAATAACGGATTCGTTACAAAGCAGAAGATAGGGGTGATTCCCTAATACCTTTTTTGCGAGACTAACGATATCTTAATTTATTCAGAAAGAACCATTGGTAGGAAGACTGCCATGGCTTATATCCTTTGTGGATTTAAGAGAACCTCTCGGTCATTTAAAAGTCACATGTTTTAAAATATGTGGACTTGACCAAAATATTGATAAGTTTTTCGTAGACCGGATATCAATATTGGTAATATAGTAGTAGTATTAGTGTTCATAAATGATAACACTAAAACAGTTGGAAACAACATGGGTGTGCTATCTGAAGTCGGAAACTGACACGCCAAGATTCTCTGGATGAGAGAATTGGACTATATTCTATGAATTTGATTCGGTCAAATTCACGAGAATGAGTCATTGGCTATCCCACCGATCTTATTGAATAAGATGATTATGCATATACGGTTGCAACATTCATCGAGAGTAGTCCTACCCTACCTCTCAGGAATGATTCTCCAAATCTTCGGATAAAGAGAAAATGGGATAGAGTCTCTCTTGGATAATGGCAAGTCAGGTTATCATAAGTCAATAGTAATCGAATCTTGGATTCGAGCAATAAGTAGCGGTTTAGTACGTCCTCAAGTATCTTTAGAGAACGAGGAATAATATGCTTGTATATTCAGGTGCAAACTTGAATATGGTTGACTACACTGATTCTGACTTGTAGTCAGATTAAGGATGATCATTAAGTTGATCTCGGGCTCAGTAGTGCTTAGAATTTCCTTTTTGGTCTGGGAGTAATTCCAGGTCTGATAAGCCGATATCACTTCATTGTGAAAACAGTGAAGAGATAGCTTAGAAGGATCTTCTCAGTCACTAGAGGTCAAAAGCATATTGAGAGAGAGTACCGCCTGATTGGAAGGACCGGCAACGTTTCAATCCTAAGGATCGTCTCAAGCCGACAACCTAACTGATCAGTGTACCAAGTCGAGTGCTTGGAGGGTACGGCATTGATGGATATGTCTCATCTGCTTTTAGAGCAAGTGGGAGAGTGTTGTGAATAAGATGAGAAAGGGTGTGCTCTAAAAACAATCGTTGCTTGTCATTTCGTGCAAGTGGGAGATTGTTAGGTGTAGTGCCCGAAAGACAATTTGTGTAATTGTTTTAATAATGAATGACAGAATTTATCTCACCTTATTACTTGCTTTGTGCTTGTAAAATAATACACTGCTGCAAACCCTAAGTATATCTGTATGTAACCGCTTAACTCAGTGTATGGCATGCACGTGAGGATTGAGTTAGTGGTGATATACTTAAACTGTTGGTCCGTGGTGAACTTAATCAGAGTTTCGGGTCTCTTGATTAAAACACCAATAATGCGCCCAGAACACCTTAGGGTGTGATAGTCTTATCCGGACTGTCGGTAGAGGGTACCTACGTGGGGCATTTATATATGATGGCATTCATATAGGATTGGACCGATTTAATCTGAATTTCTCGGTATAATTCCGTAATCGAGGAATCTTATTAAATCATTAGATGATCATATATGGATCAACCTTAATCTTGAGGTGATCACAGGATGCTGCTTGTCCCGGGGTAGTGTTTGATGTGTTAGTTACGGTTCACTTAAATATGTGTTCCAAGCCACTTCTCATTGGCACTATCTCCGGATGAGTGAGTAGTTCTGATTTTCACAGACATGGAATCCATTCCTTCCTGCGGGAAGTAGAGAGACAGTCCCCTTATTTGTTAGCCCTAAGAAAGTGATCGATCCCGGGAGTTCACATTTGACTAATTAGCTACTAGTCAGATATGTGTGCTAATTGATCATCAGGGGGTTAATGGTAAATAAGGATAAGATATTCTGAGTCGGGTCCACGGAGACTTCCCACTCAGAATGGACAGTCTATGGAGGGTTAATCCGTATGTAGTGATTATATCAATGGACGCTTATTCACTCTATGGGTTGAGTATAAGTATATATCTATAATCGGTAGAGTTCAGTTTCGGGTTTATGGTGGCGTAATCCCGGAATTAATAATTAATGTGCTTATTATGTTCGATGAATAATTAATTATTGGAGCTACTGATTATAGGTCCATGGTCCCCGATGTGGCTTCTGTAATTCGGACTAATAATCTTGTTACTTGGGCCTCAGTGATAATTAATTGGCTGGGCTAATTAATTGATATGCATGGATATTATTTAGTTGGGCTAAATAATATAATACACATAAAAGACATTTTATGTGGGCTTAATTAACCTAAAAGTGGCGCCTCCTCCTTTATTAATTATCACAAGAATTATTTTTTGTGATGTGGAAAATAAAAGATATTCTTGTTATATGATTGGTTGGATGACTTGTTATTTGATTTTCTATTGGTCAATACATGTCACAATTAGTCATTAAGGAAAATATTCTTTTATTTTGTTTAATTAATTATTTATTTAATTAATTAAAACTTGGAGGCCAAGGATTTACTCTCCTATAAAAGGAGAGTTATTCCAAGGGTAATTCACAAGTGTGAATTTCGACTATCACCACTAAAAGGAGAGAAATAATTAGTTTTTTCTCATCTAGGGTTTTGTAGAAGAAAAACTCTAAGTTTTTCTTGGTGTTGCATATCAAGGAGGTTCGTGTATCAAGAAGGGTGTCCACCAACCGCCGTTTGGAGAACACATCGGAAGATCTTGGCTTCTCTTCCTACTATTGGTAACATGATCTTAACCCCCTTGTAGTAGTTTAAGTCCTTTAATTATGTATTGTGGTATATGAATCGTGATCCATCCGCTGCGCATAGATCTAATTCGTTTAGATCTAAGAACCTGCATCCTTCACTTTTGACCTCTTATGATTGCGAAGATCCTTGGCATGACCTACCTCTCAACTATTTTCACAGTAAAATGCTATCGGCTCATCGAGACCTGGAATTACTTCCAGATCCAACAAAGAATTTCTCCAGCCACACTGCCTTTTTAGCTGCTCCGAAAGCTGCTACGTATTTGACTGATAGAGTCAAATTGGCAGTACGGGATTGCTCCAGACCATAGCTCTATCATTTATTAATTATAAAAACAATTACATAAATTGTCTTTCGGGCGCTTCATCCAACAGTTGTTATGTTTGAATTAGCTGATATAAGTTCAGAGGACTCAGCTCAGTATCAGGAGTGGCTTGAAACTCAAGAAACCTTATCCCAAGTTGCAAATCATTTACAGAAGGTTGTTGATGCTAGAGGAGTTTTAGAGGAAAACTTGGTTGTGTTTCCTCACGTTTTTGTTGAAGAGGTGGTTCAGGTTGCTGAGTTACAAACAGCACCTAAATACACGTCGGAACAGAGGGTCCTAATCATTGAGGAACAAACAGTGTTGGGACAAAGGTTGGAACTTATGATGGGATTGAAGGAATCCCCTATACATTATGAGGAGACTGCTGAAGCACAGGCTGCCGTAGAACCTATTGCTGAAGAGAAGGTTACTGAAGAGAAGGTTGCTGAAGGGAAAGATAGTCAGCAGACTGTTGTTGATGAGAATGAACAGCTGGTGGACTATGACTTCAGTGATGAAGAATTTCAAATGCTAGAGGAGGAGGAAGTTGCTAATGAGCCCCAACAGGCACATATACTAATATTTGAAGAAGTACCTATTCATCAACCTCAACCTGAACAAGAACTTATTATGGAGGATATTTTTGGAAATGCAATTGAGGAGGGTCCTGAACCTGCTGAATGGTACATGACAAGAGCAATTGTTGTAAGGCAACCAAGGGCTGAGGACAATATGGAACAACCTACTGAAGGAGTTGCTCGAGGTATGGCTGGAATGAATGAGATTCCAGTGCATGTTTTGGAAGAGTTGAGAGCTGTAAGGGCTGATATAACCTAATTGAGGACTCAACTGAATAGAAGTGAGCATAGATTTGAGGATTTGATGAATCTAGTGGAAAACGGAGAAAGAACTACTGAAACAGTTGCTTCCAACATTACATCTGCTCAATTTGCTATAAATGATCTAACTAGATATGTAAGAGGTATAAAGACCACCACAACAAACAAAGATAAGCATTTGAATGATAAGATTGCCTCAATACACAAGAAGTTGGACAAGCTTGCTGAGGCACCTAAACCTGCTGTGGTACCTCAACCTGCTGAGGCACCTCAAACTGTTGTACTTGATCCTAAGATTACTGAGAGGATCAATCTGCTGAAACAAACTGTTGAAGGACGGATCACTGCAATTGACACAAGGACTGAGATAATGGAAGGTCTTGCAAATTTTATGATCACACAAGAAAGTGATCATGGTCTACTGTCCCGGTTTATTGATGATGTCAATAAGGGGGAAGAGGGCCTTTCAGCAGAAGCAAAGGAAGCTGCATGGATTTTTGCTAAGAAGAAGTAGGAGGATGACATAAATGAGTTCAGGAAACCTGCACCTGGCAGGATTCAGATGACTGATGACCTCCTGAAAAAATACAAGAAGCTATACTATAGAAATAAGAGACACTATCATGACATGGATTTCAGGAAGGACCCAACTTCTTTTTGAGACTAAAGTTTTAGGAAGTAAGGGTCAAATAACTGAGAGCCTCTAGTAGAGGTGGAAGAGGTGGCAGAGGTCAAAGATTAGGAGTTCAGACAACAAGGGATTCACTGGAAGAATTCAAACACTTCTACATGGGACAAGGCTTCAGCGTTCACACTATAAGGTTGGCCTTACCAGAAGCCTGGAAATGGTGGAAACAGCTACATACTTGGGTTGATTTCTCTATAATAGAAAATCAATGAATGCTAGATGTAGTATGGGAAATCAAGGAGTTTCAAGAGAAGCAAGAGCAGGACAGAAACAGAAACTATATCAGCAATCCTACTTATACATTTATCATTCTGCTGATCCTAGTTTGTAATAGCTTTGAACAAACATGATTTTAATGAAAGATGACTGAAGTTTGTTCTGTTTTTGTTTTTATCTTTTTGCATGGTATTGGCATCAACACAAAAAAGGGGGAAATTGTTGGGCATATTTTAAGTTTTAATGATGAGTGCCAGACTAGCTGTTATAGAGCAAAGGTGTTAAAGGTGAATTTATACGATCTATAACGCTATATGTTATGCTAATTTATCTCGTATTAGTATGAATTTGTATAAGAAACAAGTGTTTAATGGATTTATTGCGCGAATGATACGTTGAAAGAGTTAATCGGAAAATAGATTGGTTTATGTGATTTAATTGTTATTTCATGATTATTTGGGCGTGATTACATTTTGCGATGTTTCTATGTGTGTAGATACATGTTTGAAGCTCAAAGGATGCTCACAAGTTGATTAAAGTTCGAGTAAATTAATGATGGAAAAGATAATGAAGGAATTGGATATGATAATAGAGATAGAGATGAAGGAATCTAAATAAAGTTGATCCTGGACTGGCGTCCATCAGCCTGAACTAGCGTCCAGAGTGGACGGGCGTTTGACATTCCAGACGAGCGTCCAGGAGAAGCCTTTACATTCAGGATGATCATATTTTTCCTGGATGAGCGTCCAATTTAAAGAAGGACGGGCGTCTGATCCAGCTCGGCCCGACTCGAAGAAGATTACACCAGACTGGACGAGCGTTCGCCTATTCCGGACGGGCGTCCAGCCGCCGACTTGGTGAAACCGACCTAGTTTTCTATATAAGGCAGCGTGTTTTCTCCCCAATATCATCATATATTCAAACCCTAAACCCTAGGGGCGGCCAAGCTGCGTTTTCCTTTAGTTTTCATTCAGTTTTTACTCAATTATTTCAATACACTTTTACTATAAACAATTCGATATTCGAAGAGGATGCTAAGAGGCTAGGCCTCCATTGAACAAGCGTTGTGAAGCCGTCCGATTCAACTATTCAGTTTCTTTCCGTGATTATTTTGTGAGTACTTACTACGAGTTGTTCCTTTATCATGCTTTACGTTGTTTATTGCAATTTATGTCGAAAGATGCTTGCTCTATTGATCGTTTAATTGATGAGAATCACGTTAGACGTTAGATCACCACGATAAAGGATAGATATTTGATCTAATTAACGAGAGTTGTTAGGTTAGATTTCTAGGTTAGGAATTGAGAGATTTCACACCTTGAATTGAGAGCGTTAATCTTTAGATCGAAAGATATAGATTAATAGACGAACTGGCCTAAGAAATTAGGGTTCATACTTTTGAATAGGTGAATCACAACTTGACTAGTAATCACGAGATAATCTGAATTGAAATTGAACGTTGATAGGATAGGTGGATCACTCGCTTGTTCGTTTCGTAAATTATTGATTTTAAATCCTTTGAATCTGAATTGCTTAGCTTAGTTAATTTCCTGTTGCATACTTAGAATAGGTTAGTTTAAATTGGTTCGCAACCCGTATCCTTCCTGGCTTTAGATCATCTCTTCTGTCCAGTTTACGTTTTAGTTAAGTTTTATTTTCAGTTTCATCCGCTGTTTAGTTTAGTAATAGTGACATAGGTTAGTTAGATAAAAACTAGAAATCACAATCGTTAGGTTCCCCGTAAGATCGACCCGGCATTAACCGCTATTGCTACGATCCTTATACTTGAGGTTAACCGGATTATTACTTGTTTATTTTGTGTTGATAAAATCCGTGACAAGTTTTTGGCGCCGTTGCCGGGGAACCGGACGGTTGTCTAGTTTTTTTTTTTCTTTTTCTTCGTTTTTCTGTGTTATTTTGTTGTCCTGTTTTCAATTCATTTTAAATTTCCTGTTTTAATTGATATACGTTTAGGTAATTAGTTAATTAGGATTTTAGTTTAAGCATTAAGGTTCTCTGGTGATTAGTTCTCCCCTCTATCTCTTCCTCTCTTGCTGTTCTATTCGGATTATTACTTTCCTGTTATTCTCTGCAAATTTTTTTCCCTGCTTCTGTTCTACTTTTCCCGCTACCAAACGGGCGTTTGGGATATTGGACGCCCGTCCGCTGGAAAATTATCAACTCTGTTCTGTTTTATTCACTTAGACGAGCGTCTATAATATTTGGACGCCCGTCCAAGTATTTTACCTTTCAGACGAGCGTTTGGACCATTAGACGCCCGTCCATTCCAAACTTCACCCGGACGCCCGTCCAAATTATTGGACGTCCGTCTGGCCCTGTTTCCTTTAATAATTTTGTTTCCTTTCCCTTTCTCCTCTTTAGTTTTTCTTTTAATCTCTAGTCTAAGTTTTTAATTTTTCTTTAGTTATTAGTTTTTAGGTTCAACATCTTGAGTACTGTGTCGGTTTATGCAAACTCGAAGTCAGAAAGGACCACTGTTCTTTTCACCTGACCTCGAGCGGACCATAGTCCGGCCCAATAGGCGAAGGCTTCGTTTTGCCGATCCTTCTGGCGAAGGAAGTTTGACCGAGCAAGAAATCGAACAAGATCTAATAAAGGAAATTGAAGCTCTCGTAATAATGGCCGCTGAGGATAGACGGACGTTGGCTGACTATGCCATGCCTGGTGCAGTGACTATCAACCCAGCTATCGTCTTACCAGCCATTACTGCACAAACTTTCGAACTCAAGCCGGGACTTATCCAGATGATGCAGCATGCATCAATTTTTCATGGCTATCAATCAGAGAATCCGCATACTCATTTACACACATTCTTGGAGATATGCGGTACCACACGCATCCAAGGGGTAAATGATGATGCCATCAAACTAAAACTCTTTCCATTTTCCTTGAAGGGAGAAGCTAAAGAGTGGTACACTTCTCTCCCCTCTGAATCCATCAATACATGGGCTGAACTCGAGAGAGAGTTTTTGAGTCAGTATTTCCCACCTTCAAAGACAGCTCAGTGTTTAAACGAGATATTCACTTTTTATCAAAAAGAAAATGAGTCGTTCTTTGAATGTTGGAAGAGATTCAAGTCTCTTCTTAGGAAATGTCCCCACCATGGCTTGCCGCTGCAAAGGCAAGTCAATACTTTCTTCAGTGGGTTGACCGAGCTTACAAAAGGCATGGTCAATAGTTCATCTGGTGGAGCATTTCTGAAGAAAACGCCTGAAGAGGGATGGGCACTGTTTGAGGACATTGTGAAGTACAATTACGCCCCCTCTTATCAGGCAATTCAAGCGCCTCCTCCTCCTAAGGTTGAGGAGGTTAACATGCAAAGTTTGATCGCCATGCTACAGAGGCAAATGGCAACTTCCCAAGCTCCAAATCCGATGAATCAAACTCCTTCTTTTCCACAGAACCCTCAGGTTCTATACTGTGAAAATTGCTGTCAGATTGGCCATATGATTGGCCAGTGTCAATTTAGTCCCTCTACACCTTATCAAGTGAATGCTGTCCATGATTATGGACAGTACAATCAAGTTACATGTCAGAATTGTAACGAGGTGGGGCACACTTCTAAATTCTGTCCTATGAATGGACAGAATGCGGAAGTGAATGCATTCTATGGCCAGAACAATCAGAGATTCAATCAGTTTCCTGGTCAGAACAATTTCCAAAACCAAGGGTTCAATACATCATCAAACTTCAATCCTAATTCGAATTTTAATTCGAATCAGAATTTCAATAGAAACCCTGGATTTAATCAGAATCAAACCTCGAATTTTTCCAATCCTACGCAAAAATTCAATCAGAATTGGCTTTCCAATCCAAATTCTCAATTTCAAGGTCGGGCCAGCCAGCCTTATTCTTCAAATTCTCAAAACCCTCAAGGCCCCTCCCAGCCTACCAATCTTGAAGCTAAGTTGGAGGAGCAAAGCAAAAGTATTCAACTCCTAATGAATACGAACAAGAGTCTGGAGAGGCAAATAGGACAACTGGCTGAGCAGTTAGCTTCCAGACCGTCAGGGCAGCTGCCCAGCTTTACGAAAAAGAATCCAAAAGGCGGTCAGGTTGCTCAGGCCGACATAAGCAACAATCAATGCACTGACCTCGTGCCAACAATGCAATACGGTAAAGAGGAGGCCAGTGCGATGAATTTAAGAAGTGGCACTCAGCTGAGTGGTCCCCCTGGCTTCCAGGGAAACCACTAGCCCCTCCTGCCACCGATAAGGCAGGAGGGGAAGTTGAGCAACCACTATCCCCTGTCCTGCAAGAGCATACTCGGGTGGCTGATCCCCCGAGGGATGAAAGAGTTGAAACACCTCGGTGGCTAAGCCCCTGAGCAAAGAAGATTCGGTTGAAAGTCGGTGGCTGATCCCCTGACCAAACGACGTCTGAAAAAGTTGTGAGGTGGAAAGATCTGGAAAACAAGGCCGTAAGTGCATCCTCAAAGAAAGTATTTTCCGAGAGTGACCTTAAAAACTTCCGTTCCCACCGAGGAAGAGCAACATCCCTCTGAGTGAAGATAAGAAATATGAAAAGGTGCTTAACCTTTTGAAAAATACTCAGGTAAATCTGCCATTATCCGAGGTCTTGGTCGAGATGCCTAAGTATACAAAATTCATCAAGGATGTTGTGTCTTCGAAAAAGAAATTGGAAGGCATGGAAAGGAGAATTGGTGAGGATTGTTCCTTGATAAATCATCAAGACTTGCCAACCAAGAGAGGTGACCCAGGCAAATTTGTGCTCACATTGCAAATGGGAGGCCTAGTCTTCCCGAATTCCTTATGTGATCTGGGTGCATCCATCAGCTTGATGCCATTGTCCGTTTGCAATCAGCTTGGTTTACAGAGTCTTCTAGAACCCATTACTATGAACTTGCAGTTCGCTGATAGGTCCTCTAAGAAAGCTTCAGGGATCCTTAGGGACGTATTAGTTCAAATAGATAGGTTTACCTTTCCAGTTGACTGGTACGTCTTAGATATTGAGAAAAGTGAAAATGTCCCTCGATTCTCGGAAGACCTTTTCTATCTATAGCTAGGGCCCTCATCGATTGTGATGGTGGGCACGTCACCATTCGAGTTGGTGATCGGGAGGTGAGCTATAGTGTTTCAAAATCTATCAATATACCTTCCGGATCTCCAACCGGCTGTTCCATTGAGGAGACGTCTGATGACTTCAATGACCTCATGGATAAGCAAGTCTTGGCTGTAGAAGCGGAATATGAGCGATTGATCGATAATCTGAATGTCCATGGTGTGGTAAATCTAGATCGGTTAGCAGCTGAATTCGAGGATGAGCACAGAGAAGAAGCTTTGGCAGTAGGGCCACTGAGTAAGCTCAATGATGTTGAGTTGAGGAGTGGAGATCTTAAATCAAGTCTAGAGGAACCCCCTGTAGACTTGGTTTTGAAGCCGTTGCCTAAACATCTTAAGTATATATTCCTGAGAGAAGGTGACCGGCTTCCTTTGATCATCTCTGCCAAGCTATCTCGAATAGAAGAGCTTAAACTGTTAAACGTCCTGCGCAAAAATGAGAAAGCCTTTGGATGGCGGTGGGGGATATCCGAGGGATATCTCCGACATCTGTATGCACAAGATCAAGACCGAGGAGGGTGCAAAACAAGTAAGACAACCTCAGAGAAGGCTCAACCCTCACATGCAAGAGGTAGTCAAGAAGGAAATTATAAAGCTTCTAGACATGGGTATCATTTACGCCATTGCAGACAGTGAGTGGGTATCCCCAACTCAAGTAGTTCCCAAAAAAGGTGGAATTACTATTGAGAAGAATGAGAAGGGAGAAGAGATAGCATTGAGGCTCGTTACTGGATACTGAGTATGTATCGACTATCGAAAGCTCAATGAGGTCACACTGAAAGATCATTTCCCCCTTCCATTCATTGACCAGATGCTTGAGCGTCTGGCAGGGCACGCATTCTACTGTTTCCTCGATGGATATTCAGGATATTTCCAGATACCCATCGATCCTGTTGACCAAGAGAAGACCACTTTCACTTGCCCTTATGGGACATTCGCCTACAGGCGGATGCCGTTTAGTCTCTGTAATTCCCCACCACCTTTCAAAGGTGTATGATGGCAATCTTTGATGGGCTAGTTGAGAAGTGCATGGAGATTTTTATGGATGATTTCTCGGTCTTTGGTCAATCCTTCGAGGATTGCCTCAATAATCTTGATCAGGTGTTGTCTAGATGTGTGGAAAAGGACTTAGTGCTTAATTGGGAAAAATGCCATTTCATGGTAGATGAAGGCATAGTCCTCGGCCACAAAGTGTCAGCCAAAGGTATAGAAGTAGACAGAGCCAAGGTTGAAGCTATTGAGAAGATGAGCTATCCCAAGAATGTTCGGGAGGTCCGAGGTTTCCTCGGGCATGTCGGCTTCTATAGGAGGTTCATCCAGGACTTTTCAAAGATTGCCAAGCCCCTGTCTACTTTACTCAAAGAAGACGTTACTTTTGATTTTGATGAGAATTGCAAGCGCGCGTTTGAGGAGCTTAAGAGTAGACTGATCTCTGCTCCAATTCTTATATCGCCAGACTGGAACCTACCCTTTGAGCTTATGTGTGATGCATCCAACTATGCTGTTGGTGCAGTCTTAGGGCAAAAGCTTAATGGAAAGTTCCAACCTATCTATTACGCCAGTCACACACTGAATCCTTCTCAAGTTAACTACATGACAACTGAAAAGGAATTATTAGCCGTAGTCTTTGCTATGGATAAGTTTCGTAGTTACTTGCTGGGTGCCCAAGTGATTGTGTGGACTGACCACGCTGCTTTGCGTTATCTCATGACCAAAAAGGAAGCTAAACCGCGCTTACTGCGTTGGATACTGACCCTCCAAGAGTTTGACGTTCAAATCAAAGATAAGAAGGGCAGCGAGAACGTAGTGGCGGATCATGTTTCTAGGATGTTAAGTGAGGACAATGGTGATCCTGATGATATAGATCTTTACTTTCCTCTAGAAAACATCATGTTGATCGATGGCCGCTCTCCAGATGTTCCTTGGTACTCCTCCATTGTTAACTACCTTCATGCCAAATACATTGACCCTGAAATGTCTTATCAAGAGAGGAAGAAGTTCTTCTCTGATATGAAATATTTCGTTTGGGATGAACCTTACCTCTTCAAGATCTGCAAAGATGGTCTGCTGAGGAGGTGTGTTCCTGAGTCTGAGCAACGGGATATAATCGAGCAATGCCATAGTGGACCCACAGGTGGTCACTTTGGTCCTTGGAAAACAGTTGCGAAGATCTTTCAATCCGGTTTTTATTGGCCAACGATCTTTAAAGACACAGAAGCTTTCTGTAAAGCTTGTGATCGTTGTCAAAGAACCGGAGCTTTGACAAGGCGATTTGACATGCCTTTGAAACCCATCCTTGAATGCGAAGTCTTCGATGTTTGGGGAATTGACTTTATGGGTCCGTTCCCTTCTTCCTGTGGAAACAAATACATCTTAGTCTGCGTAGATTATGTTTCGAAATGGGTGGAGGCAATAGCCACTCCTCACAATGATCATAAAACGGTCATGAAATTCCTTAAGAAGAATATCTTTGTGAGGTTTGGATGTCCACGTGCCTTGATAAGTGATGAAGGGACACACTTTTGTAACCGACCCTTGGAGAAAGTCCTCGAGAAGTATGATGTTCACCATAAAATCGGCACACCATATCATCCGATGACTAGTGGTCAGGTTGAGCGAAGCAACCAGAGTCTTAAGAAGATCCTGGAGAAGACGGTAAACAGTCATAGAAAGGACTGGAGTTTGAAGTTGGATGATGTACTTTGGGCTTACAGAACTGCTTATAAAACCCCTATGGGTACATCGCCATATCAAATGGTCTACGGGAAACCATGTCATCTGCCTGTCGAGCTAGAGCACAGGGCGTACTGGGCTACGAAGTTTCTTAACTTCGATTCCCAATCCTGTGGCAAACACCGCCTGCAGCAGTTGCATGAGCTGGATGAATTCAGACTCCAAGCTTACGAAAGCGCCAGGATTAGTAAGGAGAAGATGAAACTCCTCCACGATGCCAAGATAAAGAAGAGAGAATTCAAGGTCGGTGAGCAAGTGTTACTCTACAATTCCAGGTTGCATTTGTTTCCTGGCAAGTTGAGGACACGTTGGTCCGGTCCTTTCGAGATTCTCCAAATCATTCTGGAGGTGTGCTAGAATTACGAGGTTATGGTGATCAACCGTTCCGAGTTAATGGTCAGAGGTGCAAGCACTATATAGGTGAACATAAAGAGAAGCCTTTGATTGTTAAATTCCTCGAAATCCTCGGGTGTGGGACTTCCGAAGTCAACCACTTTGACGAGTTTTCACCCGATTTGTTTTCTGAGGATGACGGTTGTGTTAAATCTGAAGATGTTCTAGCAGGTAGTGCTGATATGGAAGAGTTTGAAAGGGAGCGACAACTTAAACGTCATCAGAGGAACCGGAGAAGAAAGAATGCAACCATGGGGAAACTTAAAAAGGTATGGAGAGCTTTCAAAGATTTAACCCCATGTGTTCGCTGCTGTTTCTGCGGCCACACTACTGATTCGAGCTTACACGAGGTAGTGGCTGGCAGAAAGTTTAAATGGCCTGATCCAGGCTGAGCTTCAAATGTGTCGAGCTAACGACAATAACCAATAGCGCCACTAGGAGGCATCCTAGATATCCCTTATTATATTAGAACTCTCTATTATGTTATTTCTTTTCTTTGATTTATTTGTTTTGTTTAAGTCTAATTCGGGTAATTGTGGATTTTGCCTTGTCGGTTGATTCGATTTCACCTTATCCTTCTCTTTATCTCTATTTTGCCATGTTATATTCCCCCTTTGTCCCCCGAGATCTTGTCTTGTTTTCAAGTGTACAGGATATTTGTGATAGCAATTGCGAGCTTTTAGATGAAGCCAGTTTTCCGGTGGATGGTCCACAGTCTACTGATTCCCTCAAGCATTTCTGGATTGGACGTACGCCACCCCCAGCATTGCCCCATTCGAACTACAATCCGCTAAGTTTTCTTTTTCTTTTTCATTCTGCACAACATGAGGACATGTTGATTTTTAAGTGTGGGGGAGGGGAATGATCGCTATGTATCTACCATTTGCTTAATATATGATGGTCTGTGCAAAAATAGGCTTAATTTTTGTTTTTGTTTTGTCCCGAGTAGGCAATTCGATGCGATGTTCGTTATTTTCGATAGTCATCTATGCTTTATATCATATGTTTGGTAAGTTAGTTGTTTCACCTGACACTATTTTTCACGTGCCATAGTGAATGATGAGCTATATTTATGAGTTATACCCCTTTTGGATTAGTGGTTTTTGATTTCCTTATAAGTCATGTACTTAGTGCTACATGTATATCTCGAGACTTATGATGGTTTGTATTTAGTTCCGAGTATGTTATCCTGTGAATATCTGAAAGTTTGAATGTGATAAGTAATTCGTAGCTAATGTCATTTGAAAAAGTTGAATTAAATGAATAAGATGGGTGTGTCGGAAGCTAGTCGATGATTTGAGTGAGGTAGGGTATACCACGTATGTCCTATGCCACTATGATGACTAAAAGCTCACGACAGTTAGAAAAAGCTGCCTTATGATTGGAGTAAGGTAGGGTATTATCTCGAAATGTCCTATTCTGCTATGACCGGGCAATAGCTCATTCTAATGTGTGTTTAAGTGAAATAATTAAATCAACTTATGAAAGTACTGTTATGAAATTGATATGAGACTAAGTTATCGTCTATCTTATCCCCAGTATAAACTGTCAGATATCTGTAGGAATTACCCTCCGAGTATTTCGGAAAGGCCCTAGATATGTTCAATCATTCTTTTCGGGATATGTCACGTTTGTAGGGTGCATCTTATGAGTGTCATTTATCGCTAGTCTACGAGGGGGTATTAGCTAGTTTTGCTTTGAGTTCTCAAGCTTGGACTTAGTGGAAGTTTTCTATGGCTTTGCACGCACACCGTGGTGAACTTCCGATTTACTGGATCTGTGTTACATATGTGGAGATGTCTGTTTTTTTCCGAGCCTTATTTTTGTTTTGTTTTGCTCGGGACGAGCAAAAGCTTAAGTGTGGGGGAGTTGTTAAAGGTGAATTTATACGATCTATAACGCTATATGTTATGCTAATTTATCTCGTATTAGTATGAATTTGTATAAGAAACAAGTGTTTAATGGATTTATTGCGCGAATGTTACGTTGAAAGAGTTAATCGGAAAATAGATTGGTTTATGTGATTTAATTGTTATTTCATGATTATTTGGGCGTGATTACATTTTGCGATGTTTCTATGTGTGTAGATACATGTTTGAAGCTCAAATGATGCTCACAAGTTGATTAAAGTTCGAGTAAATTAATGATGGAAAAGATAATGAAGGAATTGGATATGATAATAGAGATAGAGATGAAGGAATCTAGATAAAGTTGATCCTGGACTGGCGTCCATCGGCTGAACTAGCGTCCAGAGTGGACGGGCGTTTGACATTCCAGACGAGCGTCCAGGAGAAGCCTTTACATTCAGGATGATCATATTTTTCCTGGACGAGCGTCCAATTTAAAGAAGGACGGGCGTCGATCCAGCTCGGCCCGACTCGAAGAAGATTACACCAGACTGGACGAGCGTTCGCCTATTCCGGACGGGCGTCCAGCCGCCGACTTGGTGAAACCGACCTAGTTTTCTATATAAGGCAGCGTGTTTTCTCCCCAATATCATCATATATTCAAACCCTAAACCCTAGGGGCGGCCAAGCTGCGTTTTCCTTTAGTTTTCATTCAGTTTTTACTCAATTATTTCAATACACTTTTACTATAAACAATTCGATATTCGAAGAGGATGCTAAGAGGCTAGGCCTCCATTGAACAAGCGTTGTGAAGCCGTCCGATTCAACTATTCAGTTTCTTTCCGTGATTATTTTGTGAGTACTTACTACGAGTTGTTCCTTTATCATGCTTTACGTTGTTTATTGCAATTTATGTCGAAAGATGCTTGCTCTATTGATCGTTTAATTGATGAGAATCACGTTAGGCGTTAGATCACCACGATAAAGGATAGATATTTGATCTAATTAACGAGAGTTGTTAGGTTAGATTTCTAGGTTAGGAATTGAGAGATTTCACACCTTGAATTGAGAGCGTTAATCTTTAGATCGAAAGATATAGATTAATAGACGAACCGGCCTAAGAAATTAGGGTTCATACTTTTGAATAGGTGAATCACAACTTGACTAGTAATCACGAGATAATCTGAATTGAAATTGAACGTTGATAGGATAGGTGGATCACTCGCTTGTTCGTTTCGTAAATTATTGATTTTAAATCCTTTGAATCAATTGCTTAGCTTAGTTAATTTTCTATTGCATACTTAGAATAGGTTAGTTTAAATTGGTTCGCAACCCGTATCCTTCCTGGCTTTAGATCATCTCTTACATCCGGTTTACGTTTTAGTTAAGTTTTATTTTCGGTTTCATCCGCTGATTAGTTTAGTAATAGTGACATAGGTTAGTTAGATAAAAACTAGAAATCACAATCGTTAGGTTCCCCGTAAGATCGACCCGGCATTAACCGCTATTGCTACGATCCTTATACTTGAGGTTAACCGGATTATTACTTGTTTATTTTGTGTTGATAAAATCCGTGACAAGTTTTTTGCGCCGTTGCCGGGGAACCAGACGGTTGTATAGGTTTATTAGAGTTTGATCTTTGTATAGGTTTGATCAAACAAGCACTGTAAAAAGGTCAGCTGACTTTATCGGCAGACCTGTCTAGGTTAGTAGGGTAACTACATCAGTAGAGTATCTAGGAACCTGCTCAAGACTGAAGGCTGATGGTCCAAACTCGGTTATTGAAGGTTGAGGGTCCAAACTCGGTTATTGAAGGCTAAGGGATCAAACTTAGTACTTAAAGTCAAAGATATGGAATCAGAATTTAGGGAAGTCTGTGATGACCTAAACCGATTACATATACCTTGTGTACAAAGTCTAAGTTCCATATGTTAAGTGGTGATTGGAACTTAGTTATGTTCAAAATGGTGTACTATAACTTCACAATAAAAAAGTTAGATGAGAAGAAGTCAGCTGAAGTGTTATTAAAACACAGCAGACTTAAACCTTTTGGCAGATATACTTTAGATATTTTCTGAATGTAACTCTCGATTTAATCAAAGGATACATTGGATGATTAAAAGGATAATGATGGATTGCAAGCCTTGATTTTGTCAACAAATCAACGGTCAAGATAAAAGGAACGTTGGAAAGATTCAGAGCCTTATCCAATGGATACAAGTCAAAGGGTGGACAATCTGAAAACTGTCAAAAAGCCGACTGACAGTGTCAGTCCTATGAACAGAGACAAAAAGCAAGTCAAGATGGAGACAAGTCTAAAACGGCTATGTTTGAAATCCAAACATAAGTCACAGGATTCTCACTTATAAATAGAAGACTCCTGATTCACATACAAGTGATGAAAGCAGATGAACATATAATCCATACAAAGCTATCAAGTTAAATCAAGAAAATCACCCTCTTGACATACACTGAGCTTAAACTTCTTGATCAAGTAATCTCTTCAAGTGTAACCTGCTATCAAGTTGCATCAAGTATACTCACTTGAAGACTTCAAGCTCTTGATCATTTCATCCTAATCAAGCTGCCGACAACTGAATCATTTATTTGGTTCAATCTTTCTTTTACAAGAAACCTGCTGAAGACAGTGAAGCATCCTTTGGGTGTCAAGAACTGTTGTGTGTGTGGTGGAGCTGGTGTAGAGGCAATCCAACCCTTCAAGGACCAGTGGAATAGTTTGGAGCAGCAATCCTACCTGTTTCAAGTGTTCAGTTTGTGAAGCCATAGTCATTGGTGAAAGACAAACACCTTAGGGATTTTTGTAACCGCAACCTCAAAGATCTCTAGTGAATTTCCTCCAACATCTCGGGAGAAGAGTGGAGTGACAGGATTACACCACCTGGAACCACTATAAAATTTGCCTACTTACTTTCTGCACTTACTTACGCATTTAGTATCCTGATCACATCAACCTACTGAAACTAGCAATTGAATCACACACTTACACTCCTGAGTATCCAATACTTAGCGTCATCTTTTCAACAACAAGTAATAAGGCTTAATTAAATATATTCCGTTGCAATAAATTCAGGAAGATCAACAGTCAGTAGACTACTGAGCAGTCAGCAGGCTACTGACCTTGCTGAGTTTGTCAACTCCAAAAGTTTTAAGTGTTAAGTTTATTCACCCCCCCTCTAAACTTAACCAAAGCCTTTTCAAGGGACCAACAATGTTAAATATTAATGGATTTTTATAAAGTTCTTGAGCGGTCCAGGCCGGGTTAAAATGGCCTTATTTTTAAAGCACGGCGAGTAGGGTCAGGTCGGACTGCCTTCTTGCGTGAAGTTTAAGGACGAGCAGGGCCAGGTTAGTCTTGACATCTGGTTTAAAAGCACAACAAGCATGGCCAGGTCGGATTGACTTCTCACGTGAAGTTTAAGGACGAGCAGGGCCAGGCTAGTGCATACTTCTTGTTTAAAAGCACGGCGAGCAGGGCCAGGTCGGACTAACTTCTCGCGTGAAGTTTAAGGACGAGCAGGGCCAGGCTAGTGCAGACTTCTTGTTTAAAAGCACGACAAGCAGGGCCATGTCGGACTGACTTCTCGCGTGAAGTTTAAGGACGAGCAGGGCAGGCTAGTGCTGACTTCTCGTTTAAAAGCACGACGAGCAGGGCCAGGTCGGACTGACTTCTCGCGTGAAGTTTAAAGACGAGCAGGGCCAGGCTAGTGCTGACTTCTCGTGTAAAAGAACTACGAGCAGGTCCAGTTGGCTGACTTCTCGCGTGAAGTTTAAGGATGAGTAAGCCCAGGCTAGTGCTGACTTCTAGTTAAAAACCACGGCGAGCAGGGCCGGGTCGGACTGACTTCTCGCGTGAAAGTAGCGTGTTGGTTAACTGGTCGTATGGACATATGAAACAAGTCAAAGAAGTGACTAAATGACGAAAATTAAACGCTTCCTGAGCAAAATTTATTCAACGAAGTAGAAATATCCAAGACCGATAACGAAACGGAGAAAGACAAAGCATAATGAAAGTGCAAAAATGAAAAGTAGACTACTGAAAGCGGCAAATAATAAAGACTTGCCGAACCGATCAAGCCAAGATAACCCATTTGTCTTTGATAGTGGCCGTGTAGCAACTTCATGAGACCTCTAGGTCTCCTTTGACTTCAACCGAGCCACGGGCGGTCGGAAACTTTAAACCGATGTGCGATGGGGAAATCACGGCCCAGAGATCGATCGAGTAGGCCTTCCTAAGACGATGTTGTATGCCGAGGACGATTTGACCACGGCGTAGTTGACCATTAGAGTCCTTCCTACTAACTCTTTCCCAAACGTTGTTGCGAGCGAACCATTCCCATGGGATGAGCAGGAGGGCCGGAAAATCCGAACAAGGGTGCTGAAACCGGAGTCAGCTCAGACTCTTTAAGGCTCATTTCCTGGAAAGCAGCAAAGTAGAAGACGTTGACGGCACTGCCAGTGTCGACGCAAACCCTCTTCACCAAATTTTTATTCACCATGACTCTAATCACCAACCCTTCATTGTTTGGGACCAGCGGGAGTGGATCCCTTGGCCCATAAACTACTTCCTAGAAAGGAATCGACCTCTATTCGTCTGTACACCCCCAGGTCGGGCGTTAAGGCTGTTGACATCTCTGAATGCATGACCAGGGCCACCTACAATAGTGTTGATGGTATTAATAGGGCGGTTGTCCATCTATTGATCTCCATCCGGAGACCGAGCTCTTCTTCGCTGGGGCTCACCCCGTCGATTGCGCTCTCGGTTGAAGTTTCTCTACGAATAGTCTCGACGACTCCGCCGTTCGCCAAACTGAGGTCGCTCCACTACCTCGTCAAGCTTTCCCTCAGCAATTGTTGTGTCTACGTCTCTTTGGAAATCCCTACAATTGTCCGGATCATGCCCGGTGTCTTGGTGGTAGGTATATAACTTGCTTTGGTCCCTTCTGTCCAAAGGACTTCATAGCGGTGTAGGAGTTCGTGCAAAGCCATTTCTTTCCATGATCGCGAGTACTTGTTCGTGAGGCCTCTTCAACACCGGGAAATCCCACGGTTGTAAGGCACTTTTCTTCTCGGATCGGCCCATGGATGAGCCGACCGTGCGATCTCCAGCGACTTCCTTCTCTTCTCAGAAGCATCTTCACCTTCTCTTTCTTTTGCTCCGATTTTTCCAACTATCGCGTCAGTCGGTTGGCATCTTCTCCTTGATAGTGCATGAACGCTATTTCCATGCACTCGTCTATAGATGCAGGGAGCCTGCTGCTCAGCTTGACGTATAACCTCCCTTCACGTAGTCCTGCCACAAAAGATGCGATTCGGACATGATCGTCGGCATCTCAGACTTGTAGTGACTCTTCGCTCAACTGCTTAAGATACTGTAGCTCGGTTTCGTCTCGCTTTTGTTTGAGAGTAAACAAATGGGTAGCATTCTTCTGAAACGGCTTTGCCGTGATAAAGGCGTTGAGAAACATCTTTCCTAACGTATCGAAACTATAGATCATCCTGGCCGTTATTTTGTTGAACCATTCTCGAGCTCGGCCGGTAAGTAGCGCTGGAAACGCCTTGCACTTCATCTCGTCTGGGGCACAGTCGAGATTCATGTGCGTGAGGTATTGGAACAAGTGATCCTGGGGATCCTTTGTTCCGTCATAAGGTTCCAACTTCGGGATCTTAAACCTCACTGGGCGAGGATAGCCATCTATCTGTTCGGAGATGGGTGATTCGAGAGCTAACTGAGCGGTTTTTTCCCTGCTATGGCGTCCAACTCAGCTCAAGCTGCATCCATCACCTGGGGAACGAGCAACTATTTTCTCTGGTTTGAAGAGGATGATTGATCATCGTTTCTGACGCCTCTATGCCTTGGTGGATGAGGTGTTTGCTGCCATGACCCGTCGTTGGGATCATCTTCCTCTTCCAACTTCGCTCCTAAGAGTTTTCTCTAGATGGGTCTCCTTCCTGCTGATCCTGTTCTGTGAGTCTTCATCAAGAGGATCCTCTTCATTCAGATCTTCATCTTCCCCATCCTCCTCTGCGAAAGTGGCATTGAAGACGGCATGTGTCATCGCTTCATCCAAAGCTTGGAGTTGATCTACCAAAGCTTGGTGGGTGGTGTCAAGAGAGACTCTTCGTGTTCTGGTTCCGGTTGTTAGCATCTGATTCTTTCACATTTATGGCGTTGCTGCTGTTTTCGGCTTCTGTCGTGTGGCCACCATGTTAACCTGGAAGCTTTAGACGAGATTATCAAATAAAGTGGCCTTCCTTCTAGCGCCAATTGACGATTCCAAAAACCGTCTATATGGATTTTGGGTATTTTGACTCTTATTGACAACCTATTGAAGCTCCCAGAATACAGAGAACAATGAAATGAGGGGGTGATTTGGGGGTGTTTTAGACTGCACTTGATGGTGATCAAGCTGCTTACGTATCCAATGCGTGAATTGGAATCAAGTCTTCGTAGTTCCTTAGAGATTACTTATATAGAGGGACTTGTGCCTAGAGTTAGCGTGTAGCGTGTAGCGTGTATGCCTTGGTCCCTAAAGAAAAGATAAGGATTATTTGATCTCCTTGATTTTAGGAGATAATTGTGAGTTATTTGAATGTCAGGATTAGAGTATTAAATGCGATGGAGTCTTCCTATATTTATCAACATTCAGAACGTGTGCAAAGGGTGTGGTCTGAGGGGGACCTAGGACGACCTTATAGATCGGATCTGGGTAAGCTCGATCATAAGTATTGGCCAACCTGTAGGGGTCGGGATAGTATCAGTCCCTATCTCGCTCGGAGGTCGGCCCTAAGCATTGGCCGACCTAGGGTGTTTCGGGAGAGCAGCCGAGCAACCCCAGCTCGGCTGCTGGGAGTTCCGACCCCTTCTCTGTTTATTCTTAATGTTGGGCTACTGAACAGATGACACGTGCGTAAGTTCAATTCTGGGCATCGTCAAACTACTTTATAGGTATAAATGGTAAAAATATTGAATTATTTAATAAGATTCAAATTATTAACTACAAATTTCCTAATTTGTATAAAAAGTCAAACAACCTGGGAAATATGACTTTCATAGATAATAGCGACCGATAAGATGGAAACGTAACAATTATTTTAATATAATAAACTTTTACGGAAGTATATTAAAAAAATAAAACAGTACCATATTTTTATGGGGGAATGAGGGAGAAAGACAGAAATATTTTATCAATTAAGTAGAAAGACAGTCTTTTGAAACTTTTGCATAAAAGGACAAAACTATTTATCCATTGTCGAAATTCACTTTTGTTCGAAATTCACTGTTTAAATTCACTGCCGAAATTCACAAATTTTCAAGATTCATTGTCGAAAGTCACTGATTTTCGGGATTCATTGATTTCGGGATTCACTAGGGAGATTCACTGATTTTCGGGATTTACTGTTTGTTCTTCTCGCTATAAAAATTATGCAGTTGTCCTTCTCCCTATAAAAAATATGTAGCTGTCATGTTATTTAAAAATATTCCCGATTATATCATTATCTCTAATTACCCATATTTTTTTCTGGGACTAGAATAGTATGTATGTCATTGGTTTTCAATTTTTCAATTTAATAATTTATTTTTCAATTTAATAATTTAGTATCAGTAGTTTTATGGTGGTCCAGGACCACTATGTTATATTGTCTTTCAATAGGATTTCTTAAAAGATGGACAAATTTGTAAAAACATGACATTCATATTTTATACGGTGGGTCCCATGTGTTTTTCTTGGAGTTCTATTGGTTCTGGATCACCAAATATGACTTGGTGATCCAGGACCATAATAAAATTTCCGATTTAGTATTGATGTCATTGCTTGAATAATCGTTTTATTATCTTTATAAAAATGGTAGAGGTTTAGTCATGCAACTCTCGCCATCCCTTAAAAGATCCTCCCCCCTGCCACCGGCGCTTATCATTGTTTTCCTTGTGAAACTTGCTTTCTTCCTCAAATAGTTTCCGGGTCAAAACTCCCGGGTACCGGCAGTTGCAGCGGGCTATCCGCTGCCGATCACTCCGGGAACTAACTCTGACTGTGAGAGAGAAAGAGAAAGAGAAAGAAAGTGAGAGAAACAATGGCTAACGAATCATTCCATGAAAACGGCGCCGGAGATGATCATCCTCTGCTCGTACAATCTAAAAGCTCCATGGTAGAGGTGAGCAACGAGCTTGAGGACTTGCTATCTGAGACCAGCATACCCAAAATCCAGCGTATCCGTCAAGCTTTTGCCTTGGAACTGAAAGTCCTCTTCAAACTTGCTGCTCCGGCATGTATCGTCTACTTGCTCGGAAACGTTGTTTCCATGTCTTCTCAGATCTTCTGTGGCCATCTCGGTAATCTCGCGTTTGCTGCTTCTTCTCTCGGCAACAATGGTGTCCAACTTTTCGCTTTTGGTATCATGGTAATCTTTTTGAATCATCAATTTTGTTTAAAATTAAGTAGAGGCCTTGATCTGAAATTTTCATCTAATTTTTGATGGATTTGCAGCTTGGGATGGGAAGTGCAGTTGAGACCCTGTGTGGGCAAGCGTATGGGGCTCATAAATACGAAATGCTTGGAATTTATCTACAAAGATCAACTGTACTTCTGACGGGAACCGGGATACTAGTGATGTTGGTTTACATATTCTGTCATCCAATTTTACTTCTACTTGGACAATCGGAAGAAGTGGCTGCATCTGCATCACTCTTTGTATACGGATTAATCCCACAAATCTTTGCATACGCTGCAAATTTCCCGATTCAAAAGTTCTTGCAAGCACAGAGTATAATCTTCCCAAGTGCATATATAAGTATGGTTACACTGGTGATTCATTTGTTTCTGACATGGCTGGTGCTTTATGTTCTTGATTGGGGATTGTTTGGAGCCGCCTTGGTTCTGAGTATGTCGTGGTGGCTGATTGTGATTGGACAGTTTGTGTATATACTAGTGAGTGATCGATGCCGGAAAACATGGAAAGGTTTTAGCATGCAGGCGTTTACTGGGCTATGGGATTTCTTGAAATTGTCTGCTTCTTCAGCTATAATGCTTTGTCTTGAGAGTTGGTATTATGAGGTTTTGGTTTTGCTCGCCGGTTTGCTTCCTGATCCTGAAATCTCTTTGAGCGCTCTTTCTGTCCTGTAATTTCCCCAAAATCTCTCTTTTACCCTTTTAACTTTTCCCATTTACTGTAGTAACAGTACAGACACAATCAATTAGTCACATCTGATTAATTTCACAAGTTAATCATCCATTTTTTTTTATTAATGATACTGATAAGACAACCTAATCATTGTAAATGGAGACTCCCCTGAGTTTCTATTTAAATTAATAATAATGTTAATTATGATGGAACCTTTCCATTTGATTAATCTAGTTAGTAAATTAACACTTATTAATGATGTGAACTAAAATTTTAAATTTAATGATAATTAAGCGACCAAAGCATTTTTTTTTATATATGAAGGGTGTTTTTTTATACAAAAGATTAGTTTTTTATATTTTTTTTGATAAGTACAAAAGATTAGTTGAAGTTGAAATTATTATTATAATACGTGAAGTATTTTATATAGTTGGTAACAATTGTTGTATATGCCAATAATGTTGGAAAATTACATATTGTACAATCCTCAATTATTGATAATTATTGTCCCACCTGCTTATTAAATTTGTTTGATAGAACTTTAGAGGACGTACAATAGCCTTTTTTTAGCCACTGTGAAAGTTGCTTTTTCAGTTTTTCCACATTGAATCAAAAGCAAAAACATACAATAGCTTCAAATTCCACGTTTTGAACTTTTTGGATGGGGAAGGGAATGTGGTTCTGCCCACGTGCCTTTCACAATATCATATTCTCTTTCCTCATTAATGATGCAGAAAACCAAAAGAAAAAAAAAAAAAAAAAAAAAAAGATGTGAACTCTATAAAATGTAAACTCTTAAAAAAAAATGTACAAGTTGATCGTTTAAATTTAATAAATAATTATGGATTTGGTTGGATGTTTGTTAAGGCTATTGTGATTCATATAATTATAGGGATGTGAGATAGTGCCATTCTAATGCCATGTAGGATTTATTTTATGTTTTCAAGGCAATATGACATTGTGATGTTGGTTTCTTATTGCATGTGCTCTTAGTAAAACTATTGATCGAGATTGATGTGATAAAGTAAATGCTGTCTAAATAAAAAAAGAATTGTCTCGAATATAATGATGGCTTTTGTTGAAGTTTTTGATTATATATGACGTCATCACTTATGATGACTAATTTGTGTGGTGCAGAACGACTATTCTTGGATGGGTTTTCATGATATCCGTTGGATTCAATGCAGCAGCCAGGTCAGTTGGCACGTATTTAAATCCTATTTTATTATAATAAAAAAAAAGAAAAAAAAAAAAGAAAGTGTTTAATTTAAAGTATGTGTTTCATGATGTATATATTGCAAGAGACATTTCGAATTCATACCCTTGGTCTAACCTGGAATTGATTCTTTATTCTCATATCCGACAATGTATCACTGGTCCACGGGTCGATTTAAAAATTTGATTCAAAACCGGTTACATTTTTATGATGATGTCGGCCAGTGCCATAATTTATCCCACTTGTTTTTGGGAAAATTATTTGAGCTCCTTGTTTTTTATGGTGCAATGTCATCAATTAATAATGACAAAATCCATGAGGAAACATGTACTTTTACACTTCAATAATGTTATCACGTGTTCACGTTCTGTATCCTTTACTATGGACCCCGATCCCCTGCATTGCAATATGCACAGCACTTACTGTGACGTTAAACGGTGTCGTTTCGGTTCGAAAAGACGTCGTTTGGTTCCGACCATTTAAAAAAAAAAAACACACACACACACACACACAATCAAAACGGCATCGTTTTGGGTGTACATCACAATACAGCAGCTGGCCGCACCTGAGGGGATCCTTGTCCATATAACTATACTATAACGATTGCGTTACAATTGAAACAATATATTTGTTCACTCTTGCTTATAATGAGCCTATATACAAGGGCGTCCCTAGAGCCCTGGACACGCGCTAACATAGCCACGAGCCCATGACCTTCTTTAAAAGTGATATTTTCAGAATCTGTTTTTATGTTTTTATTATAATAATGGATTTTATATATATTTTTATCCTACTTAAATGAAAAAAAAAAACAACTTAATAATGCTTAAATTAATACACACATTTAATAAAAAAAGAATGTTTAACCAGCTTATATACCCTGCTACATCGTAATTTTTTACACAATCCAGGACCCTAAAATAAAATTTTGGTTTAGAACCCTCAATTACAAAGGAACGTCCCTGCTTATATATATGTATATATATCTCGTGGGTAATAGTGTAAAAGCAAATTGTGTTATTACAGTGTGAGGGTAAGCAATGAGCTAGGAGCAGGGCATCCAAAATCGGCTCAATTTGCAGTAATAGTGGTGAATACGAGCTCCCTTGTAATCTCTCTGATATGTGCGATTCTTGCAATGATATTCCGAGATAAACTCAGCTTCATCTTCACCGGCGGTGAGACCGTCGCTAATGTCGTCTCCGAACTTACCCCACTCTTGGCCGTCTCCATGATCCTCAATGGAATTCAACCTGTTTTGTCAGGTAATAATGTCTTTATTTTAATTTAATTTTGTTGACTTGTTTTTCTGGACTAATGTTAGCATCAATCATGCACCAACCTAAAAAACAAAAACAATAAAAAAAAAATCATGCACCAACCTAACGTCCTGGTATACTTAATATAATAATAATAATAATAATAATAATAGCAGCAAGTTGAACTCTATAATATAATAGCAGCAAGTTGGACTCTATAATATCTCTGAATAATACGCTTCGATTCTAAGACATTCTGCTTGGCGTGAATTACGCATTCTCAAGAAGTCTTCATATTAGAATTTCTCTAATATCATGCACTTGAATTATAATATATATGATTCGTTGATTATAATAATTAAATTGAAAAGATGCGCTATGAAGACAGGGGTCAGTAACCAGTCAGTCACATTTACTAATATTTATTTTCAACATTTAATTTTGTATTGTCTATTCTGGTGGGCAAATTAAATATGGAATGACGTGGTTCGATATGGACATTGTATGAATGAGGGATGCAAAAATATTAAATATAATAATAATAATAGTAATATGGTGAGAAGAAAAATAGATGGTGTTAGGTGTTGGATTGAAAAATGGAAGGGCTGCGGATCTGGATCTGGATCTGGTAATCTCGGAGCTGTACCACATTAACTCTCCTAGGATTGTGTCACTAATTAATTTGTCTCTCTTTCTTCCATTTTTCAATCATGTGCATGTTTCTATCTTATTATTATATTTACTACTACATATTGATTTTATGCATCAAAATGGAGAGAGGGGTTATTCTTTATGTTTCTTATTTTATATTAATATTTTATTTATATATATAACATATAATATAATATAATTGTTTTAGAGGCTAGTAAGCACGCAATTAGTATATTCAACATCAGCGTTCAAACTCGATGTAAAATGTCTGTGAAAACACTAGTAAAGTTTGTGAATAATCACTTTCGTTCTTATTAGTGCACACGTTTTTTTTATTTTATAATTCGGCTCCTTTCTTGACTTTTCTTATGATTAAAATAATTAAACTAGTGTACGTTATGATCATAATTAATGTTTAAGTCTTAATAGTTCATTATTATTCTAAATATGATAATATGTTATGATATAATAAAAGGTGTGGCTGTTGGATGTGGATGGCAAACATTTGTGGCATACGTCAATGTGGGATGCTATTACGTTGTGGGGATTCCATTAGGTTCAGTTCTTGGATTTTACTTCAAGCTTGGTGTAACTGTAAGTATTATTATTATTATTATCATTATTATGTGTTTCTTTAATAAGTGTGTGTGTATATATATATATATATAGTCCTTTCAATCAATGAATAAAAACAAAACAAAAAGAAAAAGGACATGTGATATAATTAAAGTTTCTTTTGTTTTTGTTGGTTGTGTTTGTAGGGAATATGGACAGGAATGATTGGAGGGATGGCAATGCAAACTCTCATCTTATTATGGGTTACTTTTAGAACCGATTGGATTTACGAGGTACTAATAGTGATTATACTAATACAATTCACGTTAAATACAAATTCTGTAAAATAAAACCGTATAATATATATGAATCTATAAAATAAAGTATATGATTAAAAATGTTGGAAGAAGATTAAAATAATTATATGTTTTGTATTATATTATTTTTTTTCCCCTAAAAAAAAAGTGTATATATTTGAGCATTATAAATTGTGGAAATTTCAGGTGGAAAAGGCCAAGTCTAGATTGGACAAGTGGGAAGGAAAGCCTGAGGAACCTCTCTTGAAAGGCTAATAATGCCTTTGCCTATAATATTCCATTCAGCATCGAAGAAATTAATGGAGAAAAAAATGGAAATTTTTTTTTTTTTTTTTTTGAAGAAAAAAAAAATTGGAAAATTGATTATGCATATCCAGAAAAATTCTCTCATCATTTATCATACCTGCTATTTCGGGTTATTATTATTTTTGCAACTCCCCAAACACTATTGCTGCGTGTTTTGTTATGTTTTGTTTTGTTTTTTTTTTTTTTTCTTCCATAAACTGGAATTATGGGATTGTGGTCATAAATAAATTGGTTTTTATGATAATTCCTGACCAGTTTTGTTTTCCAATTTTCTTTGTTAGATTTGTTTGTATATTTGAAAATATCTGCATACATATATTGCATGTATGTTTGCGTCCTATAATTAAGTAGCAAATAGATTAGTTGTATATTTAGTACTAGGAAATTAAATTGGAGCCGGGTCATTCACAGCTACTTCGTAAAAGCTATTATTATGTAAATGTATAGTGGTAGTGCCGGGGCGGCGGACGCGTGCTAAAAATTTATTTTGGATCCGCCAATCGCGAGCATTTCAATAACTAATTTTTTTCTTGGTCATAAGGGATTTAAATATTCGCAGCATCAATGGAACCCTTTGCATACATTTTGATGATTTTATTGATATGAAGAAAAGATACAATAGTTGAATACATGTTATTATAATGTAAATGCACAAGATGATGTTAATGTGTTGGTCTGATGTCCTTTATATACATAGGAGCATCAGTACTTAACTTCTAAACTAACTCTAACTAACTGACTGCTTTTCCTAACTGCAGTCCTTAGGTGTTTGATCATGTGCTTGAATGAATCTTCTAGCAATTCATCTTGTTATTTGTAGCTGCAACACCTCCTTTCAAGATGACATTACTTTGTTTTGTAGATGTTGTAAAGAGGATAGTATGACAGCAGATTCTGAAAAGCGATTTTGTCCAAAGGTTTTGTAAACAAATCTGCTACCTGTAAATGAGTTGGTATAGGAAATGGTTTCAATAATCCTGACTGGTATCTGTCCCTGATCACATGGCAATCAATGTCAATGTGTTAGTCCTTTCATGAAATATAGGATTCTCTATGACGTGTAATGCACTCTTGCTGTCACAGAACATAGGGATGGGTTTTTCTAGCTTTATGTTGAACTTTTCTAGTAGGTAGGTTAACCATTGCAACTCACAATAAGCCATAGCCATAGCTCTGTATTCATATTCAGAGGAGCTTCTTGAAGCTATTGTCTGTTTTTTTGACCTCCATATTATCAGTGAATTGCCTAGAGTACTGAGAATCTAGTTATTGACCTCCTAGTGTCTTTACAACCTGCCCAATCTGCATCCACATATGCCTTTAGTTCTAATGTTCCTTGTGTAGAAAACAGAATGCCTTGTCCATTAGAGTTCTATAAGTATTTTAAAAGTCTATGTGCTGCCTTGAGCTGTAATTCAGTGGGTGAATCTAGAAACTAGCTTAGTTGTTGTGTAGCCAATGTAATATCTGGTCTAGTAATGCCAAGGTACAACAGCTTTCCAACCAAACTTTTGTAGAGTTTGTTTGACTTCAATTTTGGTGAATCCTTTCTATGTAGTTTTTGTGATGTATCTATAGGTGTTAAGTTTGGTTTGCCATTTATGTAACCATAATCTTCTAATAACTCCAAGAAATACTTCATTTGTGTGAGCACTATGCATGCCTTGTTTGGATCTTGCAACTTCTAATCCCAAAAAGTACTTAAGATCCCTTAGATCTTTAATACCAAACTTCTGATTTAGGCATTCCTTTAGATCTTTGATTTGATCCATGCTAGGACTGGTAATTAGTACATCATCAATATAAACAAGCAAGGCAATAAAATCACTGTCTTGGCCCTTAACAAACAAGATGTAGTCATGTTTAGATTGCCTAAACCCCCAATCAAGCAAAGCTTGGGTTATTTTTAGGTTCCATTGCCTACTAGCTTGTTTATGTCCATGTAAGGGCTCTTTAAGTCTACAAACATGCTCAGGTTTTGTAGTACATCCTTCAGGTATGGACATGTAAACTTCCTCTGTAAGGTCTCCATGTAAGAATGCATTGTTGACACCCAATTGTTGTAAGTGCCATCCTTTTGCAGTTGTGATTGCAAGTAGAGGTCTGACAGAAGTGAGTTTTGCAACAGGAGAGAAAGTGTCCAGATAATCTAAGCCAAGTTGTTGTGTGTAGCCCTTAGGCTACAAGTCTTGCCTTGAACCTCTCTATAGAACCATCTGCAAGTCTTTTGATTCTGTAAACCCATTTGCAACCAATTGAAGTTTTACTTTTTGGAAGGGGCACAATCTCCCATGTGCTTGTCTTTTCCAGTGCATCAAGCTCATCTTGCATTGCTTTCTCCAAGCTTCATCCGTCACAGCTTCATTGTAATTCTTTGGTTTAACAATGGCACGAGCACTTAAAACATAGTTTTTGTAAGGAATGGATAAACCGCAACATGAGTCCACCTTCTGAATGCTATGAGGTGTAGTTTTTTAACCTTTGAATGACCACAAATATAGTCATTCAAATAAGTTGGCACACCCCTATTCCTAGTAGATCTTACGGTCATACCATCATCATTGAGAGGAAGAGGAACAATGGATTATTCTGGTTCCTGCTCAATTGATATGTCTGTACCAGATATGGGATCATTATCGGGAATAGGATGTGTGTTTAAACCCTCAAAATTTTTAGAATGTGTTTCTTCAAGAAACGGCAATGGAAAAGTAAAGCTGTCAGTATCACATGAGTTTTGTTTATAAGGAAAAACCATCTCATGGAAAGTGACATCCCTACTTATAAAAATATGTCTTGTTTGCGGGTTTAAAAGACAATAATCCTTAACATTCACTGCATTGCCTAAATACACATATTTAATACTTCCGTGTGCAAACTTGTTTCCATCAGTGTGTAGGTTACAGGCATAGGTTAAGCAACCAAACACTTTAATATTCTTATAAGAAGGAGAAGAACAAAACAATATCTCATGAGGAGATTTCTCATGCAAAACAGGAGTACGTAAAATATTAATCAAGTTTACAGCATGAAGTACACAATAAGTCCAATACACAACATGTAGTCCACAATGAAATTTTAAACTTCTAGCCACAGAAAGTATATGTTGGTGTTTTCTTTCTACAACACCATTTTGTTGTGGTGTGTGCACAACATAAGTTTGATGCAAAATACCTTTACCATTATAAAAATCAGGTATAACAAACTCAAGTCCATTGTCAGATCTCAAAAATTTTATCCTTTTATTAAATTGTGTCGCAACCATATTACAAAAAATTGAAATAAGAGACTTAACCTTTGATTTTGATTTCAACAAATGAACCCAAGTGTATCTATTGAAGTCATCAACTATGGTAAGAAAATATCTGTGACCATGGACACCGGTCACTCTATATGGACCCCAAGTGTCCATGTGCATAAGATCAAAAACTCCTGTAGAAGCGGACTGACTTAAAGGAAAGCTAAGCCTCTTCCGCTTTGCTAGAGGAAAAACATGACAAATGGCTTCAGTATTTGCTTTAATTTCTTTGTATTTATTTTGTAGTACTTGCATTCTTTTAAGAGATGCATGCCCCAGTCTATAATGTCATAGGAGGTGTGACCGATTGTCAAGAACAGTAGAATCAGGAATAGAAACAACAAAAGGACAAGAGTCTCTATCGACTTTAAGAACATACAATCCATTTGAAAGATTAGCTGAACCAATCTTCTTCAAAGTCACCATGTCTTGAATCACACAACAATCCAAATAGAATTTAATGTTATAGGCTCTAGTTCTAATAAGTTTACTAATGGACATTAGATTAAAAGTAAAGTCTGTCACACAAAGCACATCATCTAGGGCTAAATCTTTATTAACTTTAACCTATCATATGTGAGTGATTGGTGCACTAAAACCATTAGGTAAACTAACAGACTTATGAGCAACAGCAGTACATGAACTAAACAAGGATTTATCACAAACTATATGATTAGTGGCCCCTGAGTCCACAATCCAAAATAAAAGTTTAGAGATACATGCCCCTCTTACAAAATGAAAATTTGTAGTTGGTGCAACATAATTGACATTTGAAGATGTCCCACTCTCTTGCTTGCTTTGTAACAAGTTCAAGATGTGCTGATACTGCTCTTGAAGTACAGAAACCTGACTAGCAACACTTGAATCCACAGAACTCCCTGAATCAAATTGCACCCAAGAATCGACCCTACACAATTTGCAGAAGATCTGTCTCTCCCTCTGCCTCTAAATCCAGGAGGATAGCCATGTTTTGTTAACATCTATCAACTGTATGTCCCAACATACCACAATGAACACACTGAGGTTTCTTGTTTCCATTGTAAAATGTTTTCCTATTTCCTTGATTTTGGACAACTGAAACAGAATTTTGAGACTGTTCTTGACCAAAAACAGCATCAGATTCTACCAATTTAGCACCCGAAATTCCTCCATAGTGCTGTTGTTTTTCTTGTATCGCAGCCATTGAAAACACAGCTTGTTTGGTATTCTGGATGGCCTCTATGATATCTGAAAGAGTATAGGTATCATCTCCTCCATAACGATCTTGCAGATCATCCCATATGTCTTTTGCAGTTTTGTAGGAAGCAATACTCTGCGCATTGTCTCTCGAAACCGAATTGACCAACCATGCTTTCACCATATTGTTACATTGACTCCAAGAAGAGTAATGATCATCAGTAGGATTAAGAGTTGGAATTGAACCATCCACGAATCCCATCTTATTCTTTGAAGACAGAGCTGGGGTCATAGAAATCTTCCAACTATGATAGTTGTATCATCAAGAAGTGGTTGGTCGATAATCAAGGCTAGATTCTCGTTTGCGTGAACTACAAAATCTGTAGGAACTGCTCCTTGAATCTCCATCTTGAAGCAGCAAGAAAGAAAGAAAAAAAACTGGAAGAACAAACACAAGTAGCGGAATAGAAATTCAAAAAAATAGCTCGATACCATGATGATTTTATTGATATGAAGAAGAAGAAGATACAATAGTTGAATACATGTGATTACAATGTAAATGTACAAGATGATGTTAATGTGCTAGTCTGCTGTACTTTATATACATAGGAGCATCATCATTTAACTTCTAAACTAACTCTAACTAACTAACTATTTTTCCTAACCGCAGTCTTTAGGTGTTTGATCATGTGCTTGAATGAATCTTCTAGTAATCCATCTTGCTATTTCTAGATGCAACACATTCTAGCTAGAGTACGATGAACACACTCCGAATCCGTAAACATAATAGCGAATTGTAATTGCGGTCCAAAAATGCATCCCAAACTTTGCCCATTATATATACAGCAAGAGAGGAATATATACAAGGGCTCACTATCCATATAACTTGATGGATCATCTCAGGAAGCATGCATGCCCATCATCCATCACAACATGAAACATGAAGAAATCAGGTCATTCTTTTCTCCTTAATTACCTCTCCAAGATAAGAATTCCATCAGAAACCAAATTCAAGAAATGGATTATATAATGTTAAATCTGCATACCGTCTGTCTGGCCTATGATATGAAGTTTTGAAATGGCCATAGTGATGAGCCTTAGTCCTTAAACTCCAGTCGAAATCAATGGAATACCTTCGGCCATGCAACAAAGAATTTGCCTGAGCAGTCTCGGGAGACCTGTCCCGACAAAAGTTGTCTCTGTCTTGCCTATCTCGGTCTTTATTTCATTGTCGGTGATATGCCTGCGACCCTGTAGTTGAGCACCCTCAGCTCACTCAACGAATTGGCCGAACTTTCCAACTTCAATCAAGCTGCCAATTTCCCTTTTCAATTGTCGGAAGTCTTCCGTATCGTGCCCGATATCTCGGTTATACTTACAAAATAAAAGCTTGTCATGCTTCTCCGTAGGTCCTCTCATCGAGGGTGAGGGCCTAGAAAGGTCACTTTTTTCCATGATAAGAGGGATGTGTGCTCTGGGTAGATTAAAAGGAATGAATTCATAGTCATGCAAGGCTCTTTTCTTCCCTAGTCAATCAATTATGGGGGCGTTGAGTCGATCCCACATGGCTTTTATTTTCTGACCATATCAATCCTCATTTTGATATTTTATTGTCATCTTTCTTGGCTTCTCACTTTAGCCGATTTGATTCTTCTCATTGACAGTGTTTGGAAATGACCTGCATGCATTCTTCTATCAAGTGGGGGAGTTTTATGTTATGTTTAGCACATAGCCTCCCCTCTCTAAGACCTCCTACGAACGAGGTCACCAATATGCATTTTCCGGCATCAAGAACATACCTAGACTTGTCAGCAAACCTTCCTATGTATTCTAATGCTGACTCTTTTTCCCGCTGCTTGATGGTAAGAAGATGAGTAGCATTCATATGAAAGGGCTGAGCTAATATGATGATGTAGCAATCTGTCTTGCCAGCTCGCCGAAGTTGTGGATTGAGCAGGGTGTGAGACTTTTTACCATTCCTAGCTTCCATTTTAGTAGGCTTGGATCAGGTGCACAGAATAAGATCATGTGTTGCACGCATTGATGCAAGTGATCCTCAAGATCCTTAAACCATCGCAAGGATCTTTCTTCGGCATTTTGAATCCTTCTGGTTTCGGGAAATACAGTATGCATGTCTATTGAAAAAGGAAATGTGTCGTAAATATATTTTTTGGCATCTATCTAGGCTTGGGCGTCATTGCGCAACCATAAACGCGTAGAACTCTTTTGTTTCCTCTCCAGCCGGCTTCTCTTTGTGCGGGAAATAGCAATCTTATGTTTCTTGGGTAGCTTGTTTAACCCTTATAAGGTTTCAGGAACCTCATGGCCATTTCCTTTCCTAACTTGGTCTACTAGTGAGGCGAACAAATCAGAATTACTACCCACCGGTTTCTAGGAAATATGGAGCATGACCTGGGCTATGTCAATCTGCTCCGTTGCATGTGTTAGGAAATCTACGCGGGAACGCAGCGGAATTTAAAATTTATTTCCTTTTAAACCAGAATCGACTTCGTTCAAGCAACAAGCATAAAAGAAGTAGATATAGATAATACCTTGGATGATCTAAAATAGATCATCGCTTTGTCTACGGTTTTAGTTTCTGCACGCAGCCGCCCAAGCATTCGGCCTCTACCATTGATCCACACGAACATCCTGCCGGAATCCACCATTGGATTGCTACCGGAAAAATCAGCTGCTAGGTAGCCCTTTTTTCTCTCCCAAAACTCTCTCCCAAGAAGTTTCTTAATTTCCTAGTAGAAAATAAGACTTGTAATTGTGATACAAAAAAAACTTGACATATACTATATTTATAGTGTAAGTGGCGCCCCTAATGTAGTCCCAATCCTATTGGGAGAAGCTTCCTATTTGATAGAGGAGAAAGAAAACCAATTCCAATAAAATAAGGAAAATATCTTTCTTGATTTATCTAATTAATATCTAATATCTTATATTAAATATTTACAAGATATATATTGTCAATATCTAATATTGAATAAATCTTTAATTTATTGCTATAAATCAACTTACACATATGTGCAAATCTATACATATTAATATCTAATATTAATATATGATAATGCTACTAATTTGCAAAATCCATGTGTATCATACACATACTATATGCGTCCCACATAACCATATATTGGCATCCAGAATATTCTTAATTAAATAATGTAATACTATGATTAATTATTCGCAAAATACATGTATATCATATATACATATATATATTTCGACATATACATAAAATATGTATATTTAATTAATCAACATAAATATCTTGTATTATATTTATTCATAATAAATAAATACCACCATATTAATTTATCACTATAACACTTTATAGTCGAGATAAAACTTTCCATATTTGGTTATCACTATAACCGCATTTTAGTCCGGCTAGATGTCTTTATGTGTGTGACCCGATAGACTTCCGAATATGTTGGCCGTAGACACAAAGTGCATTTACTAAAATACCCTTCATACCTAATGATCTCGAAATATAGCAACACATCGTGACCCACAATCATCGGAAGAGTCAAATGCAATGGCAACTACCTTTCATGTGAAACGGTTACCGTGTAAATAGAATCCTATGGCTGTTACAATATTCATACGGTCGTATCTCGAGTGTCAATACATTAACAACTGTATCTTTTAATCTGGATATCATGATCTCTCGGAGTAACTCATTTACTCCCATTTTGCAAAGATTCACGAGAGCTAGACATTCCTTATCAGAAGGCTCTTTCGGATATTTACTCCTATTCATAGGATATGTGATTTCGGACGAGCAACAGGAATCCTACGCATGCTTCAGTATCATACCCAATCATTACCGCATGATTGCCCTATGGCTAGAGGAAACCTCAATAGTGTCAAAGCATGGAAATCCACACCGTGATGCCATAACGACTCCGGTCTTAGGATAATTACACAACCGCCACATAGTACGACACTTAATAAAGTATGTGGGTCAATCTAACATACACATTCTCTAATACACGTCCACGTACAATCCCAGTGTCTCTACACTTCGATAGATGAGATCTATCCCTATCTTCAAAAGATAGAAGACATCTAATACGTGCTAGTCTAATCGTACTATGAATCTCTCATTTAATAGCACATACGACTAGAGACATTTAAGTATCAAACTTATTAAAGTGACTCGAGATCTAATCAACCATAATCACTATCATGGTTTCTCTATCACAGTTTAATACTAAGGACGTTATCATATATATACAATATCGTAATTGGTCCATTAAACGAACAAATATATAATAACAGAAATCCATTTATCATATGTATAAACATAAAGAAATAGTAGAAATGATCCGACCACGTCGGATCCGGTCCAACCCGATTGGGTTTAGGACATTATTTCAACAATCTCCCATTTGGCCTAAAGCCAATCACTCGTACACACAAGACCAAGTTGAAACACAAGAATCTCATGCAATACTCGCAACCATCCCTAAGCATAAACGGATCACTATTCGTGGGGACTCAGACTATCTTTATATCACGTTTATATCAAGCTCCAAATGAACGAGTCAAAAGGAACCGCCTCAAAACTCACATGAATCTCTGACGAGACCATGGTCCTTGCTTCATGCAATGAATCCACTACTATATCAGCTATATAGAAAATGTGGAAGAACCACACAGGGTTCCATAATAAACCTCTTAGATCCATGTACCGCTCCCGATGCGGCTTTAAGGCACTACTGTGTTTTGGCCCAGTTGTAGAATTTCACCGATCTCTTGCTAAGAACTTTTTCAGCTCACTGTATCACTTAATCAAAGTAACTGCAAACCCATACTGTAGCTCCCACTATGTTCATAAGATTCATGGTACATTTCCGCATATCTACGTTTATTCGATTCCAAGTTTCAATAAACCAAGAACCCACCCTTAACACATTTAAGGATGTTCTCGACATCTACCAGAATCACTTTCATACTTGCTCATGACTCTTCATGAAGCATGAACATCTAGCTAATATCTTATGATGGATCCTATTCTAGCGACAAAGGGAACCTTCCATAAGTATCACCTTTCACCTCAACTTTAGGATCGACGTCCTATCATAGATAGATCCCGAGAATACTTGCTAGCGGTATCTCTTGATGTGATCTATCTTTGAACTCATTTAACATCTCATCTATGCAGGTGAACTGTGATAATCAAGCGGTATCTAAATCTATCACTATATTTATATATATATATATATTATTATTTCTAAAATAAGAAGTGCCATTCCAAGAGCTTTCCTAAAGACCTTGAACTACCAAACATTAATTGACTATGACATGGAGTGACAATTCGAGAGGGATATATAACACCTTACTCAAAAAATCATAACACTCCCACTAACCCTCTTGCACACTAGGCATGTCTTCACTTTTGATCAAATCCAACTCTTTTGATTCTCAAAGTAAAGAACTTATATAGAGAAACTTGTTTGAGTCCATTAGTGGATCTCTTAAGCGTACACATCATGTTATCATCTATGAACATCAAGCCATTGGCCCAACGTTTTCAACACTATCATATAGCCGTGATACGTAGCTACAAAAAGGTAATTACAAGTTTTTGACCTCGTAGCCTTTAGCCATCAACTTAGCTTAATTAGTAATCGTATTACCTTCCATGCCAGTCTTTCATAAAGACCTGCTTTACCCTTCAGAGACATTCCCTTTAGGTAAGTCAGACTAGGTTTATAACCCGGTTTTTCACATATTGAATCTACTTCAGACATTGTGGCTCCAAGCCATATCTCTTAATCTTGCCTTTCAAGCATTCCTACATAAGTCGTGAGATATTCATTCTTCAAGATGAACATACCAGTAGCCCTTTCAGGTGTGTGATCATCTGCAGACTCATAAAGTGCTTGTGTGCACTGAGTAGTGTCTTACACCTCATCTCTATGCGGCGCTGTTAAGGCCATATTTATATGATTATTAAAGGTTTATTTCATTATTATTTTCCCCACATTTGCGTAATTTACATGAGAATTAAGGGTTTAAGTGTAATTATTTAATAAAGATGATTTTAAGATGATTATTTGCAAAATTGGTTATTTTAAGTGTTTAATTGATTTAATTATGATTATTTGGATTTCATTACATTTTGCAATGTTCATTTATCTTTTAGGAGACTTAGTTTCGAGATGATCAATCAAAGATATGGGAAATAAAAGAGATAAGGAAAGAAATCAATCAAGATAAAGATGGAAATATCAAGGAATCCGTTCTGCATCAATCCAGACGAGCGTCCATGCAGCGTCCAATATGAACGGGCGTCTTGTAATTCGGACGAGCGTCTAGAGAAGAAAAGTTGAACAGAGAGTTTGGACGGAATCTGGACGAGCGTCTTGATAGCGTCTAAGGCATCTTGAACGGGCGTCCATATAAGCGAACGAGCGTCCGCCGCCGACCTAAGGCTAACCGACTTAGAGCTCTATAAATAAAGCGGCAGCCCCAACCCTAATGGATACCACATAATTGAGATCGCAAATTCACCAAAAAGCTGCGGCCAGAGAACCCTAATTGCACAGAGATGCAAATCTCCCAACCAACAATCATATCCAACATGATTGTTGGCTAGAAACCTTGCAGTGAGTCGACGGAGGAAGCCCATCATCAACCCAACCAACTAGAGAGTTCGATGCTTTATGTTAGTGAGTTTAATTTATAGTTTTTCATCACTTTGGATGCTGTTTTGTATTGATCATGTTTTGTTGGAATTAACGATTTGATGAAACGATTTATCTATATCTATATGCTTGGATCTATGTATGAAAATATATTGGTTTAAGTTTTATTTCGTTCAAGTGATGCAATTATTCATGTTATAAGAGATTAAGCATGTTTAGTTGAGTAAAAAGTTTGGAAACAATCTCGTGATCCTGTTTTGATTGCATGTTCAGTTTATTTGAAAAGATAAACGAAACCCTAGAATTTGATTGAAGATATTTAATTGGATTCGTGAATAAATCACTACTAAAAACTACATCTTAGATCACCATCTAGTTGGGGGTTGTTGGTTGATGGGTGGATTCGTTGCCTCGCTGTGTTTTCCTTTATTGTTTATTAATCGAATCATTAGTTTAATCTTTAGTTTAAGTTTTAGTTTTATAAACCCTAGTTTCCTGCTGTTTTTCTGCAATTTTCTGCTTCAGTTCGTAGTAGACGCTCGTCCGCAATAGCAGACGCTCGTCCGTTAGATTCCGTTTTCAGACGCTCGTTCACCAAAGTGAACGCTCGTCTGGCTTTCTGTTTTCTTATTTTTCTTGCTTGTTTTTACTCTTGTTTTAGTTTTAATTCTTAGGTTTAGGTTTTAGTTAGTTTCAGCCTTAGTTTAGTAGTTTAGATAGATAATTGTGACATAATCGTTAGAATAATTGTTCCTTGATCCGATAAACATTCCACTCCCTTAGGACGACCCGTAAACACCCTATACTACGATCCTTATACTTGGGGTGTTTCGGTTTATAAATTTAAAACTAGTTTTTACCGAACAAGTTTTTGGCGCCGTTGCCGGGGAGTCGGTAACGGTTGTCGGATTCTATTTAGGACAATTTTCTGAGTCAAAAAGGATCGTTTTTAGCACGCAGTAGTATTTTGGCCGTAACTTTCGGCTCGAGTGTCCGTTTGGAACGCAGGACCCCAATTCGGAAAGCTCGTTCCGACGCCGACGACGTGGTGAACCGCCGTAGGCCGTTCAGTGCGTTTTCGAGGTCAAAATCCACTGTTCTCCTCTCCATTTTGGCCCTAGAAGATTTCAACACGTTTTTTTTTTACCGTCTTAGTGTTTTTCTTGTTTTTAAACTTTTCGTAGGTAGGTTTCTTTTCCAGTTTCGTTTAATTTTAGGATTACATTTATTACTGTTTTATTTGATTATTTTCCTTACTTTTTTTTATATAGCTTAGATCTGTTTCCGTAATTATAGATTTGCTTGATTTTATTTCCATAAGTCTTTTCTGCTTTTATTTTTTATCTCGTTTTTAATTTCTGGTAACCTTAGTTTTTAGGTTTTCGTATCTGAACGAGCGTTCAACAACTTGAACGCCCGTCCACCTCAATTCTGTCCTCTGAACGAACGTTCATTCAACTGAACGAGCGTTCAGTTCTGAACGAACGTCCATTAACACTGGACGCCAGTTCAGTCTGTTCAATCATCACTTCTTTTCTTTCTTCTCTTTTCTTTCTTTTCTTTTCTCCTCTAAACCATCTAATCTTTTCTAAACCTGTTCTAATCAACCCCAAAGGGTTGATTTCTTCCTTTTCCTTTCTTCTGGTTTATGCAAACGAGAAGTAAGAAGGGACTTCTGATCTTTGATCCCGAGCCTGAACGATCTATCCTTAGAAGAAGGCTTCTCCCTGATTTGGACAAAATGGCGGATCAAGATCCACCAATTCCAAATCCTAACCCCCAAGCTCGGTTAAATTTACTCCTTCAACAGATGCAAGCTCTGCAGCAACAACAGAATCAGCAAGCTGGCATAAATCAACAACTTCAACAATTCCGCCAAAACCAGCTTAATCAGTTGAACCAGGACCCCTACACTCCATATCTTAATCAAGATTTTCTCGAGGGACATAGACCTATTCGTCCTCCCGACATGGGAGGAGCGAACTTTGATCTAAAGAACGGAGTAGTTGCTCTAGTTCAGAATAGCTCTTTCCATGGCATTGCTCAAGAAGACCCGCACGACTTCTTGTCCACATTCGTACAAATCTGTGAAGCAGGCCATTATCCTGGTGTTGATTCTGAGATCGTAAAGTTAAAGCTATTTCCTTTTGCTTTGAAAGGTGAAGCAAGTCGGTGGTTTAAATCGTTAGCACATCATTCCCTCCATACATGGAATGATGTCAAAAGAGCCTTCGCTCTTAAGTGGGTTTCACCAGGCAAGATTATGGAAATGAAACGGGAAATAGCTACGTTTGAGCAGTTGGAGGATGAGACTGTTGGCAAAGCTTGGGAGAGATTGAATCTGTTGATGAGGAAGTGCCCCAATCACGGATATGATAGACATGAGTTGTTGGAACTATTTTACAGAGGTGTCTCTCAACCTAATAGAGACTATCTTGACTCCACAGCTCATGGATCCTTCTTAGGGGGAGGTGATGAGACTGCTTACAGAGTGGCTGAGACCATCGCCAAGAACAATATGTGGTCGACTCCTAAGAAGACCAATATTGTTAAGAAAGAAGGTACTGCAAGCAATCCTGATACACAATTGTTAGTTGCTCAGATGGAATTGATAAGCAAGCAGCTGGCCAATCTTCAGACACAGCCTTCTGATCTTGGAATGCAGGTAGGAACGGAGATAACGGAAGAAGTAAACTTAATGGATAATCAAAACCAACCCTTCCGAAACTTCAATCAAAGCCAGAACTACTCAGGATTTCAACGACAAAACTTCAATCAAGCCAAGTTACCACCTGGCCCTTCAAATTCAAATTCTTTCAACTCGAACTATCAAAGACCAGTTCAGAACTCCCAAAGGCCTCAAGGTGGCTGGAATCAAACTCAGAACAACAATCATACCACCTCATGTGTCCCTCAACACAAATTCGATGAGTTGGTAGACATGGTGAAGACTCGTCTACTAGTGTTAAAGCAATTGAGAGACAAGTTGGTCAGATGGCAGACCAGCAAGCAAGCAGACCTCACGGTAAACTTCCGAGTTATACCGAGAGAAATCCGAAAGCTGATGTGAATGTTTGCACCGCCATTACACCTCAGTGGGAGTATGGGCAAGAAGAGGAGTTGAACGAAGTAACTCTGAGAAGTGGTAAGAAGGCTGGACCCGGCAAGATGTCGGGAAACGAGTAGCCCCTCCTGACGCCATGAGTTCAGGAGGGGGAAATCAGAAATCACATGCCGAAGAAGGCAATGATGAGGAGGAGCTTAGTGACAATTCTTCGGAGGATGAAAATAATTCTGATGTTGAGGAGAGAAAGGAAAGTCAAGGGGCGGTACCCCTGACTAAGAAAAAGGAAGAAAAGTTTGTGAGATGGAAGGATAAGGAGGATGAGGCGATAAAGAATCAAGCTACAGGGAATGATAAAGCCCTTCCTTATCCACCAAAAAGGAAAGAGAAAGCCCTCACTAACGACAAGCAGTATGCTGGAGTGAGGAGGATACTTAGGGACACTAAAGTGAGTATGCCCTTAGCTGAGGTATTGTCTGAAATGCCTAAATGTACTAAGTATCTTAAAGAATTCTGTGGGAGCAAGAGAAAGCTTCAGGGATGGTGAAGAAGTGTTTCGAGAAGATTGTGCAATGGTTTCACAAAAAGTCGCTGTTAAGCGAGGTGACCCTGGCAGACCTTCAATATCTTGCGAGATTGAAGGCCATTTGTTCGAAAATGTCTTATGCGACTTAGGGGCCTCTATTAATGTGATGCCATTAAATGTATGCAAGAAGCTCGGGCTAGACAAAAGAATGCGAGAACGCCCCATTTCTCTTCAGATGGTAGACAAATCTAGTCGTACTGCAGCCGGTTGTGTAGCTAATGTTCTCCTTCAAATTGAACATTTAGTCTTCCCTACCGATTGGGTTATTCTAGACTATCCACCTGATAAGGAGATGCCTCTAATTCTAGGCCGAACCTTTTTAGACACTTCTAACGCTCTCATCGACTTCTGCAAAGGACAAATTACCCTTAGAGTCGGTGACACATCTGTCACCTTCACACGAGGGACACATCCTGAAAGAGCTGTAATTGATGAAATATCGTTTGTCGAAGCCATATATGAGGACGGAGGAGATGCCTATTATGAAGATGCAATGGAGCTTACAGAGATAGGTGTTTTTGAAGTCATGGACATTGAGGATCCGGCTGACTGCGGACCATCTTCTAATTCATTTCAAGCCGTAGGCATTGACGAGTCATCTTCACTCGCTCATATTGAGCCTGTTATTGAGTTAGAAGCATGGAGATGCCCAACAACAAACGATGATTTCAAAGAACTGAGTCAGGAAGACTTCATCCCTGGTGAAGAAGAAGCTCCGATGGGTAGTTGGGACGAGGTAGAGTTTTGGAGAGAAGCTACTCATTGGGAAGTAGATGATTGGGAAGAGCTGGCAGAAGAGCTAAAAGATGAAGAGTTAAGAAAAATGATCGATCACAAGAAAAAGGAAGCAAGTGTTGACCGGAGGATTCCGATGGATGATTTGATCCAGTACCTTTCCGGGGTTGAGCCTCGGGAAGATGAGGTGTTCTACTGTCAACCACTCCAAGCTCATAAAGAGAAAGGTGGCCCGTTAAAGTCTAGTATTGAGCAACCACCTACTGATTTAGAGCTTAAACCACTTCCAAAACACCTTAAGTATATCTTTCTTAAGGATGGAGATAAATTGCCTTTGATCATTTCTTCGAAACTCGACCAAGAGCAAGAAGCACAGGTGATAGAAGTGCTTAAGAAAAACATCCTCGCGTTCGGTTGGCAAGTGGGTGATATCCGAGGATCAGCCCGGACATATGCATGCATAAAATCCGAACGGAGGAAGGAGCTAAAAGGTAAGACAACCTCAGCGAAGGCTGAATCCGCATATGCAAGAGGTTGTCAAGAAGGAGGTTATAAAGTGGCTTGACATGGGAATCATCTACGCAATCGCCGATAGCGAGTGGGTCAGCCCTACTCAAGTTGTGCCAAAGAAGGGCGGTATTACGGTTGAAAGGAATGAAAAAGGGGAGGAAGTTGCCCTACGTCTCGTGACTGGCTACAGAGTCTGTATTGACTATCGTAGACTGAATGAAGTCACTGCAAAAGATCACTTCCCCTTACCCTTCATTGACCAACTAATTGAAAGACTGAGTGGTCACAAGTATTATTGTTTCCTTGATGGCTATTCTGGCTACTTCCAGATAGCCATTGATCCTAATGACCAAGAGAAGACAACGTTTACATGTCCATCTGGTACTTTTGCTTTTCGTAGAATGCCATTCGGTCTATGCAATGCACCCGCGACTTTTCAACGGTGTATGTTGGCCATTTTTGATGGACTTGTTGAGAAATGCATGGAAGTCTTCATGGATGACTTCTCAGTCTACGGCGATAGTTTTGATGAAATTTTAGAGAATCTAGATATGGTACTCCAACGTTGTGTTGAGAAAAATCTGGTGCTTAACTGGGAAAAATGTCATTTTCTAGTAGACGAAGGAATCGTTTTGGGACATAAGGTGTCCAATGCTGGTATTCAAGTTGATAAGGCTAAGGTTGAAGCCATTGAAAAGATGACGTACCCTAAGACAGTGAAAGAGGTACGAGGTTTTCTAGGTCATGTTGGCTTCTACCGGCGTTTCATTAGAGACTTTTCTACGATTGCCAAGCCTTTATCAAATCTTTTGAAAGATGATGTAGATTTCTTGTTCGATGCGAAGTGCAAAGAAGCTTTCAATTGTCTGAAAGACAAGCTTATCAGTGCCCCTATTTTAGTTGCACCTGACTGGACCAAGCCTTTCGAGTTGATGTGCGATGCCTCTAATTACGCCGTAGGCGCAGTTTTAGGTCAAAGAGTTGATAAAAGGTTTATGCCCATTTATTATGCGAGTCGTACCTTGAACCCGGCTCAATGCAATTATACTACGACTGAGAAGGAATTCTTAGCTGTTGTTTTTGCCATTGACAAGTTTAGAAGTTATCTTCTAGGATCTCAAGTGATTGTATGGACAGATCATGCAGCTTTACGCTACCTTATGGATAAAGCGGATGCAAAACCAAGGTTACTTAGATGGATTTTAATTCTACAAGAGTTTGACCTTGTGATTAAAGATAAGAAAGGTAGTGAGAATATTGTGGCTGATCATTTATCTCGCTTAGTAAATGAGAGTGCAGAAAATCACAATGATATAGGCATTGATTTTCCGACTGAGCAATTGATGAAGCTTGAAACGGTTAGGCCGTGGTATGCTGACTACGTCAACTATTTAGCGAGTGGTCATTTAGAGGACATGACGTATCAGGAGAAGAAAAAGTTCTTTTCTGACCTTAAATATCTCGTATGGGAAGATCCTTATTTGTTCAGAGTCTGTAAAGACGGGTTGCTTCGAAGGTGTGTTCCTGAGCATGATCAGTGGGATATTCTGGAACAATGCCATAGCGGTCCTACCGGAGGTCACTATGGAACACCAAAGACGGTTGCAAAGATACTTCAAGCTGGATTCTACTGGCCGACTCTGTTTAAGGATGCAGAAGCCTTTTGTAAAGGTTGTGATAGGTGCCAGAGAACCGGACGGCAGAGTAGTCGGATGGAAATGCCACTTAAGCCCATTCTTGAATGCGAAGTTTTCGATGTATGGGGCATAGATTTTATGGGACCCTTTCCATCTTCATGTGGTAATAAGTATATCCTCGTCTGTGTGGATTATGTTTCAAAGTGGGTCGAGGCCATAGCTACTCAAACTAATGATCACAAAGTCGTGAAGAAATTCTTGCAAAAGAATATCTTTACTAGATTCGGCTGTCCGAGAGCACTCATTAGTGATGAAGGTACTCACTTTTGCAATGCGCCGCTTGACAAGATCCTTGAGAAGTATGGTGTCAAACATAAGATTGGTACACCATATCATCCTCAAACTAGTGGCCAAGTCGAGGTAAGCAACCAGAGCTTGAAAAGAATTTTGGAGAAGACCGTGAACAATAATCGATCTAATTGGAGTCTTAAGCTGGATGACGCGCTGTGGGCTTATCGTACTGCATTCAAGACCCCGATGGGCACGTCACCCTTCCAAATGGTCTATGGCAAAGCTTGTCATTTACCTGTCGAACTTGAACACAGAGCTTTCTGGGCAATTAAATTCTTAAATTTTGATAGCCAACTCTGTGGGGAGAAAAGGTTGTTACAATTGAACGAGCTCGACGAATTCAGACTCCGGGCATACGAGAATGCTAAGCTTAGCAAGGAAAGAACGAAGATACTCCATGACGCTAAGATCAAGGACCGAGAATTCAAAGTTGGTGAAATGGCTTTACTCTATAATACTAGACTTCACCTGTTTCCGGGTAAACTCAAGTCTAGATGGTCTGGTCCCTTTGAGATTCTCGAGGTTAATCCAAGTGGAGTAATTACTTTGAACGGGTATGGTAATCAAGCTTTTAAAGTGAATGGCCATCGACTTAAGAAATATTTTGGGCAACCAAAGGAAAAGCCTGAGATTCTTTATTTCCAAAGAAGAGATGAGAGTACAGATGTCCTGATTTGTGAAGAGATTCCATCTTATTTCTTTGAGTCAGATGATGATGACGTTCCTATATCCACCCGTGAGGTACCTTCTGCTGAAACTTCTGATCATACCACTATGTCTATGCCTATCATCCGCAAGAACAAGAAGAAGAGAGTCAGTGTAGTTTGGAGAGAAAAGTTTAATGATCTTATAGCACACTTGACTTGTTGTTGTGGTGAAAATCATTTCCGCCCCAGTGCTCCTGATTCTGATACTAAGATGGCGGTAGTCAAACCAAAGTGGCCCGATCCGGGTTGATCTTTCGGAACTTTGTGTCAAGCTATTGACATTAAAAGAGCGCTCCTAGGAGGCAACCTAGTTTTCTTTGTTTGTTTTCTTTTCTTAGGTTGTTTTGTTTTATTGTTTTAGAAATAATACTTTAGTTGATTTTGTGTTGATGGTTATTCCTCTTACGTTCATTGTAAGTGTTATGTGTTGCTCATATACCCCGTGTACCCCGAGATTATATGGTATGTCGAGTGTTGCAGATACTTTTGAGCAGGTTCACCAGCTTTTATGTCCAGTGTTGTCTATTCGAGTTGTTGCGGTATGTTCATGCTCCGGCCTGACCTCTGCCAACTTTCATCCGACAACCACTGTTGAAACCAGCTAAGTTTTCTTTTCTTTTATTTTGCACATTCTGAGGACATAATGTGATTTAAGTGTGGGGGGGTGTTTGGGTATGTTTTTATGCTATATCCTTTGAAATATGAGTGAATGTTAAATTTCTGCGAAATTTAAAAATTTTTGTGAGTCTCGAGCATATAATTGGAACTAGATGCTTGCTAGTTGTAGTTTTCTAACGATGATAGTATGTGACTTAGTGAGATAATTATAGCATGTTTTACTTTTATGGAGATAGTTTCATTTTTCACTCACGAAAGCCTTTGATTTTGAAGCATGACTTTTGAATTATATCCTTTCATTATTTTTAATGATTTATCTTAGGAAGGTCAGTATAGTAACACCTTAGTTAGACCGTGTACTGTGAATATCATAAAGTTTGAATGTGATAAGTGAGATGTAACTTATGACTTTGAAAAGTGAATGAATAAAGTGAGTGAGCAATTATTAATAAATACGTTTGTCGGAAGCTGGTTTATGATTTGAGTGCGGTAGGGTATACCTCGTATGTCCTATACCACTATGATGACCAATAGCTCACGACAGTCAGTAGAAGCTACCTTATGATTTGAGTAAGGTAGGGGATTATCTCGAAATGTCCTATTCTACTATGATGGGTAAGAGCTTATTCTGATATGCGTCAAATTTGAAAATTTTGAAAAATGATGAGTAAAAATAAAGTAAAGTCTTTGTTATCATGGATCTTATACCCAGTATAAACCGCATGATATGTTGTAGGGATTATCCTACTGAGTGCGTGGGAAGGCTTTGAGTGGAGCTATTATTGTCTGTACCTAGGATAGTCATTGGAATTTCTGGGAGGATATTTCTTTGAAAGGCTTGTTAGATTGAGAACGGCTTGTCACACTCACACCGAATCTATCTCTGTGATGGTATTGTTTGCTATAGTTGTTGTATCTTTTGTTACGTGAGTTAGAGATCTATGTGGATTATTTATAAAGTTGAGCTATAGTTTTGATTGTTTTGTCCGAGGACGTACAAAAAGCTAAGTGTGGGGGAGTTGTTAAGGCCATATTTATATGATTATTAAGGGTGTATTTCATTATTATTTTCCCCACATTTGCGTAATTTACATGAGAATTAAGGGTTTAAGTGTAATTATTTAATAAAGATGATTTTAAGATGATTATTTGCAAAATTGGTTATTTTAAGTGTTTAATTGATTTAATTATGATTATTTGGATTTCATTACATTTTGCAATGTTCATTTATCTTTTAGGAGACTTAGTTTCGAGATGATCAATCAAAGATATGGGAAATAAAAGAGATAAGGAAAGAAATCAATCAAGATAAAGATGGAAATATCAAGGAATCCGTTCTGCATCAATCCAGACGAGCGTCCATGCAGCGTCCAATATGGACGGGCGTCTTGTAATTCGGACGAGCGTCTAGAGAAGAAAAGTTGAACAGAGAGTTTGGACGGAATCTGGACGAGCGTCTTGATAGCGTCTAAGGCATCTTGAACGGGCGTCCATATAATCAAACGAGCGTCCGCCGCCGACCTAAGGCTAACCGACTTAGAGCTCTATAAATAAAGCGGCAGCCCCAACCCTAATGGATACCACATAATTGAGATCGCAATATTCACAAAAAGCTGCGGCCAGAGAACCCTAATTGCACAGAGATGCAAATCTCCCAACCAACAATCATATCCAACATGATTGTTGGCTAGAAACCTTGCAGTGAGTCGACGGAGGAAGCCCATCATCAACACAACCAACTAGAGAGTTCGATGCTTTATGTTAGTGAGTTTAATTTATAGTTTTTCATCACTTTGGATGCTGTTTTGTATTGATCATGTTTTGTTGGAATTAACGATTTGATGAAACGATTTATCTATATCTATATGCTTGGATCTATGTATGAAAATATATTGGTTTAAGTTTTATTTCGTTCAAGTGATGCAATTATTCGTGTTTTAAGAGATTATGCATGATTAGTTGAGTAAGAGTTTGGAAACAACCTCGTGATTTCGTTTTGATTGCATGTTTAGTTTATTTGAAAAGATAAACGAAACCCTAGAATTTGATTGAAGATATTTAATTGGATTCGTGAATAAATCACTACTAAAAACTACATCTTAGATCACCATCTAGTTGGGGGTTGTTGGTTGATGGGTGGATTCGTTGCCTCGCTGTGTTTTCCTTTATTGTTTATTAATCGAATCATTAGTTTAATCTTTAGTTTAAGTTTTAGTTTTATAAACCCTAGTTTCCTGCTGTTTTTCTGCAATTTTCTGTTCCAGTTCGTAGTTGGACGCTCGTCCGCAATAGCAGACGCCCGTCCGTTAGATTCCGTTTTCAGACGCTCGTTCACCAAAGTGAACGCTCGTCTGCTTTCTGTTTTCTTATTTTTCTTGCTTGTTTTTACTCTTGTTTTAGTTTTAATTCTTAGGTTTAGGTTTTAGTTAGTTTCAGCCTTAGTTTAGTAGTTTAGATAGATAACTGTGACATAATCGTTAGAATAATTGTTCCTTGATCCGATAAACATTCCACTCCCTTAGGACGACCCGTAAACACCCTATACTACGATCCTTATACTTGGGGTGTTTCGGTTTATAAATTTAAAACTAGTTTTTACCGAACACATTCCTTTTCCAGAATTTCATGATTCATTTCAATTTCATCAAATTTAGTCATGAGATTTTGGACTAGGTCTGCTGGATCCAAAGGGAGAATAGAAGATTGTGCAGTGTTAGATGTGGATGCATTTGATGAAGAGTAAGAGCTAGATGTTACCTCAGTTTCAATTGATTCTTTGGCCATTAGACATAGGCTTGTTTCCTCAGTGTCTGAGCTATCACCTTCACCTTCATCTAGTTCTTTGGTCATGAGGCATAGACATGCTTTTTCATTGTCTGAGCTGTCTTCTTCATCACTGTTATCTGAGTTATTATCAGATGATTCTCCATTCTTTTCACTGCTAGATTCAGCCTTGAGTTTTTTCTTGCCTTTCCTCTTTTCAGATGTTTTATATTTCTTTTTTTCATCATCTTTATCATTGTCTTCCGGACAATCAGCCTTGAAGGGGCCTTTCTTGTTGCAGTTGAAGCATCTGTATTCATCATCTTTCTTCTTCATGTCTTTGTTTGAGCTTGACCTCTTGTTTGATGATGAGTTTCCTTTGAATGGCTCTTTTTGCTAAACCTGTCAAAATGTTTAACTAATAAAGCTACCTGTTCTTTAAGTTCATGTGTCTCTTTGCTGATACAATCGGCAAAGTTACTTTGCTGGGGTGCAATCAGTGTAGTGACTTTTTGTGTCTCTGCCGGAGCACCATCTTCACCGTTCAGTTCGAATTCATGAGCTTTAAGTTGGGACATCAGTGTCAGAGTGTCAGTGCTTGCAAGGTTTGTTGTTCCTCTGATTACTGATGTTATGATCTTCCATCTTTCAAGTAAGCCTCTCAAGATCTTTAAGCATACTTTTTGTAGGGATATGTGTGTCCAAGCTGTTGCAGTTCACTGATGATGCTAGAGAATCTGTTGTCCATTTGATCAATGGATTCACCAGTCTTCATTTTGAATTTCAAATTTCTGTTTTGCAACAGATAATTTGTTTTCTTTAACTGCTTCAGATCCTTCATTTATCAAAGCTAGCTTGTCCCACATTTCCTTTACTATTTTGCAATCTTTGATTCTCATGAACATGTTGATATCTAGAGTCTTCAAAATCATATCTTTTGCAACAAAGTCTAGATTTGCTCTTCTCCTGTCATCCTTGGTCCAATCTTTCTTGGGTTTGTCTATTTCCTTTCCTTGATCTGCTCCTGTGGATACCACAGTCATGATCATGATTGGTCCATCATTGATAACGTCCATCATCTCCTCATGAGTTGCTGCAAGATGAGATAGCATTCTTATTTTATATTCATCAAAGTTATTAACATTGAATACATGTACTTTTGACATAAAGTTTGAGGAATACAAGAGTGCAAATAATAGATTTATATGTGAATGAATAGAAAGCTCAGATTTGAAAACTACTTTGAAAATATGTGATCTCCTTGTTGCCAGAAATTATAACTGAACATGTTCTGATACTAGGAACACTGTTCTGCTACTAATTGTTGGTCCTAGAGAAGGGTAAAACAATAGTCAGAGGGGGGAGGGGGGGTGTTGGACTTATTTCTATGTTTTGATGATGAGTGCCAGACTAGCTGTTATAGTGCAAAGGCAAAAAGATGTCTAGATCAAATGTATAGGGTTATTAGAGTTTGATCTTTGTATAGGTTTGATCAAACAAGCACTGTAAAGGTCAGCTGACTTGTTTCAGCAGACCAGTCTAGGTCAGTAGGGTAGTTAGGTCAGTAGACTTATCAGGAACCTGCTGAAGACTGAAGGCTGAGGGCTCAAACTCAGTTAACGAAGGCTAAGGGATCAAACTTAGTGATTAAAGTCAAGGATATGCAATCAGAATTTAGGCAAGTCTGTGATGACCTAAACTGATTACATATACCTTGTGTAGAAGGTCTACGTTCCATAAGTTGGATGATGTTTGGAACTTGGTTATAATTAAAAAGGTGTAATCTAACTTCACAAATAAAAGTTAGATAGAAGAAATCAGCTGCATTATATTTGATACACAACAAATTGCTGTTCAGCAGGCTAATAGGTATTACAGCAGACTGATGAACCTACTGATGATATACCTCGATTAATTCAAGATTACATTAGAAGATTACATGGATAAGGACAGCCAACTACCTCTGATTTATCAAACAAATCAATGGCTGAGATTAAAAGGACGTTGGGATGATTCAGGACTTTATCCAATGGTTATAAGTCAAAGGGTGGACAGACTGGACTGTCAAAAAGGATTCTGACAGTGTCAGTCCTATGAATAGTGACAGAAAGCAAGTCAAATGGGACAAAAACCAGGAACGGTTATATTTGAATTTCAAATAGAAGTCACATGCATTCCCACCTATAAATAGAGGACTTTCAACTCAGAAAAAGATGATGATTAGAAAAATTATAAGAGAAAATATAAGAGATAATTCTGAGCTGCAAGAACACCCTGCTGAACCTACTGAGCTTAACATTACTGATCCAGAGAAAATCTTCAAGTGTATTCTGTATTCAAGCTACATCAAGTTTACACACTTGAAGACTACAAGCTGCTGATTATATCATCCTAATCAAGCTGCTGCAACTGAATCATTTACTTGATTCATTCTTTACTTTATAAAGAACCTGCTGAAGGCAGTGAAGCATCTGTTGGGTGTGAAAGACTGTTGGTTGTGGTGGAGCCGGTGAAGAGGCAATCCTACCCTTCAAGGACCAGTGGAAGACTCTGGAGCAGCAATCCTACCTGTTCCTAGTTTTCAGTTTGTGAAGCCATAGTCATTGGTGAAGGACAAGCAATCTTAGGAATCTTTATAACAGATACATCAAAGATCTCTAGTGATTTACCTCCAACATCACAGGAGTAGAGTGGACTGACAGGATTACACCACCTAGAACCACTATAAAATCTGCCTACTTACTTTCTGCACTTACATTCTGCATTTATATACACATCAACCTACTGAATCTAGCAACTGAACACACACACATACACTACTGTGTATCTAAAACTTAGTATCATATTTAATAACAAGTAATAAGGCTTAATTTTTGATATAAATCCGCTGCACAAATTCAGTAAACTCAACCATCAGTAGACTACTGTTTATCAGCAGGCTACTGAGGCATCAGCAGACTACTGAGGTATCAGTAGACTGCTGAAGTTGCTGAGTTTGTTAACTCCAAAAAGTTTTAAGTGTTAAGTTTATTCACCCCCCTCTAAACTTAACCAAAGCCTTTTCAAGGGACCAACAATTGGTATCAGAGCAGTGCTTCAGTTCTGAAGTAATCCTAGTTGTTGTGCTTGTGAAAATACTTTGAAAAATCTTTTCAAATCACTGATTTTCAAAACCTTGCATCATGGATAACAACCAGTATGCTAGAACAATGTTGAAGTGTTCTGCAGATCATTTTGATGAATATATACATCGTATGCAGGCTTACCTTGCTGCAACTCATGATGAAATGATGGATGTGCTCACAGATGGACCACTGGAGATTACAAAGTCAGTAACAGTGGGTGAAGAGACACAGTACATTCCAAAGCCTAAAAAGGAATGGACTGCTGAAGATAGAAAGAGAGCAAATCTGAACAACATTGCTATTGATATTATCTACAGAACTCTGGATAGCAACATGTACATGAAAGTGAAAGATTGTAAAACAGCAAAAGAACTTTGGGACAAACTACAGTTGATCTGTGAAGGCACTGATGAAATAAAGAAGAATAAAATCAGTGTGGCAAAGAAGAAGTTCCAAAAGTTTGAAATGAAACCAAATAAAACCATTGAACAAATGGAATCTAGGTTCAATGCAATTCTGGATGAACTCACCCTGCTGTGTGTTAATTACTCAAAAGAAGAAATCAACACAAAAATCTTGGAAGCTTTACCTGCTATAGATGAATGGAAGATGAAGGTGACAGCCATAGAAGAAATGAGAAGACTGCATGAAGAGGATACATTCAAGTTATTCTCAGATCTCAAGGCATATGAATTCAAAAAGAAGTTGTCACCTACCACTGAAAAGGAAGAGCCAAAAACCACAGCACTGGCTGCTTCACTTCAAGAAGAAGGATCAGAAGCTCAAGATGAATTACTGGATGAAATGCAAGAGCAAATAGCATTGCTGAGCAAGAAGATCAGGATGATGAAAGGTGGGAAAAGCTCACCTAGGAATTTCACAAAGAAATTCATTGAAAAGAAAAAGGAAGAAACAAAGAAAGACAATGATTTATTGTGCTTCAATTGCAAGAAACCAGGACACTTCAGACCTGACTGTCCTGAATTAAAGCAGAAAAAGGAACCAGATTATCTTTTCTTTAACTGCAAGAAGCCTGTACATTTCAGACCAGATTGTCCAGATCTCCAAAAGAACAAGAGTCTACAAAGAAGACATGGCAAGAAGGCTATGGTTGCTGAAGATGAATCTGGATATGAAGTGGAATCTGAAAAGGGAAATGAATCAGATGACACAGCATTGGTTGCTGATATGGAAGACTATGCATTAATGGCTAATATGGATGAAACAGAGGAGGTATACAATACTGTATCAATTAACACTCCTGCTGAAAGTGATTGTGAATCAACTTGTGGTTCAAATCCTAAAAACTCTTACAATGAAGAAGCTTTGGATACCATCCTCAATCAACTGAGGAAAATACAATCTAGTTATGAAATTGTGAAGGCTGAAAAAGAAGCTTTTCAAGTAGAAGTTGAAAGATTGAATGCTGAATTAAGGGTTCTCAAAGGTAAGGAAAAAGATGTTGGACAGAATCAGTATAAGCCTGCTGAACATCCAGTAGCCTCTGAATCTGCTGATCCATCTTGTTCCTCTACTGTATACAAATCTGGAAAGCCTTATGGTGATAGAACATGGCTTGGATTTGGAACTCAACAATCCAAAAAGAGTGGATCCAGTAAAGCTACTGAACCTAGTGCCAGAATTGGTCCTAAGTTTGTACCTGAACAAGATCCAACTCCCAGTAAGGTTGCTGAGGCAGTAAAACCTGCTGAGAATGCTTCAAGGAAGCAAAATCAGAAGTCAAAGAAGTCAACAGCTCCTAATAAAAGGAACAAATCCAAAAATAGGACTGCTGTGCCTTCTAAGGCTGCTGATGGAAGACCTGCTACCAAGTCTGCTGGACCACAGAAGGGTAAGAAACAGAAATATTCCAAGGATAAGAATTCTAAACCCAAAAATGTTAATCATTCAAGGGATACTTATCTCAGGGGGAAAGGTAGACTGTTCCCTGCTGATAATGATTGGAATATTCCTGCCCCCATTGATAGAATCAACAGATACAACCATACAGCTAGGGTAAAACCTAGGCAATGGATTCAGCAAAGGACTCAGCAGAGGACTTATATAAGACCTCAACAGAGACCTCAGCAGACTCCATATTACAGGGGTGTTCCTAACAGACAGCAAACCTATGGTTATACTGCTGCTTCTAACAAGAAAAATCACTCCAAACAGAAATATATACCAAAAAGCCAGAAAACATATGTGAATCCTACACAACCAACTGTTAGATCTTATGGATGTGTGGAATACATGTATGAACCTAAGTATGACACTTTTAAAAGAAGACCTTATGGAAATTTACCAGGGGTCATGCTTACCACTGACCATCATGGACCCAAACAGATTTGGGTACCTAAAATGTATTGATTTTGTTTTGTAGGGTGTCTGGTACTTTGACAGTGGATGTTCCAGACATATGACAAAGAATAAGCACTGTTTGACAAGCTACATAGCAAAGGATGGTCCAAGGGTAAATTTTGGCAATAAAAATACACCTGGTTATACAAGAGGCTATGGCACACTTGTGAGGAATGGACTAACCATCAAGAATTTTGCTTATGTGGAAGGACTGGACTACAACTTACTGATCACTGGATTATTCTGTGACATGGGATACAAGGTCACTTTTGACAAAAAAAACTGTATTGTCATAAGTGAAAGAGGTGATCAAGTTGTATTGGCTGGTAGAAGACAACAAAACATGTATGTTGTGGATTGGTCTACTGCAGTTCTAGAAAACTGCCTGATTGTGCATACTAAATCAGAACTCAATTGGTTATGGCACAAGAAGTTGAATCATCTAAATTTTGATGATATCAATCAGCTAGTAAAGAAGAAAATGGTAATTGTCTTGCCTGAGATTACATTCAAGAAGGATGCTATTTGTGATGCCTGTCAACAAGGTAAACAAATAAAATCAAGCTTCAAGTCAAAAACTAAACTATCAACTAAGAGAGTGCTGGAACTAATGCACATGGATTTATTTGGACCTGTCACTCCAACTAGTATAACTGGAAAGAAGTACACTTTAGTTGTTGTGGATGATTATTCAAGGTACACTTGGGTGGTTTTTATGAATAAGAAAAGTGAAACACTCAAGATGATGCCTGATCTTTTGAAGAGATTACAAAATGAGAAAAGTTTGACAGTAGTAAAAATGAGATCAGACAAGGGTACTGAGTTTCTCAATAAAGTTATAAGAGAATACTGTGAACAGAATGGTGTACTGCATCAACTTGATGCTGTTGGTACACCTCAGCAAAATGGGGTTCCTGAAAGAAGAAACAGGACATTGAAAGAAGCAGGAATGACAATGATTTGTGAAGCATTACTACCTGAGAGGTATTGGGCTGAAGCAGTTAATACAGCATGCTATACACAAAACAGAACCTTAGTGAACAAGAAGCCGCTGAAGACACCTTATGAGATTTGGAATGGAAGAAAACCAAATATATCATATTTCCATCCATTTGGAAGCAAATGTTTTATCTTGAATCATAAGGAGCATTTAAAGACATTCCAACCTAAATCAGATGAAGGAATTTTCTTGGGATATTCTTCAGTCAGCAAGGCATTCAGGGTACTGAACAAGAGGTCACTGAAACATGAAGAAACTATCCATGTTGTGTTTGATGAACCTAAGTTCACTTGAATGAATGATGAAGTTTGTGAACCTGCTGAGAATCTACAAGTCACTGATCCAGATTGTGTTGAAGTCTTGGAAAGGGTTAATGACTTAAAAGTTTCTGATACTGCCCCTGCTGAACACTCTGCTGGTGAAACTACTGAAGCAACAACTGAAGCAATTCAAGGATCTGCTGAACCCCCTATTGAAGACACAACATACCCTACTGAAGATGAGGTTCCTGAGAATCAATCTAACCAAAATCCACAATGGTTAAGGGATCACCCTGCTGAACAAGTCATTGGCAACATTCAGCAAGGTGTAAGGACTAGAAGACAACTAGAAGCTATGTTTACATGCTTTCTATCTCAAATGGAACCAAAAGTTGTTGAAGAAGCAATTTCAGATCCAGATTGGATAATTGCTATGCAAGAAGAGTTAAATGAATTTGAAAGAAATCATGTTTGGACACTAGTTGAAAGGCCTAGTCATGCAAATATCATTGGTACTAAATGGGTATACAGAAACAAACTTGATGAATCTGGTACCATTGTAAGAAATAAGGCCAAACTAGTTGCAAAAGGCTATTCTCAAGCTGAAGGAATAGATTTTGATGAAACTTATGCACCTGTTGCAAGACTGGAAGCTATCAGATTATTCTTGGCACATGCTGCATATAAAAACTTCAAGGTATATCAAATGGATGTCAAAAGTGCATTTTTGAATGGCATTCTAGAGGAGGAAGTGTATGTTCACAACCTCCTGGATTTGAAGTTAAAGATCAAGAAGATAAAGTTTATAGACTCAACAAAGCACTTTATGGACTAAAACAAGCACCAAGAGCATGGTATGTGACTCTATCTCAATTCTTGGTAGACAATGGTTTTACAAAAGTTACCATTGACAAGACTCTTTTCAGAATCAGTGAAGAGAACAGCACCCTACTGGTCCAGATTTATGTTGATGACATAATCTTTGGTTCTGAAAATGAATTGTTATGTGAAAAGTTTGCAAATTTAATGAAGAGCAAGTTCCAAATGAGTATGATGGGAGAAATGAACTACTTCTTGGGACTGCAAGTCAAACAATTGAAAGATAGAATCTTCATTCATCAAACCAAGTACACTAAAGAGCTGCTGAAGAAGTTTGGTATGGAAAATAGCACCAAGATATCAACTCCTATGAGTACAAACATCAGATTGGATGAAGATAAAGAAGGCAAAGATGTTGATCCTACCTTATACAGAAGGATGATAGGCAGTCTGCTATACCTTACTGCCAGCAGACCTGATATATCCTTTGATGTAGGTGTTTGTGCAAGATTTCAATCTAAACCTAAAGAAAGTCAATTAGGTGCAGTCAAGAGAGTTCTCAAGTATCTAAAAGAAACTTTGGGAGTAGGGATATGGTATTCCAAGGATGGAAGCTTCAAAGTTATATCCTACTCAGATTCTGATTATGCTGGATGCAAGATTGATAGAAAAAGAACCTTAGGAACCTGTCAGTTAATGGAAAATAGACTGGTTTCCTGGTTCAGCAAGAAACAAAACTCTATATCAACTTCCACTACTGAATCAGAGTATATTGCTGCTGGAAGTTGGTGTGCACAAGTATTGTGGTTAAGACAACAGTTAAGGGATTATGGAATTGAAGAAAAGGAAATTCCAATCATGTGTGACAACACAAGTGCAATTGCAATCACAGAAAATCCTGTTTTGCACTCAAGAACCAAGCACATTGATGTAAGACATCATTTTATAAGAGATCATGTTGAAAAGAAGGATGTGGTGGTTCTATATATCCCTACTGAAGATCAACTTGCTGACATTTTCACTAAACCACTTGATAGTGAAAGATTTGCCAAATTAAGGACTGAACTTGGAATTATCAAAGTTGACTGATAATCAGCAGTGTACTGGAATTCACCAAGGGGATTAGTCTTTGCTATGTTGGGTGAGCTCACTTAGCAGATTAGTCATTGGTATCAACAATTCCATGTACTTATGTTTGGACAATTGAGCAAATGAGGTTGCCAAGGGGATTGGTCTTTGTCATGTTGGGTGAGCTCACTTGACAGATCAGTCATTGGTATTAAACTTCATCTTGTATTATCAATTGAACAAAACAAAAAAACAAACACAACACCACACCAACACACACAACACCAACCCCAACAACCCCGAATGGAACGTTACACAGTCAAACTTTATTAAAGTCAAAGAGCAATTGGCGGGATATTTATTCTATCCTTTATGACCACGATTACACGATCTAACGGTTACAATACGTTTTGGAAAGTAATAGGCCACGTGTCAAGCTAACATTCACTCAGATTAATCATGGTTAATGTGAATGTATGTGCACTGACAGTTACAACTACACCCTGTCTATATATACAGACCTATTACACAGAAGATACTCTACTGCAAATCTATTTATATCTCTGTTTTTACACTGTGTGAACACAGATTTACAAAGCTTTCTTCTTCATCTTTTTCTTTTAACAATGGCGGAAAAGATTGATGTTCAAATCGAATCAAGCCAAAGTGTGAGAGGCTTTGTTGTTCATGCTAACAAAACATAATTAGCTATCAACATTGGTAGAAGAATAAGGAGATACGCAGGCCTGGAGAATGTACTGAATATAAGACTGGAAATGATTTCATATACAAACGTTGTCAGTTTTTGGAGGAATATTATGGTAAAGGAAGGAACTGAAGCATTCAAAACAGTTGTGAATGCACAAGAAATAGAAGTTTCCTCAAGTCTGCTGAGGGAAGTTTTTGGCTTTGAAGAAGTAGTAGATGGTCCAGTAAATCCTGAGGAAATGGGATTGTCCAAGATGGATTTTGTTGATAAGATCAAGACCAATAAAGCCACCAAATAAATCCCAGGTATCAATGTTAAACACATTGGGAATGAGTACAACCTGCTGAGCAAGATCGTTGCTAAAAACATATTAGGGCTGGTTGGAAGTATGGATACTCTATCATGACCCAAGATAGAGCTGATGATGATTATCTGCAGAAGTATGAAATTTGATTGGGCTGGATACTTTATTCACTACATGAAGAAAGTAGCCAATGAGGAAAGAGAAGGGAAAAGGAAGTCCAAGGCCTTACCCTTAGGATTAATGGTTTAGACCCTGCTGAATCATTTGGAGATTCCTGATTTTGCACCTGAGAAGATTAATCAGTCCAGATACAAGAAAGAGATTCATTATGCTATCCCTGGTCTGGATGATGATGAAGAAGGTGCTGCTGAGGCTGTTGATAGTGATAGTAATGGAGATGATGGTGATGCTGGTGGTGAGCAGGTCAAGCAAACTGTGAAGAAATCTGTTAAACCTGCTGCACCAAAGAAGGTTACTGAGAAAAGAAAGGCTGCAGATACAAAGAAGATAACTGAGATGTTAAAGCCTAAGAAGAAAAAGAAGCAAACAGCACAGACTGCAGAGTCTGCTGAGGGTCCAGCTGAAGATGAGATTACTGACCCTGTTGTAGCTGCTAGAAAAACTGTTGTTGAGATTTTGAGGGAACAACAGAAAGAAGCCAGTAGAAAGAGGAAGTCTACTGTGATTGAAATTGATGATGAGCCACTTTCCAAGAGGATGAAGGATATTGTTTATAAGAAGAAACATGGAAAGGGGAAACAATTGAAAAATCTAGAGGCTCTAAGGGCACAAGAAGAAGAAGAAGCAGTAGAAGAAGAAGTAGAAGAAGTAGTAGGAGAGGCTATTGATGCTGAGCCATTGACTATTATCAAGCCTAATGAGGAAACAGAGGTTGTTATTGAGCAACCTGCTGGAGAGTCACAGCAGACTACAGAGACTGAACCTGCTGTTGATGTTGTTGGATCCTCACCTACTAAGGCTGCTGAGCCTACTGGAAGTGAACAGGTTGTTGTTGAGCAATCTGTTGGAGAATCACAGCAATCTGCTGCACCAGAGCCTGCTGTAGAAACTGATAAATCTACTGAAGCTGCACAAGTTGTTGTTGAGCAACTTGTAGAAGAACCACAGCAAACCACTGAATCTACACCTGCTGTGGCGAGTGAAACATTGGTACAAGACCCTGCAATTCCTGCAATAGTTCAGGAGGAAGAGCAGTCTGATGCTAACCCTGCTGATGAGCATATAAGTCAGGGGGAACCAAGTGTGGTACAGATGAAGGTAGTAGGAAGTAATCTCCAACCTGAGCAACCTACTAGCCTTGAGGCATCTGTAGAAGAGACAATGCATTTACTTGTTGAAACCTTTGGAGGTCAGCAAGGTACTGCAACAGCTCCCAGATGATCATTCTTGCCCTATGAGAAACATGAGAAGAAAAGGAAAGAAGGGTATGTTGATCCAAAACTCCTACTGATGGCTGATTACTTCCAATGGATGTTTGGATTCTATAAGAAACAAAAACCTGCTGCAGAACCTGTGACAGACTTTGAAGAATGGGTTTTTGAGAAATTGGGAGTGGAGAGCTTGTTGGATCTGATTGATACCTCTTTGTTACAATCAAGGCTGATGGATTTGTTTGATGAACAACAGAAAGAGGAGGGTATCAAGTTCAGGGATCCAAGAGGTGATGATGATGACTCTTCATCATCTGATTCTGATGATAATCACCCCTCTGGTCCAGGAGAAGTCAGTGGAAGTGCCATGTTTATTGAACCAAGAGTAGAACTGTCTACTGGTGCTGGACAGTCCACTGAGAGAGAGAAAACTGGACAGATGAATGAGGATGAGGAAAATCTCACCATTATGATATTGAGGCACAAATCAATGCAGGCATAAATATTGGTGCAAACAGAATGGTTGGTGAGATAGAACCACTATTTGTTGAAGAATCTGCTGAGCATGTTGATGACCAGCAGACTATGGATTCAAGTGAAGAAAGAGTTACTGATCATGTTGAGCCAAGTGCCAGCTCTGAGGACTCCATTCAATATCAAAACTGGGTTGACACTGAATGGACCCTAACCAACACTGCAAATCTACTGAGAAGGATTGCTGATATTGGGGAATTTCAACAAGAAAATATGGATATATTCCCTGATCAGGTTGTTGTGGCTCAAATTGTACAAGATCAGAGAACGGAAGAGGAGGTACAGGTTGCTGGGCTACAAACAGCACCTGTACAAAGGTTGGAACAGGAGGTACAGGCTGCTGAGTCTCAAACAACACCTGGACAAAGGTTGGAACAAACTTTGGGTTTGGAGGAAACCCCTATTGTCTCAGTACATGCTACTGTAGTGGAGCCTACTGGAAACAAGGCCACTATAGGGAAAGATAGTCAGTAGGCTGCTGTTGTTGATGAAGAAGAACAACTGCTGGACTATGACTTTAGTGATGAGGAGTTTCAAATGCCTGAAGAAGAAAATGTTGCTATTGATCCCCCACAGGCATTTGTACCTATTTTTGAAGAACCAGCTCTTGATCCTATCTTGGAAGAATATCAAGGCCCTAACCCTGCGTTGGGCAATGGTTGTGAGCAATCAGAGGCCAGAATATAATGCTGAGGAGCCTGCTGATGGAGTTGCTGGAGAAATGGATTGCGGAGTACCAGCACATGTCCTGGAAGAGTTGAGAACTGTCAGAAATGATATTGCAAACCTAAGAACTCAACTGGACAGGCAAGAGCAGAGGTTTGATGATTTGATCAATTTGGTGGAAAATAGAGGAAGGACTACAGAAACAATTGCCTCCAATATTACCTCAAATCAGTATGCTCTTGCTGGTCTTGCAATGGAAGTGAAAGGAATCAAGCAAGGGAATTCACTGAAAGACAAGTTTTTGAAAGAACAATTTATATCCATTCATCAGAAACTTGACAAGCTTGCTGAAACACCTAAGCCTGCTGAGGCTGCTGGAACATCTCAACCTGCTGGATTGGATCCTAAGCTTACTGAGAGGATCAATCTACTGGAGCAGACTTTGCAATCTAGGATTACTGCAGTTGATACAAGAACTGAGATTATGGAAGGACAACTGAGTAATCTGGTTATCACACAGGAGAGTGTTCATGGTCTATTGTCCCGTTTTGTTGATGATGTCACTAAGGGGGAAGAGGGCCAAACAGCAGTAGCAAAAGAGGCTGCAAGGATCTTTGCACAGAAAAGATGGGAGAATGAGACAAATATTTTCAGGGAACTTGCACCTGGCAGAGTTCAACTTACTGATGATCTCCTTAGACAATACAAGAATGAGTACTACAACACAAGGAAACCTTATCATGACAAAGGATTTCATGAAGGTTTAAACTCATTCTTGGGATTGAAGTTTTGGGAAGCAAGGATTAGAGCCTTAAGGGCAACTTACAGAGGTGGAAGAGGTGGAAGAAGTGGTTGAGGTGAAAGGAGTTTGCCTATCACAAAAGCTAAGGACTCACTGAATGAATTTAAAGAGCTTTACATGAAATTTGGATTCAGAGTGAATCAAATCAATCTCCTCCTGCCTGAAGCATGGAAGTGGTGGAAAGAAGTAAATCCCTACATTGATTTTACCTTGATTGAAAATGAATGGATGAGGGATATGATAGAAGAAATCAGAGCCTACCAAGAACAAGTGGAGAAGGATAGACAAGAAAGAGAAAGAAGACAGTAGATCAGCATACTTATTATATTTTATCCTTGCTGCATCTAGACTGTAATAATGTGAACAAATGTTTATAATGAAAGATGACCAAATTTGTTCTGTTTTTGTTTTAATCTTTTTGCTTTGCTGTTAGATGAGGGTAGTGGCATCATCACCAAAAAGGGGGAAATTGTTGGACTTATTTCTATGTTTTGATGATGAGTGCCAGACTAGCTGTTATAGTGCAAAGGCAAAAAGATGTCTAGATCAAATGTATAGGGTTATTAGAGTTTGATCTTTGTATAGGTTTGATCAAACAAGCACCGTAAAGGTCAGCTGACTTGTTTCAGCAGACCAGTCTAGGTCAGCAGGGTAGTCAGGTCAGTAGACTTATCAGGAACCTGCTGAAGACTAAAGGCTGAGGGCTCAAACTCAGTTAATGAAGGCTAAGGGATCAAACTTAGTGATTAAAGTCAAGGATATGCAATCAGAATTTAGGCAAGTCTATGATGACCTAAACTGATTACATATACCTTGTGTAGAAGGTCTAAGTTCCATAAGTTGGATGATGTTTGGAACTTGGTTATAATTAAAAAGGTGTAATCTAACTTCACAAATAAAAGTTAGATAAAAGAAATCAGCTGCATTATATTTGATACACAGCAAATTGCTGTTCAGCAGACTGATAGGTATTACAGCAGACTGATGAACCTGCTGATGATATACCTCGATTAATTCAAGATTACATTGGAAGATTACATGGATAAGGACAGCCAACTACCTCTGATTTATCAAACAAATCAATGGCTGAGATTAAAAGGACGTTGGGATGATTCAGGACTTTATCCAATGGTTATAAGTCAAAGGGTGGACAGACTGGACTGTCAAAAAGGATTCTGACAGTGTCAGTCCTATGAATAGTGATAGAAAGCAAGTCAAATGGGACAAAAACCAGGAACGGTTATATTTGAATTTCAAATACAAGTCACATGCATTCCTACCTATAAATAGAGGACTTTCAACTCAGAAAAAGATGATGATTGATAAATTATAAGAGAAAAATATAAGAGATAATTCTGAGCTGAAAAAGCACCCTGCTGAACCTACTGAGCTTAACCTTACTGATCCAGAGAAAATCTTCAAGTGTATTCTGTATTCAAGCTACATCAAGTTTACACACTTGAAGACTACAAGCTGCTGATTATATCATCCTAATCAAGCTGCTGCAACTGAATCATTTACTTGATTCATTCTTTATTTTATAAAGAACCTGCTGAAGACAGTGAAGCATCTGTTGGGTGTGAAAGACTGTTGGTTGTGGTGGAGCTGGTGAAGAGTCAATCCTACCCTTCAAGGACCAGTGGAAGACTTTGGAGCAGCAATCCTACCTGTTCCTAGTTTTCAGTTTGTGAAGCCATAGTCATTGGTGAAGGACAAGCATTCTTAGGAATCTTTGTAACAGATACATCAAAGATCTCTAGTGATTTACCTCCAACATCACAGGAGAAGAGTGGACTGACAGGATTACACCACCTAGAACCACTATAAAATCTGCCTACTTACTTTCTGCACTTACATTCTGCATTTAGTTTATTATAAACATCAACCTACTGAATTTAGCAACTGAACACACACACATACACTACTGAGTATCTAAAACTTAGTATCATATTTAATAACAAGTAATAAGGCTTAATTTTTGATATAAATCCGCTGCACAAATTCAGTAAACTTAACCATCAGTAGACTACTGTTTATCAGCAGGCTACTGAGGCATCAGCAGACTACTGAGTTATCAGCAGACTGCTGAAGTTGATGAGTTTGTTAACTCCAAAAAGTTTTAAGTGTTAAGTTTATTCACCCCCCATCTAAACATAACCAAAGCCTTTTCAAGGGACCAACAGGGTGAATGACTATAGTGGAGTTTCAAAAACTTTTCTTGTATTGAAAAGCTTTTGGGTAGCGGATAAGTCCCTTCTTACTATGTTGTTTCAAAGTATTTTGGACAATGACATATATAGATTACAATGTGGCAATTTAAATGAATGCAGTAAAGTAAATTGTAGAAAATAAATTGACACAAGGCTTATAGTGGTTCAGGGTGGTGTAATCCCTTAATCCACTCTTCTCATGTGATGATTGGAGGAATTCACTATTGTTTTTACAGATACAATAGTATGATTGTCCATGGCTTCCCAAGCTTCACAATCACTCCTTGACTACAACAGCTTTAGTGATTCAGTCTCTTTCACTACTCCTTGAGATCAAATCCTTCAGCAGCTATCACAAGCACAACTCCTTCTCAGATGACGTCTGATTCAGTTGCTTTAGTTTATTGTGAATGAAATTCACAAACTTGATTGATCAATCTCAGTGCTAAATATGAAATTGTAGTTCTGATGTCTGAGTTGATCTCTAGATAAATCCTTGTAAGTTCAGAGAGAAGGTTTTTCAAATTGACAGAGTTCCTGCTTGATTTTCTTTTTCTAACTGTTGTTTTTACCTGTCTGTCAATGCCTTCTATTTATAGCCTTGAATATCCTTGAATTGAAATTCCGTCTGTTGGCTATATTTATGAGGGGAATAATCCTTGATTTAATTCTTGATTCCCTCTTAATTATATTCTCCTTGATTTCAGTGATCGGATTTTTCTTCAAATGTATAGCAGAAAATCCGTCCTTGATTGATCCTCTATTGATTGTGCATTAAATGCATGATCCTTTGAATCTTCATCGTATTTCAATTCTATTCTGATAAGGATTACTTCGCCGTTCTTTGAGCGGTTGAGTGATCTATCTAACTTTGCCGTTTAGATCTTCCTTCACTGTTTTTGCCTTTACTTTGCCGAAAACTTGTTTACTCTGCCGATTCACCATTTCCTTCATTACTTCAGTTTTAAGGAGAATCTTTGTACTTCACTGATCACTGATTTGGGTGAGATCAGTGTACACCATATTTGAACATTGAATTTCAGTACTTGAAATATACTTAGACTTATCCAAGGTCATCACTGACTTCTTGGTTATAAGTCATACCATTTAGTCTTCACTGCTTCTCTGCTGGTGCTTGGCTGGCCTCACTTCGCCGAATGTCTGCTTTACTTTGCCGTCCTACTAACTAGTACAATACTTGTCTGACTTAACTTGTACAATATGTCAGACTCTAAGTAAAGACTTATACAGAGAGTTCTAACTTATTTCAGGCTTGCTATAACAGCTAGTATGGCCATCATCAAAACATAATAAAATGTCCCAACAGATGCCTTTGCTTGGGTCATGACCAATATGAGGGGCGTCGAGCCTGAGGTTGCATTGCATTATTTGAATGCCGATCCAAACTTTAAGCCGATCAAGACCCGTCAGTTTTCACATGTGAAAGAAATTGCTATCAAAGCCGAGGTTGAAGAGTTGGTTCAGGTCGGGATCATAAAGGAGCTGACGTACCCCACTTGGTTGTAAAATGTCGTTATGGTCAAGAAGCATAAAAGAAAGTGGAGGATGTGCGTTGATTTTACTGATTTGAATAAATCCTGCCAAAAGATCCCTACACGTTGTCAAGAATTGATAGGATGGTTGACCGGATCACAGGGTTTGAGAAGCTGAGCTTCTTAGATGCGTGCTCAGGGTTCCACTAAGTGAAAATGGCGGACTGTGACAAGGAAATGACTGCTTTCAGAGCCGTAAGAGGGCTTTAGTATTATGAAATGATGCCATTTGGGCTAAAAAAACACGGGTTCAACTTATCAGAGAATGGTGAACAAAGTGTTTAGTTCTCCAATTGGAAAAAATCTTGAAGCGTACATTGATGATATGGTCATGAAGTCGGCCCGTAGCAGCCACGCAGCCGACCTTCAAGAGACATTCGATAATGTCAAGAGGCATTTAATGAAACTGGATCCAGCGAAGTGCACTTTTGGGGTTCAAGCAGGGAAATTTCTAGGGTTCATGGTCAGCCAGAGAGGGATTAAAGCTAACCAAGAAAAAATTGAAGCACTCTTGAACATGAAAGAACCAACATGCATTAGAGAAGTGAAATGGCTGAATGGTAGAATCATTGGCATTGGAAGGTTCATTTCAAAATCTGCCGACAAATGTCTCCCTTTCTTCAAAGTACTCAAAGGGGACAAATATTTCACTTGGACTGAATAGTGCTCCCAGGACTTCAAAGATCTCAAAGCTTATCTAGGGAGTCCGCCGCTTTTGGTCAGTCCACTTGTAGGAGATAAGTTATTTTTGTACTTGGCAGCCTCAAACCGGGATGTTTCTGCTGTTTTTGTCAAAAAAGATGGCATTTTTCAAAACACGTTTATTATGTCAGTGAGCCTCTCAGTCCCGTTGAGAGTCTTTATTTTAATATAGAAAAGTTGGCATACTTGCTTGTTATTGCTACCCGATAATTAAGGGCTTACTTTTCTTCACACAATATTATTGTCTGATAGTCCGCTCCGTCAAGTGCTATAAAAGCCCGATATATCAGGTCGCTTACTCCGCTGGGAAACCGAGCTAATAGAGTTCAACATTCATTATGAGCCCTACAAAGCGATCAAAGCTCAATTCTTAGCAGATTTTATTGCAGAAATGAGTTTCAATGAAGAACAGCCTGAAGAGCAACCTAGTCCGCTACCCATCAGTGAACCAAGCACTTTAGCGATAACCACCCTCGCTCCACTGTGTCCGAGTCATTGTTGGCAGCTATACGCTGATGGAGCCGCGAACCAAAATGGTTGTGGGGCCGGAATCATACTACTCCAGCCGGGTACATCTGAGGAAATCAAGAAAGAACTGAGATTTGACTTTATTGCATCGAATTATCAAGCCGAATATGAAGTTGTCATCACATGTTTGGAGCTCGCACAGTCAATGAACGTGGAAAAAATTGAAGTCTATTGTGATTCGCAACTAGTGGTCTATCAGGTGTGTTGGAAATAAAATTTATTTTTGATGAAGATCCATCTCATTTAAATATATGTTTGTTTACACCCCATTGATGATGTGCTGAAGCTAGCTGTTATAATGGAAAGATAAAGATGTCTAAAACTGAATGTATAAGTTTTACTATAGTCTGATAATTGTATAGGTTATATCAGACAAGCACTGTAATAGATAGAAGTGTCGTAAAACTGAAAACTGAAAATCATCTAGAAAACTGGAACTAAACTTAAGACTGAAGATATACACCTAGAACTGAAAACTCACTCAGAATTGAAGAAGGTAAGTCCACTGAGGGACATAGACTCGGTTGGCTTATCTATAACTGAAGGCTGAGGGAACAAACTCAGTATTTGAAGAACTGAGGGTCACAGACTCAGTTAAGAAAAATTGAAGAACTGACGGTTCAAACTCAGTTATGAAGATATTAAGCCGAGACTTTAAAGTTAGAATTCAGGTAAGTCTGTGATGGCCTAAACTGACTTTATGGATCTTGAAAGAAGACCTAAGTATCTTAAGGACAAGGATATCTTAGATGATCTTTATAAGGAATGGTGTAATATGATTCAGTCACTTAAAATCAGATAAATAGAGTACTGAACTATTGAAGAAGAGTAAAAACTCAGTTAATGCTCTAAATCAGTTAGTAAACTGAAAACTGACATACTCAGTAAAAAACTGATCAGGAAACTCAGTTTTATAGTCAGCCATCCAAGCAACTGAAAGTACATTCGAACGTTGTAAATCAAGGATTGTTATTGGATGAAGAACTGACATGTCAGAACGGTCACTGACACCTGACATCTGAAAATATAGACGTTGATACAATTCGAATTCAAGCAAGATGAACGTTGAACCTCACACTATAATTAGAGGACTTTTCACCAAGGATAAAACACCGAATTAACAAGATTACAAGCATTTTTGTGCACAAGTCTAGTTCATTCAAATTGCTATCATATATGTGCTCAACAAGATCTTATCTAGAATTTCTTCAAGTGTTCAAGCTTCATCGATCATATCCAGATTTCTACACTTTGAAGAACCACAAGCAATAATCAATTTATTGATTTTCTGCCCAACTTTGATTCTCAATCAAAGGTTTAGACTGTGAAGCATTCCGGTCAAGGAGTTGCCAAGGACAGTTGTGACTTTTGCAGTCGGGTAGACTGTGTTTGTGGTGGTAGCTGGTGAAGAGGCAATACAACCCTTTATGGACCAGTGGTTCAAGAAGTTGAAGAGCAGCCATCCAACATGTTCTTTAGTGTTTAGATAGTGACACTAGGGATTAGTCAAGGACTATCATTTAGGACTTTTTGTAACAGCGTACCTCAAGGAGTTCTAGTGGAATTTTCCTCCTACATCACAGGGGAAGAGTGGACTGACAGGATTACACCACCTGGAACCACTATAACTCTTGCTCTACTACTTTATGCATTTACTGATCTTTACATCATTTATGTTTGTTTATACAACATACTGAAACTGATTGTTATAAGCCTACACAGTTCACAAACTGACATTCACCAGAATTCAGTTTAGCATACTCAGCTTTTTCTTATAGAATCAACAAGATCCAGATAAAGGCTAAAATCAATTTCCGCTGCCGGTTGACTCAGTTTTGTATAAGTCAGTTTGACTTAGACTCAGCTTTGTCAGTACAACTCCACAGAAGTTAAAACTGAACCTTAATTGTTAATTAATCTAGTTTTTGGTGACAAGTTTATTCACCCCCCCTCCCCTCTAAACTTGAGTTAGCCTTTCTAAGGGACCAACAATTGGTATCAGAGTAGTGTTCTTTAACAAGCTATTGTTGAAAACTCAACTGCTCTAACTATCTTCTCTAGTTGATCTCTTGAAAAATCTTAGTCTTTCATTTTCCAGTCTTTGCATAATCTAGTTTTTATTCACTCACACAATGGATATCAATCAGTATGCCAGACAGATGCTAATGTACAACATCGACAGATTTGATGAATACAAACATCGTTTGCAAGCATTTATAGGAGCTTCTCATGATGAGATGATTGATGTACTCACTGATGGACCTATCCAGATCACTTACATGCAAACTGTTGGTAAAAATCAAGTTAGAGTTCTCAAGCCCAAAAGCGAATGGACCAGTGATGACCGAAAGAGAAACAACCTGAACAATGTTGCCATGGATATCATACTGAGAACTATTGACATCAATATGTATCTGAAAGTCAAGGATTACACTACTGCAAAAGAATTGTGGGAGAAACTTTAATTGGTTTGCGAAGGAACTGACTCCATCAATGAAAACAAGATCTCAATTGCAAAACAGAAGTTTGAAAATTTCAAAATGAAGTCAGGCGAACATATTGATCAGATGGAAACAAGATTCATCACTATCATGGATGAACTGGCTCTACTCAAAATGGAGTACACCAAGAAAGAAATCAATACAAGAATCTTGAAGGCTTTACCAATGTGCTGGAAGATGAAGGTCACATCAATGGAAGAATCATGAAGACTTGACATAGAAGATTCCTTCAAAATCTTCTCAGATCTTAAAGCTTATAAATTCAGTGAAGATTTCACCATGACAACAGCTCTAATCAAAGCCAAGGTGGAACCCAAAACAACAGCTTTTGCAGCAGAAGCCTCAAATGATAACCAAGAAACCTCATCTAGCAATCTTCAGCAATTAGATGAGATGGAGGAGCAGATGGCTCTAATGATGAATAGAATTCGAAGATTGAAGAGTGGACAGCCAGTCACTCAGAAGTTTATCAAGAAGACTCCTAAAAGAGGAAAGACGATGAATATCTCTGTTGGTCCCTTGGAAAGGCTAACACAAGTTTAGAGGTGGGGTGAACAAACTTGTCCCTAAAAACTGGATTTAGAACAAATTAAGGTTCAATTAAGACTTGTGTGGAGTTAAGCTGACTAAGCTGAGTTCAAGTCAAACTGACTTAATCTTAAAATTGAGTCAACCGGCAGCGGATATAATTCTAGCATTTTTCTTGATCTTGTTATTCTATGTGAAAGTTGAGTGTGTTAAACTGAATTCTGAAGAATGTCAGTTTGTAAACTGTGAAGTGTATAACAATCAATTATCAAAATGTTGTAGCTAAATACTGAGTAAGTAAATAAATGCGTAAAGTAAATAAGGCAAGTATTATAGAGGTTCCAGGTGGTGTAATCATGTACGTCCTCACTTCCCCTGTGGTGCGGAGGAAAATTCCACTAGAAATTCTTGAGGTGAACTGTTACAAAAAGTCCTAAAAAATAGTCCTTGGCTAATCCCTAGCTTCACTATCTAAACAGTTGTAGAACATGTAGAATTGCTGCTCTTCAATTGCTTGAACACTGTTCCTTGAAGGGTTACGTATGACTCTTCACCAGCTACCACCACTAACACAGTCTACCCGACTGCTTGTAACAACTGTCCTTGGCGAAACCTTCCCGGTTTGCTTCACATTCTAAACCTTTGATGTGGAATCAAATTTGGGCTGAGAATCAATAAATTGATTCTTGTTTGTGGTTCTTCAAAGTGTCTGATTCTTGATAAATTCTGTGTAACTTGAACACTTGAAGAATTTCTAGTTATGATCTTGTTATAGTACTGAGATGATAGCAATTCGAATAAAAAGACTAATGCACAAAATGCTTGTTGATTCTTGTTAAATCTCTGTATTGTATTGTTACTTGGTGCAAAGTCCTCTATTTATAGTGTGAGGTCCAATGTTCATCTGGCTTGAATTCGAATTGTATCAACGTCTATCTTGTAACGGTTATATTTTATGACCGTTCTGATGTGTCAGTAACTCATCCAATAAAATCGCTTCCTTTGTAACGTTCGACTGTTCTATCAGTTTGTTGGATGGTTGACATATAAAACTGAGTTCCTGATCAGTTTTATACTGAGAATGTCAGTTGTCAGTTTCTTGGATGACTTGGAGCATTAACTGAGTTTTTACTCTTCTTCAAATATCAGTACTCCATTTTCATCTGATTATAATTGACTTAATCAGAGTACACCATAAGTAAATATTATCTAAGAATTCATTGTCCTTATGAATCTTAGGTCTTCATACAAGATCCATAAAGTCAGTTCAGGTCACCACAATCTTGCCTGAAGTCTAACTTCATTGTCTCGACTTGTAGTCTTCATAACCGAGTTTGAACCCTCAGTTCTTCAGTCTTCAATAACTGAGTCTGTGTCCCTCAGTTCTTCAGTCTTCTAGATAAGTCAACTGAGTCTGTGTTCCTCAGCGAACTTATTTTCTTCAGTTCAATACTAGTGTATTCTGAGTCAGTTTGTCTGTCTTAGTGATTTCCAGTTTTCTAGACGACTTCCAGTTTTTCAGTTTTACGACACACTAACTATTACAGGGCTTGTCTGATGTGACTTATTCAAATATCAGACTCTAGTAAAACCTAAACATTTAGTTCTAGACATCTTTTAGCTTTTCACTAAAACAGCTAGCTTCAACACTTCATCAATGAGGTTAAAATAATACTTTGAATAAATATGATGAATTATCATCAAAACATAAATTTTATTTCCAACAATTTCCCCCTTTTTGATGATGCCAAAACTCTCCCTAAAAGGAAAGCTTAAAGATCAAAACAATGCAAAACAATGTAAAACTTGAAAACTGGATTTCATTAGAATGAGCAAAAACTGGAATAGTTACATTTAGTCCAAATAGTTGTGATTAAAGACTAAGCTTTTTCTTTGCTTTTTGTTGCACTGAGATAAACTTCATCTCTTTGTCATACATACGATAGTCATTTTCTATCTTGGAGTCTTCCTTTGAAAATGTCTTGTTGTAATCAACTTGACTTCCTTCCTTCCATTTCCTCCATAGAAATAACTTTGGTAAGCCTGATTCTTTCAAGTAATATTTTTCAAATTCTACTATATCAGCTTTCATTTGTTGATTCTTCTTGTGTTGCACCATCTTCTGATCATGATATTTATCAGATAGGAAGTAGTTCAAGGATTCTTCAATAGTCTTATCCTTGTACTTGGCTTTGATAGGATTGTGATCTTTGATAAACTTCATCCACAGATCCTTTGTAAGAGTAACTCTTCTGTCTCCAGGTTGACTGTATTTTTCGATGAGCTGCCCATCAGTTAACTCTTTCTTTAAGAATTTTGGATCTGATTTGTATCTTTCCAACTCATCTTCAAGTCGCTTCAATTCTGTAAGTAACTTCAGCTTTTCTTCTTTAGCGTCCCCCTTTTTGGCATCATATAACTGATCTACCAGAGCATGGGTTGCTTGTTGATCGGCTGATATACGTTGCTGAGAAGCAAGAACTTCCTTAAGCTGAGTTTCTAACCCGTAGATGTGCTGATTCATATGCCAGTGAGCCTGTGCATGTGTTTCCCTGTCTACTGCGGTTGACTCTTCAAGTTTTTGTTTGAGTAACAAAATTTCTGAGAACTTGAACTTGACTTGTGGATCATCACTAGTCTTGCATGAACTGAAACATCTGTTCTAGTTCTATAATCCAGGTATCCAGACATGTTTGATAAAAGGCAATTTTGTGTATCTTTTTGACTGAGCACGATCTTCAAATTTTCATGAACTTTGGCCAACACATCCTTTGTTCGGATGTCAGAAGGATCCTATGTAACTTCTGTTTGATCCTTAAACTGAGTATCATCTTCAATGATCATAAGTTGTTGTTTATCAATTTCATCAGCTGCTTGCTGATTGTTAGTTGTCTGATCTCCAACTCGCAAATCTTCTTGCTGTGTTACAGTTTGCGTAGCTAGAGGTTGCGGTTGAGTTTCTGTTTGCAAACCTGTTGTTACATCAGCTTCTTTTCTTGATTCATCATTGTCATCATCATTCTTTTTCTTTGAAGTGACTTTTGGCGTGGATGATGTGGCTGATTCTCTTCTTTGTGCTAGTTCAGTGAATCTTTTGAAGCAGTTTTCAAGAAGTTCCGAAATTGGACACAAAGTGTATAGATCTCTAACTTCCAATTTCTCCAAGAGTAGTTTCTCTTCAGTCTGTAGACTGACATCACTAGAATCTTCTGGTTTAAGCTTCATTTCATCAGCTTGATGATTATATCCGCTTCAAAAACTGAGACAGGTTGCTGATCTGATTGGTCTTGTAACTGAGAAGCATGGTCAGCAGTGATATTTTCTTGTGTAACTTCTGCTGTCAGTTGTTGTTGTTCCCCCTCAGTTGGTGCTGTCTTACTTGAAGTTCCTGGGTACAAACATCTTACAACTGATCTTTCTTCTGCTGATTCTGCTTTGCGCTTGATGCCTTTGTATTCAGCTTCCTGCTGAGACACAGTTTTCTGCCTGGTTTCAGGTTGGGAAGTTGTTCTTGTTACAACCCTCTGGTCTGTCTTGCTTTCTTCCCTTCCTTCAGTTTCTCCAGATAAAATTGAATTATTCCACTGAGTGTCTTCTTCAGTCGGAATCTACCAATAGTTGCTTGACCTTCAGTTTGAGCTCTTCGTACACTTTCTAATTCAGCTAAATGTTGTTTCTTTATCTGATTGACTACATAACCTGCCCAATTGAAATCTCTTTCATCCCAAATTATGTTCATCAGATAAATATTCTCTTCGGATAGTGTACTGAATCCTTTGGATTTTCCAATGACATGTTTGCTAAGCCATCTACTGAGGTGCGCAAATTCTGGCTTGAGTTTGTCAACATGACTATCAATTTCTACTGGTTCCTTAGAAAAAGTAAGTTGCTTCAGAAAAGCTTCTTTATGCAATGGTAGAGTAGTCAAATCTATTGATGTCACAGATGAATCTGTGAAACCAAATAGTGACTTCATAACTCTTTCATTGACAACAATACGATCTCCATGAACTGTAGTGATCAGAGAGTTTCGTACCAATCGCATATTCTCCCAAAATTGCAAAATTCCTTCCACATCACGTGGTTCGTTGAATTTAACTTCTAGAAGATTTCTCAGACCTGGTTGTTTCTGGATTTTATTAAAAATCCAACTTACTAACAGAGTATTGTTGCACATTGCTTCATATATATCGAGTGAAAATTCATCTAACTCTGTGATCAATCTTTCTTGTTTTGATTTGTCTCAAGTGGCCATATCTTGGTGTGAACAAAAAATTGATTTTTGAGAGGAAAGGATTGCGAAGAGTCTGATTCTGTTTTTAGGAAAGAGACGAAGAATTTGAAATTTGATTGAAAATAGTGTGAACGAGGGTTGAATAAATAGGTAGGATATACTAGCGGTTGAGTAGTACAACTTTTCAAATTCCATGATGGTTTGGGTAACCGATGCATGTACTGTTCTGATAGTCGTGGGGTGTACACGCAACATTCTGACAAAAAGAACTGCAGTAATTAAATGCGATATAACTGCTATTGATTTTATCATATCAACCTTTGACTAAATTTGACTGGAGTAGAAACTGATGCTGAGGTCAGTTTAAGAGTGAACTTTCAGTTATGTCAAATTCTCAGTTTCGGTTAATCAGTTTGAGATTGTTGATGTCAATGACTAATCTGTTAAGTGAACGCACCCAACATAACAAAGATTAATCCCCTTGACGAACCTCTGGCTTAACTGATTTAACTGACTTTGATTATCCCCAACTCAGTTCTTAGTTTGGTAAATCTTTCTTTGTCCAATGGCTTTGTAAAGATATCTGCCAACTGATCTTCAGTAGGTACATAAAGAACTGTTAAATCCTTTTTCTCTGCATGATCTCTTATAAAGTGATGACTCACATCAATGTGCTTTGTCCTTGAGTGTAAAACTGGATTGTCAGTAATTGCAATTGCACTTGTGTTGTCACACATTATAGGAATTGTTCCTTCTTCTATTCTATAATCTCTTAATTGCTGTCTAATCCATAATACTTGAGCACAACAACTTCCAGCTGCTATATACTCTGCTTCAGCTGTTGAGGTTGGGATAGAATTTTGCTTTTTGCTAAACAATGACACAAGTCTATTTCCTAATAACTGGCATGTGCCTGAAGTGCTCTTTCTGTCCACTTTGCACCCAGCATAATCTGAGTATGAATAAGATCTCAGCTTAAATTCTCCTTCTTTTGAATACCAAATTCCAACTCCATCTGTATCTTTTAGATATTTCAATGTTCTTTTTACAACTGTGAGATGACTTTCTTTTGGTTTTGACTGAAATCTTGCACATACACCGACAGTAAAAGATATATCTGGCCTACTTGCTGTATGATAGAGTAAGCTTTCAATCATTCTTCTGTAAAGTGTTTGATCAACATCTTTGCCTTCTTTGTCTTCATCTAGCCTGATGTTGGTCCCCATTGGTGTAGAAATTCCAGTTGATTTCTCCATACCAAACTTTTTGATAAGTTCTCCTGTATATTTGGTTTGGTGAATGAAAATTCCATCATCTAATTGTTTGACTTGTAATCCAAGAAAATAATTTAATTCTCCCATCATACTCATTTGAAATTTGCTCTTCATTAAACTTGCAATTTTCTCACATAACTGTTCATTTTCTGATCCGAAAATGATATCATCAACATAGATTTGAACAATTAGAGTGCTTTCTCCAATTTTCATCCTGAATAATGTTTTGTCGATTGTTCCTTTGATAAATCCATTATCCACTAGAAACTGAGATAGAGTTTCATACCAAGCTCTTGGTGCTTGTTTAAGTCCATAAAGAGCTTTCCTTAGTTGGAAAACTTTATCAGCTTGATCTTTGATCTCGAATCCAGGTGGTTGTTGAACATACACTTCTTCTTCTAGAATTCCATTCAAAAATGCGCTTTTAACGTCCATCTGATATACTTTGAACTTTTTGTGAGCTACAAATGCGATAAATAGCCTGATTGCTTCTAATCTTGCAACTGGTGCATAAGTCTCATCAAAGTCTATGCCTTCTGCTTGAGAATATCCTTTAGCTACAAATCTAGCTTTGTTTATGATGATATTCCCATCTTCATCAAGTTTGTTTCTGAAGACCCATTTGGTTCCAATGATATTCACATGATCTGGTCTTTCCACTAATTCCCATGCTTGATTTCTTTCGAATTCATTGAGTTCTTCTTGCATAGCTAGTATCCATTCTGGATCCTTCAAAGCTTCTTCAATTTCCTTAGGTTCAGATTGAGATAGAAAACATGCAATCATTGCATCTAGTTGATGTCTTGTTCGAACGCCTGTTTGAGTATCGCCAATAACTTGTTCTTCAGGGTGATCTCTCATGCATTGATGAACTGGTGCTTGCATCAAAGGGTTTGCATTTTGTTCGACTGGTTCTACAAGAACCGGTTCTTATTTTTCTTCAACTGAATCAGAATCATGTTGTTCAGGTTGTTGAGTAGTTGGAAACTGAGACTGATCTGGATCTGAAGATTCTGAAATTTGTAGTCTCCTAATGTCAACTGAAACTGATTCTGGCATGACTGGTAACTGAGACTGAGAAACTGGTTTTGGTCTGTCTTCAGTTGTTTCACCAGGGAAGTTTGGTTCATCAAATACTACATGTATTGATTCCTCATGCTTAAGTGTCCTTTTGTTTAATACTCCAAAAGTTTTGCTGACACTTGAATATCCTAGAAAAATTCCTTCATCAGCTTTGGGCTGAAAAACATGAAGTTAATCTTTCCCATTATTGTGTATGAAACATTTGCTTCCAAAAGAATGAAAGTATGAAACATTTGGTTTTCTTCCATTCCAAATTTCATAAGGAGTCTTCTCATGCCTTTTGTTCATGAGAGCTCTGTTCTGTGAATAACAGGCTGTGTTAACTGCTTCTGGCCAATATCTTTCAGGTAGTTTTGCTTCACAGATCATCGTTCTTCCTGCTTCTTTGAGTGTTCTGTTTCTCCTTTCAGCTACACCGTTTTGTTGAGGTGTTCCTGTGGCAGCAAGTTGGTATAAAACACCATTTTCTTCACAATATTCAATAATCACATTATTGAGGAATTCAGTTCCTTTATCAGATCTTATCTTCACAACTGATACTCCTTTCTGATTCTGTAGTCTCTTAAGCAATTCTATAAGTTTTTGCTTGGTTTCACATTTCTTGGTTAAAAAGATAACCGAAGTGTATCTTGAAAAATAATCTACCACCACCAATGTGTATTTCTTGCCACTGATACTAATTGCTGTAATAGGTCAAAATAAATCCATGTGTAATAATTCTAGGACTCTGGTTGTTGAATGCTGAGACTTTGTCTTGAAACTTGCTTTTGTTTGTTTTCCTTGTTGACACGCATCACATAAGCTGTCCTTCTTATATGAGATTTATGGTAATCCAATGGCTAGCTGTTTCTTGACAAGTGTGTTAATGTCATCAAAGTTTAGATGACTCATTTTCTTGTGCCATAACCAGATGATTTCTGATTTGGTATGCACAAGAAAATAGGTTTCAGCAACGGCTGTTGTCCAATCTACAACATACATATTCTCTTTTCTTCTTCTGGCTAAAACAACTTGAAATGCTGTTTCGCTGATGACAATGCAAAATTATTTATCAAAAGTGACTTTGTATCCCATATCACAGAATTGACTGGTGCTGAGCAGTTTGTAGTGTAATCCTTCTACTTAAGAAACATTCCTGATTGTAAGTCCATTCCTGATTAAGGTACCCTATCCTTTGGTGTATCCAGGTTTGTCTTTACTTTCAAAATTGACTTTTGGTCCATCTTTTGCAATAAAATTACTAAGACAGTCCTTGCTCTTTGTCATGTGTCTTGAGCAACCACTGTCAAAGTACCATACATCCTGCAGTAAAAGTTAAAAAAATTTAGGTACCCAACTCAGTTTGGGTCCATGGGGGTCAGTTGCCAGTACAACTCTGGGAATATATCCTTTTGGGATTCTTTGGATATTGTTGCACTTGTTTTCATATATGTAAGCCACACTCTCATAGTATCTATGTTTGGACTGTGTCTTATTTATATGATCTCTCAGATCTTTTGACTGAAACTTATTTCCATTATGCTTTATATTATTGAAGCTTGAATAATAACTGTCATTCCTTCTGTGCTGAGGTCTGGACTGACCTTGGTACTCTTGCTGAGAACTGAGATTAGCTCTCTGCTGAGTTTTGAACTGAAACTTGTGATAAGTTTTCTATCTGGAATGAATGTTATTATCAGTTTTGCTAGTAGATGCAGTAAAATTCCAATCATCATCAGTGGGATATAACCTTCCTTTCCCCCTGAATGTGTGAATCTTTGAATGATTGACATTCTTGGATTTACCTTGATTGTAATTTTTCTGGTTCTTGACTTGATTGGTTTTTGTGGATCTGGCAGTTGATTTGCCGTTTCGGTTTCCTTTAGATACAGCTGATCTACCATCTAATTTACCTTTGTTGGTAGATGAAGTTGTCTTCTTAGAAAATTGATTTATCCTTTGTGATACTGGCTTTACTCGTTCATCAATTTTCTCAGTTTGTGGAAGTTGTTCAGCTACAAACTTAATACCAGTTGTGATATTAGGTTTAGCAGCCTTACTAGTTTTATCCTTAGAAGATTGCTGTGTATCAAATCCTAAGCATGTTTTGTCTCCATCCGGCTTTCCTGATTTGAATCCAGTAATTGAACTAGATTGAGCAAATGATTCAGTTGTTGCTGCTGATGCAGTAGGCTGATGCTGAATCTTTTCTTTATCAGTTTTAGTCAGTTTCAACATTTTTAGTTCAGACTTCAATCTTTCAACTTCAAGAATTAGACTTTCTTTCTCAGCTTTAATTGATTCATAACCAGCTTGAATAGTTACTAGCTGATTCATCAATTTGTCAAGTGTTTCTTCTAATTCTAGATTTTTTGGATTGGAGTCAGCAGTCGAAGAACATGCATTTTGCATGGAAATCTGAGCTGAAGAGTATTTAGAATTGGATTCACATACCTCATTTGTATCTTCCATGTGTGCCATTAAAGCTGTGTCATCTGATAATCTTTCAGTACCAACTTCATAGTCTGACTCATCTCCAGCTAGGAGTGATCTCCTTCCAACTCTTCTTGGCGGAGTCTTCTTGATCAGTTCTGGACATTCAGCATTATAATGTCCAGGCTTCTTGCAGTTGAAACAGAGATATTCATCGTCTTTTCTTTTCTCAGGAGTCTTCTTAATGAATTTTTGGGTTACAGGATGACCATTCTTCATCCTTCTGATTCTGCTCATCATTAGTGCCATTTGTTCCTCCATTTCATCCAACTGTTGAAGATTATTTGTGGATGCTTCTTGAGAATCATTTGATGATGCTGCAAGTGCTGTGGTCTTTGGTTCTTCCAGAGCTTTAATTATCGCAGCTGTACTTGTAAAATCTTCACTGAATTCATAAGCTTTCAAATCTGAGAAGATTTTGAATGAATCCTCTATGTCAAGTCTTCTAGATTCTTCCATAGCAGTGACCTTCATTTTCCAGCACATTGGTAATGCCTTCAAGATTCTTGTATTGATAACTTTCTTTGAGTATTCAATCTTGAGAAGATCTAATTCATCCATGATAGCAGTGAATCTTGTTTCCATTTGGTCAATGGTCTCTCCAGATTTCATGTTGAAATTCTCAAACTTTTGTTTTGCAACAGAAATTTTGTTTTCCTTGATTGAATCTGTTCCTTCACAAACTAGTTGTAGTTTGTCCCATATTTCCTTAGCAGTTGTGCATTCTTTCACCTTCAAATACATGTTGCTGTCAAGAGTTCTGAGGATAAAGTCCATAGCAACATTGTTGAGATTGTTTCTCTTGCGATCATCACTGGTCCATTCAACTTTAGGCTTTGCAACTCGAACTTGCTCTCCACCAAAAGTTTGCATGTGAGTGATCTGAATTGGTCCATCAGTGAGTACGTCCATCATCTCATCATGAGTAGCCGCTAGAAAAGCGTGCATTCGACGTTTATATTCATCAGATCTGCCCATATTGCACATAAGCATCTGTCTTGCATACTGTTGGGGAGATTTTGCATCATTAAAACAAAAGAAAATTTATAAAACCTATACTACCATGCAAAACTACCTCCTAACCGGCCGAATACCGGGTAGTTTCTAGTAAAGTTGGATAAGTACGGGTATCGATCCTCAGGGAAAAGGGATGTTGAATCTAATCTTATTAATCCTTAAATTGTTACTTATTCAAAACGGAACTGAAAATGAAAAACGAAAAGTAAACTGGACAGAGGATTGTTAATCCAAAGCCAGGAAGGATAAAAGCGATAAAAACTAAATCTAAACTACTAACTATAAAAGGAAATAAACAAGAAGATGAACATGGAGATTAACAATGAACAAACAAAATCATCCAATCCTTCAAACCCTCTATCTCTATCTAAGGTTATCTTGTGATGATTAACTAAAGATGTGGTTCACCTAATCAAAAGTATGAATCCTACTTCCGTAGATAATTCGTCTATCAATCAAAACAAGGTGTAAGATTTATTCAAATCTAGCAACCTAGATAATCAACCTATCAACTTCCGTTATGTCAAGGTTAAAAATCCAATCTTTCCTATGGTGATCTAAGTCTAACATGACTTCCATCAAAATCAAACATCGATAAGCAACCATCTTCCGATTTATATGCATAAACAAATAAACACAGGAAAAGAAACAACTTTAAATAAAATAACTCACAAAATCATCCATGGAAGAAATCAAGAAGCTGCTGGAAAAAGATTCACATGGCTGTTCATGGTTTGACAGCTTTAACCCATCTTCATGCGACAAGAAAGAAAAAAAAACAAACAAAATAAAAGACCTAATCTAACCCGGATCACCCGAGCACAAGGCTCGGGTGATCCGCCTTGAAACTGCCCAGAAGTTGCGGCTGTGTAAAAATTGTGTAATTAGGGTTTGTATGCATGCTGTATTTATAAGAGGAGCAAGTCGGCTGCATCAAGAGTTTAAGTCGGTTGCTACAGTGCCGTGGCCGGACGCTCGTTTACCCATATGGACGCTCGTTTATGCTGATGCTGAAGACTCTGTACATGTTTTTGCCTCCTGGACGCTGGTTTGAGAATGGACTCAAACTTCTAAAATTCATATCTTGAGTTGTAGACCTCCAAAAATTATGATCCGAATGTCATAAAAAAGCTCTCGGAAAACTCTACAACTTTCATTAAGGACTCTTCTTCAGAAAACGCCTTTTTGACTAGCCCGTCGTATTACGAGTATATTTCGGGATTTTCCCAAGCTTTATTTCATCTTCATCCTCTTGTATCTCTTTCTTTCCACTTTAATCTTCAATCAAACATCATTTAGACCTCTTCCATTCCACATTTGTGCACCTAAAAGATGACAAAACCGAGCAAAACGTAAAACCATACAAAATAGATAATAAAACCACGATATTTACTCAATTTTGCATTTTAACTATTCAAAACGTCATTTGCTCAATTAATCGATTATAAGCTCGAATTCTACGAAAAACATCCATATATGGGGAATATTGATATAAAATATATCGTTATAAAACGTACAAAATCACCCTTAAAAACTCCCCCACACTTATCTTTTGCTCGTCCCGAGCAAAACAAAACAAAGATAAAGGCTCGAGAAAAGATAGACATCTAAACATATATAACACGTATCCAATAAATCAGAAGTCCACCCGTGTGCGTGCATAGCCATAATAAACTTCCACTAAATCCGAACTTGAGAAACTCAAAGCAAAACTAGCTAATACCCCCTTGTAGACTAGCAATAAATGACACTCATAAGATGTACCCTACAAACGTGACATATCCCGAAAAAGATGATCGAATGAATCTAGGGCCTTTCTGAAATACTCAGAGGATAATCCCTACATCATATCTTTCAGTTTATACTGGGGATAAGATTAACGAAAACTAAGCCTTATATTCAATTTCGTAACGATATCTTAGTTGATTTAACTTATTCACTTTTAAACACACATTAGGATAAGCTATTGCCCTCATAGTAGAATATGACATTTCGAGATAATACCCTACCTTACCCCAATCATAAGGCAGCTTTTCCTAACTGTCGTGAGCTTTTAGTCATCATAGTGGTATAGGACATACGTGGTACAGCCTACCTCACTCAAATCATCGACTAGCTTTCGACACACCCAATTAATTCACTATTAATTCAACTTTTTCATTTTGACATTAGCTACGTTTTACTTATCACATTCAAACTTACAGATATTCACAGTATAACATACTCCGGAACTGAATACAAACTATCATAAGTCTCACGATACATACGTAGTACTAAGCACATGACTTACAAGATAATCAAAAATCACTAATCCAAACGGGGTAATAACTCTATAAAATAGCTCATCGTCACTATGGCTCGTGAAAAATAGTGTCAGGTGAAACAACTAACTTACCAAACATATGATATATAGCATAGATGACTATCGAAAACAAAGAACATTAACATGTATTGCCTACTCGGGACAAAACAAAAACAAAAACGTGGAAAATTTTAAAATTCAGCTCATTTTTTCATAAAAACATCATGTATTAAGCAAATGGTAGATACATAACGATAATTCCCCTCCCCCACACTTAAATTACAACATGTCCTCATGTTGTGCAAAATAAAAGAAAAGAGAACTTAGCTGATTGTAATTCGAAAAGGGAGCAACTCTGGAATGATGCGCATCACCCAGGAATGCCCGAGGATATCAGTAGATTGTGGACCATCCACCAGAAAACGGATATCGTCTAAAACTCACAAAAGCTAATGCAAATACCCTGCACTCATGAAAAACAAAGAAATACCTCGGGGGCAAGGGGGGATAGAACATACAAAGCACAAAATAGAATCGCTTCAGATGGAAAAATCAAACAGGGAAAGTACAGAACATCTAAGCGTCTAAGTATGGAAGTTTGATATAAGCACAAAAAGAAATAATAGCTCAGATGGAAAGATCAACACTTAAACTCAGGACATCTAAGAATAAAGCCACAGAAGCTTGTAGAATAATATAGACCACATGTGCAAACAGAAACATCAAACTCCAACTAATAATGATAGAGGATTGTACACGGAAGAGAAGTCAGAAAGATTTTCCAGATTTAGCTCATGTAAAGATGGAACATATACATGGAATATTACACAACAGTAGGCTAGGTGCAACTACATGAAAATATACTACAATGCAGCCTACATGATATGCAATCCTAAAAATAAAAAATAAATAAAAAAAATGAATTCTGACAGGCTCAGGCTGAGCAGGTTTCGAGGACAACCCTACAGTGACTACGGCCTATGCAGAAACTAAATTAAAGAAAACGAGGTAGTATTACGGAAACCGACAGTTAACTACACTCAAGAAAAATAAAAGAAAAATAGAAAAACAATGCAACTAGATGACATGCAACTAAATGATATGCATCTAAGTGATATGCAAAAATAAAAGAAAATAAAAGAAAGAAAACTAGCCCACTCATTAGCAACATGACATGTATATTATAAACGTCTACCAAATAATGACAGGTTACGATAACCGACAGTGCTGTCCATTACATGCAGTGTAAACGCGCTTTAAGACTCATCAAAGGTGATAGCATTATGGAAACCAACAGTTAGCTATACTAAACAGATATAACTCATAAGATGCAATGGTAGCATTACGAAAACCGACAGTTACTACCCATATGAGTTATAAAAACAAAGGAAGCACGTAAGTCTTAAAAGCTAACAAGATTCATCATAATGATATGTAGCATACGGAAACCGACATTAGCTACTAATTAACAATCAGACCAGTTATAGCATACGAGAACCGACAGTAACTATAACATGCCTAGATGAATCATGTATAAGGAATTGATCAATTATCTAACATGGATTCATAGATGGAAAGGTAAAAACATATAAGTTCAGAACATCTACGTAAAATGAAATAGCCACAGAAGCTCTAATGAAAGTAATCCAAGTTAAATTAAAGCATCAAGAAAAACAGAACCTGGACTGCATTACGGACGAACGTTCAAAGGAAATCTCAGCACTGGACGGGCGTTCCACTTTTCAGACGCTCGTCTGCCTTGAAAACCGACCGGACGGGCGTTTAGAATTACAGACGCCCGTCTGATTCTTCAAATCAGAGCAGGATTGAAAATTCTGGAACGGACGAACGTTCCATAATTCCAAACGCTCGTTTACCTGCACGTTAGGGACTGGACGGGCGTCCAATAAACCAGACGCTCGTCCATACAACGAATATGCATAGAACAGCAGGAAAATAACAGAAAACCCTAACTATAAACCCTAATTAACTTAGAAGGTCATCATACATCAAAAACGCAGGCAGCCACATAAAATTCTAGCACAGGGGTTAGACTAGGTAACAAATAAACACATAATTCACGTTTAAACAGATTGAGTAAAAAAACTTTTGCACATTCTTAACCCTACGGTCATCGAAACACGGCAAAATAAAAACTCTCAATCTATTCGACGCTACTTTTATTGAAAACGAAAATAAACGTAACAAAATCGAGAAATTAACAAAACCAGATTCAACATGACACCGATTCCCCGGCAACGGCGCCACTTTTGTTGGGGAGATTTTGCATCATTAAAACAAAAGAAAATTTATAAAACCTATACTACCATGCAAAACTACCTCCTAACCGGCCGAATACCGGGTAGTTGCTAGTAAAGTTGGATAAGTACGGGTATCGATCCTCAGGGAAAAGGGATGTTGAATCTAATCTTATTAATCCTTAAATTGTTACTTATTCAAAACGGAACTGAAAACGAAAAACGAAAAGTAAACTGGACAGAGGATTGTTAATCCAAAGCCAGGAAGGATAAAAGCGATAAAAACTAAATCTAAACTACTAACTATAAAAGGAAATAGACAAGAAGATGAACATGGAGATTAACAATGAACAAACAAAATCATCCAATCCTTCAAACCCTCTATCTCTATCTAAGGTTATCTTGTGATGATTAACTAAAGATGTGGTTCACCTAATCAAAAGTATGAATCCTACTTCCGTAGATAATTCGTCTATCAATCAAAACAATGTGTAAGATTTATTCAAATCTAGCAACCTAGATAATCAACCTATCAACTTCCGTTATGTCAAGGTTAAAAATCCAATCTTTCCTATGGTGATCTAAGTCTAACATGACTTCCATCAAAATCAAACATCGATAAGCAACCATCTTCCGATATACGTTGCATAACAAATAATCGCATAGGAAAAGATACAACTTTGAGATAAAATCATAAAACAAACTTAAATAAAATTAGATAAAACATGAAGAAGAAGATTCAAATCGTTTGAACAATTGCAGCCCCAAGCATTAAGCTTCAGAAAACAGCAAAATAAAACAGCGGAAAAGAAACACCCTCGGCCGGCCAAGCACCAAGGCTCAGCCGGCCGAGGTGACCTGCTCTCAGAATTTAGGGTTTTCTAAAGTAATGTGCAGTAAAAGTTATTATCCTAGGGTTTACATAATGCGGCTATTTATAGATAAAGTAAGTCGGTTCTACTGTAGTCGGTCGTGGACGCCCGTTCTGAAGGTCGGACGCTCGTCCGTTTGTTCTGGACGCTGGCTGAACGCTAGTCTGAGTGGCGTCTGAACTCTCTGTATTAAATTTTCCTTCTGGACGCCCGTTCACTTTTATGGACGCCCGTCCACTCCTGGACGGGACATGGACGCTCGTCCGATATGTCTGGACTAGATATCATCATCTTTATCTCATTCTTCTCATCTCTATCTCTTCTCTTCTTCATATAACTCTTCCTTATATCTTGTATGTCAAATAAATCCGACTTGTATCATCTTTTGATCCCCTTTTCAGCTCGAAATATGCACATCTACAAACATCAAAAACCATTGCAAAGTGTAACATCATCCAAATAATCATAAAACCACCAATTAAACACATAATTTAATCACTTTTGCAATTAGACCCTTAAAACATCACTTGCTTAATATTTCAATATAAAGGCCAATTCTTATGCAAATAATATAAATATGGGGAAAATCATCGTAAAATATATCGTTATAAAACGTACAAAATCACCCTTAACAACTCCCCGGCAACGGCGCCACTTTTGTTTGGGAGATTTTGCATCATTAAAACAAAAGAAAATTTATAAACCTATACTACCATGCAAAACTACCTCCTAACCGGCCGAATACCGGGTAGTTGCTAGTAAAGTTGGATAAGTACGGGTATCGATCCTCAGGGAAAAGGGATGTTGAATCTAATCTTATTAATCCTTAAATTGTTACTTATTCAAAACGGAACTGAAAACGAAAAACGAAAAGTAAACTGGACAGAGGATTGTTAATCCAAAGCCAGGAAGGATAAAAGCGATAAAAACTAAATCTAAACTACTAACTATAAAAGGAAATAGACAAGAAGATGAACATGGAGATTAACAATGAACAAACAAAATCATCCAATCCTTCAAACCCTCTATCTCTATCTAAGGTTATCTTGTGATGATTAACTAAAGATGTGGTTCACCTAATCAAAAGTATGAATCCTACTTCCGTAGATAATTCGTCTATCAATCAAAACAAGGTGTAAGATTTATTCAAATCTAGCAACCTAGATAATCAACCTATCAACTTCCGTTATGTCAAGGTTAAAAATCCAATCTTTCCTATGGTGATCTAAGTCTAACATGACTTCCATCAAAATCAAACATCGATAAGCAACCATCTTCCGATATACGTTGCATAACAAATAATCGCATAGGAAAAGATACAACTTTGAGATAAAATCATAAAACAAACTTAAACAAAAGTAGATAAAACCTGAAGAAGAAGATTCAAATCGTTTGAACAATTTCAGCCCCAAGCATTAAGCTTCAGAAAACAACAAAATAAAACAGCGGAAAAGAAACACCCTCGGCCGGCCAAGCACCAAGGCTCAGCCGGCCGAGGTGACTTGCTCTCAGAATTTAGGGTTTTCTAAAGTAATGTGCGGTAAAAGTTATGATCCTAGGGTTTACATAATGCGGCTATTTATAGATAAAGTAAGTCGGTTCTGCTGTAGTCGGTCGTGGACGCCCGTTCTGAAGGTCGGACGCTCGTCCGTTTGTTCTGGACGCTGGCTGAACGCTGGTCTGAGTGGCGTCTGAACTCTCTGTATTAAATTTTCCTTCTGGACGCCCGTTCACTTTTATGGACGCCCGTTCTCTCCTGGACGGGACATGGACGCTCGTCCGATATGTCTGGACTAGATATCATCATCTTTATCTCATTCTTCTCATCTCTATCTCTTCTCTTCTTCATATAACTCTTCCTTATCTCTTGTATGTCAAATAAATCCGACTTGTATCATCTTTTGATCCCCTTTTCAGCTCGAAATATGCACATCTACAAACATCAAAAACCATTGCAAAGTGTAACACAATCCAAATAATCATAAAACCACCAATTAAACACATAATTTAATCACTTTTGCAATTAGACCCTTAAAACACCACTTGCTTAATATTTCAATATAAAGGCCAATTCTTATGCAAATAATATAAATATGGGGAAAATCATCGTAAAATATATCGTTATAAAACGTACAAAATCACCCTTAACACATACTGATTGTTATCCATTGTGAGTGAGTGAAAACTGATTGATTAATAACTGGAAACTAAGCTTTCTTAAGAGAACAACTAGAGGAGATTTAGAGAAAATAAGCTTTTAACAATGACTTGTTAAAGAAACACTGCTCCGATACCAATTGTTGGTCCCTTGGAAAGGCTAACACAAGTTTAGAGAGGGGGATGAATAAACTTGTCCCTAAAAACTGGATTTAGAACAAATTAAGGTTCAATTAAGACTTGTGCGGAGTTAAGCTGACTAAGCTGAGTTCAAGTCAAACTGACTTAAGCTTAAAACTGAGTCAACCGGCAGCGGATATAATTCTAGCCTTTTTCTTGATCTTGTTATTCTATGTGAAAGCTGAGTGTGTTAAACTGAATTCTGAAGAATTTTAGTTTGTAAACTGTGAAGTATATAACAATCAATTATCAAAATGCTGAGTAAGTAAATAAATGCGTAAAGTAAATAAGGCAAGTATTATAGAGGTTCCAGGTGGTGTAATCATGTACGTCCTCTCTTCCCCTATGGTGCGGAGGAAAATTCCACTAGAACTTCTTGAGGTGAACTGTTACAAAATGTCCTAAACAATAGTCCTTGGCTAATCCCTAGCTTCACTATCTAAACAGTTGTAGAACAGGTAGAATTGCTGCTCTTCAATTGCTTGAACACTGGTCCTTGAAGGGTTATGTATGCCTCTTCACCAGCTACCCCCACAAACACAGTCTACCCGACTGCTTGTAACAATTGTCCTTGGCAAAACCTTCCCGGTTTGCTTCACAGTCTAAACCTTTGATGTGGAATCAAAGTTGAGCTGAGAATCACTATGTTGGACTTATTTTTAAGTTTTAGTGATGAGTGCCAGACTAACTGTTATAGAGCAAAGGCAAAAAGATGTCTAGATCAAATGTATAGGTTTATTAGAGTTTGATCTTTGACTAGGTTTGGTCAAACAAGCACTGTAATAGTCAGCTGATTTATATCAGCAGACTGGTCTATATCAGTAGGGTAGATAGGTCAGTAGACTAGTCAGGAACTGCTGAAGACTGAAGGCTGAGGGCTCAAACTCAGTTAATGAAGGCTAAGGGATCAAACTTAGTAATTAAAGTCAAGGATATGGAATCAGAATTTAGGCAAGTCTGTGATGACCTAAACCGATTACATATACCTTAGTAGAAGGTCTAAGTTCCTTAAGTTGAATGGTGATTGGAACTTAGTTATTTGCAAAAAGGTGTAATCTAACTTCACAAATAAAAAGTTAGATAAAAGAAGTCTTCTGCATTGTGTTTTAAACACAGAACTTATAGTTCAGACTGATAGGTATCTCAGCAGACTGATGAACCCTAATATATATACCTCGGTTAATTCAAGATTACATTGGAAGATTACATGGATAAGGAAAGCCAACTACCTCGATTTATCAAACAAATCAATGGTTGAGATTAAAAGGACGTTGGGATGATTCAGGACTTTATCCAATGGTTTTAAGTCAAGGGTGAACAGACTGCACTGACAAAAAGGATTCTGACAGTGTCAGTCCTATGAATAGTGACAGAAAGCAAGTCAAATGTGACAAAACTAGAGACGGTCACATTTGAATTTCAAATACAAGTCACATGGACTCCTACCTATAAATAGAGGAATTTCAACTCAGAAAAAGATGATGAACCTTTAAGAGAAAAATATAAGAGATAATTCTGAGCTACAAGAACACCCTGCTGAACCTACTGAGCTTAACCTTACTGATCCAGAGAAAATCTTCAAGTGTCTTCTATATTCAAGCTACATCAAGTTTACACACTTGAAGACTGCAAGCTGCTGATTATATCATCCTAATCAAGCTGCTGCAACTGAATCATTTACATGATTCAATCTTTATTTTACAAAGAACCTGCTGAAGACAGTGAAGCATATGTTGGGTGTGAAAGACTGTTGTTTGTGGTGGAGCTGGTGAAGAGGCAATCCTACCCTTCAAGGACCAGTGGAAGACTTTGGAGCAGCAATCCTACATGTTCCTAGTTCTCAGTTTGTGAAGCCATTGTTATTGGTGAAAGACAAGCAACTTAGGAATCTTTGTAACAGCTACATCAAAGATCTCTAGTGAATTACCTCCAACATCTCAGGAGAAGAGTGGACTGACAGGATTACACCACCTGGAACAACTATAAAATCTGCCTATTTACTTTCTGCATTTATATTCTGTATTTAATTTATAATACACATCAACCTACTGAATCTAGCAACTGAAATCACACACATACACTACTGAGTATCTAATACTTAGTATCATATTTAACAACAAGTATTAAGGCTTAATTTTGATATAATTCCGCTGCACAAATTCAGCAAACTCAACTATCAGTAGACTACTGTTTATCAGCAGGCTACTGAGGTATCAACAGACTACTGAAGTATCAGCAGACTGCTGAAGTTGCAGAATTTGTTAACTCCAAAATTTTTAAGTGTTAAGTTTATTCACCCCCCCCCCCCCTCTAAACTTAACCAAAGCCTTTTCAAGGGACCAACAATTGGTATCAGAGCAGTGCTTCTGTTCTGAAGAAATCCTACTTGTTGTGCTTGTGAAAATACTTTGAAAACTCTTTCAAATCACTGATTTTCAAAGACTTGCATCATGGATAACAACCAGTATGCTAGAACTATGCTGATGTGTTCTCTAGATAGATTTGATGAATATAAACGTCGAATGCAGGCTTACCTTGCTGCAACTCATGATGAAATGATGGATGTGCTGACAGATGGACCACTGGAGATTGTCAAAGCAGTAACAGTGGGAGATGAGACACAGTACATTGCAAAACCAAAAAGAGAATGGAATGCTGAAGAAAGAAAGAGAGCAAACCTCAACAATATTGCTATTGATATCATTTATAGAACCTTGGATAGAAATATGTACATGAAGGTTAAAGATTGCAAAACAGCTAAAGAACTTTGGGACAAAATACAGTTGATCTGTGAAGGCACTGATGAAATCAAGAAGAATAAAATCAGTGTGGCAAAGAAGAAGTTCCAAAAGTTTGAAATGAAACCCAATGAAACCATTGAACAAATGGAATCAAGGTTCAATGCAATTCTGGATGAACTCACCCTGCTGAGTGTTGTTTACTCAAAAGAAGAAATCAACACAAAAATCTTGGAAGCTTTACCTGCTACAGAAGGATTGAAGATGAAGGTGACAGTCATAGAAGAAATGAGAAGACTGCATGAAGAGGATACATTCAAGTTATTCTCAGATCTTAAGGCATATGAATTCTCTTCTTTGTCACCTACTACTGAAAAGAAAGAGCCAAAAACAACAGCACTGGCTGCTTCACATCAAGAAGAAGCATCAGAAGCTCAAGATGACTTACTGGATGAGATGCAAGAGCAGATTGCACTACTGAGCAAGAAGATCAGAATGATGAAAACTGGAAGAGGTTCCCCAAGGAATTTTACAAGGAAATCTAGTGACAAGAAGGAGGAATCCAAGAAAGACAATGACTACTTGTGTTTTGAATGCAAGAAACCAGGACACTTCAAGCCTGAATATCCTGAACTAAAGCAGAAAAAGGAACCAAATTATATTTGCTTCAACTGCAAAAAGCCTGGACATTTTAGACCTGATTGTCCAGACCTACTGAAGACTAAAAGTCAACAAAGAAGACTTGGTAAAAAGGCTATGATTGCTGAAGATGGATTTGGACATGAAGTGGAATCTGAAAAGGGAAATGAATCAGATGACACAGCATTGGTTACTGATATGGAAGACTTTGCATTAATGGCTAATATGGATGATACAGAGGAGGTATACAATACTGTATCAATTAACACTCCTGCTGGAAGTGATTATGAATCAACCTGTGGTTCAAATCCTAGAAACTCTTACAATGAAGAAGCTTTGGATGCCATCCTTAATCAACTGAGGAAAATACAATCTGGTTATGAGATTGTGAAGGCTGAAAAAGAAGCTCTTCAAGTAGAAGTTGAAAGGTTGAATGCTGAATTAAGGGTTCTCAAAGGTAAAGAGAAAGATGTTGGACAGAATCAGTATAAGCCTGCTGAACATTCAGTAGCTTCTGAATCTGCTGAACCATCTTGCTCCTCTACTGTATACAAATCTGGAAAGCCTTATGGTGATAGAACAGGGCTTGGATTTGGAACTCAACAATCTAACAAGAGTGGATCCAGTAAGGTCACTGAACCTAGTACCAGGATTGGTCCTAAGTTTGTGCCTGCACAGGATCCAACTCCCAAAAGGGTTGCTGAGGCAGTAAAACCTACTAAGAATGCTTCAAAGAAGCAAAATCAGAAGTCAAAGAAGTCAACAGCTCCTAATAAAAAGAATAAATCCAAAAATAGGACTGCTGTGCCTTCCAGACCTACTGATAGCAGACCTGCTACCAAGTCTACTGGACCACAAAGAGGCAAGAACCAGAAAGATTCCAAAGATAAGAATCCTAAACCCAAAAATGTTAATCATTTTTGGATACTTATCTCAGGGGGAAAGGTAGACTGTTCCCTAATGATGATGATTGGAATAATCATGCATCTAATGATAGAAACAACAAGTATAACCATGCTGCTAGGGTAAAACCTAAGCAATGGAATCAGCAAAGGACTCAGCAGAGGGCTTATACAAGACCTCAGCAGAGACCTCAGCAGACTCCATACTATAGGCCTGTTCCTAACAGACAGCAGACTAATGGTTATGCCAATGCTTCTAACAACAAGAATCACTTCAAACAGCATTATAAACCAAAAGGCCAGAAAACATATGTGAATCCTACACAACCAACTGTTAGAACTTATGGATGTGTAGAATACATGTATGAACCAAAGTATGACACTTTCAGGAGAAGACCTTATGGAAACATCCTAGGGGTCATGCTTACCACTGACCATTATGGACCCAAACAGGTTTGGGTACCTAAAATGTATTAACTTTGTTTTGTAAGGTGTCTGGTACTTTGACAGTGGATGTTCCAGACATATGACAAAGAATAAGCACTGTTTGTCAAATTTTGTGACAAAGGATGGTCCAAGGGTGAATTTTGGCAACAAAAATACACCTGGATATACAAGAGGATATGGCACACTTGTGAGGAATGGACTTACAATAAAAAAATATTGCTTATGTGGAAGGACTGGACTACAACTTGATGAGCACTGGACAATTTTGTGACATGGGATACAAGGTCACTTTTGACAAAAACAACTGTATTGTCATCAGTGAAAGAGGTGATCAAGTTGTATTGGCTGGCAGAAGACAACAAAACATGTACATTGTGGATTGGTCTACTACAGTTCCAGAAACCTGCCTGATTGTGCATACCAAGTCCGAACTCAATTGGTTATGGCACAAGAAATTAAATCACTTAAATTTTGATGACATCAATCAGTTGGTGAAGAAGAAACTGGTGATTGGTTTACCTGAGATCACATTCAAAAAAGATACTATATGTGATGCACGTCAGCAAGGTAAACAGACCAAATCAAGCTTCAAATCAAAGACTAAGCAATCAACTAATAGAGTCTTGGAGCTGATGCATATGGATCTTTTTGGACCAGTTACACCAATAAGTGTTACAGGAAAGATATACACCTTAGTGGTTGTGGATGATTTTTCTAGATACACTTGGGTGGTATTTATGAACAAGAAAAGTGAAACACTCAACAAGATGCCTGATCTTTTGAAGAGGTTACAAAATGAGAAAAGTTTAACAGTAGTAAAAATCAGATCAGACAAGGGTACTGAGTTTCTTAATAAAGTTATAAGAGAATACTGTGAACAGAATGGTGTACTACATCAACTTGCTGCTGCTGGTACACCTCAGCAAAATGGGGTTGCTGAAAGAAGAAACATGACTTTAAAAGAAGCAGGAAGGACAATGATTTGTGAAGCATTGCTGCCTGAAAGGTATTGGGCTGAAGCAGTTAATACAACATGCTATACACAAAACAGAACATCAGTGAACAAGAAGCTGCTGAAGACACCTTATGAAGTTTAGAATGGAAGAAAGCCCAATATATCTTATTTCCATCCATTTGGAAGTAAGTGTTTTAGCTTGAATCATAAGGAACATTTGAAGGCATTCCAACCTAAATCAGATGAAGGAATTTTCTTGGGATATTCTTCAGTCAGCAAGGCATTCAGGGTACTGAACAAGAGGTCACTAAAACATGAAGAAACAATACATGTTGTATTTGATGAACCTAAGTTCACTGGCATGGAAGATGAAGGTTGTGAACCTGCTGAGAACTTACAAGTCACTGATCCAGATGGTGTTGAAGTTTTGAAAAGGTTTAATGACTTAAAAGTTGCTGATTCTGCCCCTGCTGAACACCCTGCTGGTGACACTACTGATGCAACAACTGAAGCAGTTCAAGGATCTGCTGAACCCCCTGTTGAAGATACAGCAGACCCTACTGAATATGAGGTTCCTGAGAATCACTCTAACCAGAATCCACAATGGCTAAAGGATCATCCTGCTGAACAAGTTATTGGCAACATTCAGCAAGGTGTAAGGACTAGAAGACAATTAGAAGCAATGTTTACTTGTTTTCTATCTCAAGTTGAACCTAAAGTTGTTGAAGAAGCAATTTCAGATCCAGATTGGATAATTGCTATGCAAGAAGAATTAAATGAATTTGAAAGAAATCAAGTTTGGACACTAGTTGAAAGGCCTAGTCATGCTAATATCATTGGTACAAAATGGGTATACAGAAACAAACTTGATGAATCTGGTACCATTCTAAGTAATAAGTCCAGACTAGTTGCAAAGGGCTATTCTCAAGCAGAAGGAATAGATTTTGATGAAACATATGCACCTGTTGCAAGATTGGAAGCTATCAGATTATTCTTGGCACATGCTGCATATAAGAACTTCAAGGTTTATCAAATGGATGTCAAAAGTGCTTTCTTGAATGGCATTCTAGAGGAGGAAGTGTATGTTCAGCAACCTCCTAGATTTGAAGTTAAAGATCAAGAAGATAAAGTGTATAGACTCAACAAAGCACTTAATGGCTTGAAACAAGCACCAAGGGCATGGTATGAGACTCTATCTCAGTTCTTGGTGGACAATTGTTTTACAAAAGGCACCATTGATAAGACTCTTTTCAGAATCAATGAGAAGGACACCACCCTGCTGGTACAGATTTATGTTGATGACATAATCTTTGGTTCTGAAAATGAATTTCTATGTGAGAAGTTTGCAAATCTAATGAAGAGCAAATTCAAAATGAGTTTGATGGGAGAAATGAACTATTTTTTGGGATTGCAAGTTAAACAGATGAAAGATGGAATATTCATTCATCAAACCAAGTACACCAAGGAGCTGCTGAAGAAGTTTGGTATGGAAAACAGCACCAAAATATCAACTCCTATGAGTACAAATATCAGATTGGATGAAGATAAAGAAAGCAAAGATGTTGATCAGACCTTATATAGAAGGATGATAGGCAGTCTGTTGTACCTTACTGCCAGCAGACCTGATATATCCTTTGTTGTAGGTGTTTGTGCCAGATTTCAATCCAAACCTAAAGAAAGTCATTTAGGTGCAGTCAAAAGAGTTCTTAAATATCTAAAAGAGACTTTGGGAGTAGGGATATGGTATTCCAAAGATGGAAGCTTCAAGGTTATATCCTACTCAGATTCTGATTATGCTGGATGCAAGATTGATAGAAAAAGCACCACAGGAACCTGTCAGTTAATTGGAAATAGACTGGTTTCCTGGTTCAGCAAGAAACAGAATTCTATATCAACTTCCACTGCTGAAGCTGAATACATTGCTGCTGGAAGTTGCTGTGCACAGGTACTTTGGCTAAGACAAAAATTAAGGGACTATGGAATTGAAGAAAAATAAATTCCAATAATGTGTGACAACACAAGTGCAATTGCAATCACAGAAAATCCTGTTTTGCACTCAAGAACCAAGCACATTGATGTGACACATCATTTTATAAGAGATCATGTTGAAAAGAAGGATGTGGTGGTTCTGTATATCCCTACTGAAGATCAACTTGCTGATATATTCACTAAACCACTTGATAGTGAAAGGTTTGCTAAACTAAGGACTGAACTTGAAATTATTAAAGTTGACTGATAATCAGCAGTGTACTGGAATTCACCAAGGGGATTAGTCTTTGCTATGTTGGGGGAGCTCACTTAGCAGATTCGTCATTGGTATCAACAATTCCATGTACTTATTGTTGGACAATTGAGCAAATGAGGTTGCCAAGGGGATTGGTCTTTGTCATGTTGGGTGAGCTCACTTGACAGATCAGTCATTGGTATTAAACTTCATCTTGTATTATCAGTTGGACAAAACAAAGGAATTTAAGCCTCAGCAGAGTGACCTTATCAGCAGGCTGCTGAGACACTATGTCAGCAGACTGCTAAACCAACACTGCTGATGACAAGTCTGCTGAATATTACATTACACAGTCAAACTTATTAAAGTCAAAAAGCAGATTGGCGGGATATTTATTCTATCCTTTATAACCTCAGTTAACACGATCTAACGTTTACAAACGTTATGGAGAAGAAATGGGCCACGTGTCAAGTTAGCAGTTACTCAGATTAATCGTGGTTAATGTGGATGTACGTGCACTGACAGTTACAACCATATTCTGTCTATATATACAGACCTATACACAGAAGAAACACTCTACTGCAAATCTGATTATATCTCTGTCTTTACATAGTGTGAAAACAGATTTACAAGCTTTCTTCTTCATCTTTTTCTTTTAACAATGGCGGAAAAGACTGATGTTCAAGTCGGAACAAGCCAAAGTGTGAGAGGTTTTGTTGTTGATGCTAATAAAATAGAGTTAGCCATTAACATTGGTCGAAGAATAATAAGATATGAAGGATTGGAGAATGTACTGAACATAAGATTGGAAACAATCTCTTACACAAATGTTGTCAGTTTTTTGGAAGAATATTGTGATAAAGAAAGGAGAAGAAGCATTCAAAACATTTGTGAATGCTCAAGAAATTGAAGTTTCCTCAAGTCTGCTGAGGGAAGTTTTGGGTTTTGATGAAGTAATAGATGCACCTGTAAATCCTGAAGAAATGGGATTGTCAAGGAATGATTTTGTTGAAAGAATCAAGACCAATGATGCCATCAAATCAACTCTAGGCATCAATGTGAAACATATTGGTTATGAATACAACCTGCTGAGCAAAATCATTGCTATGAACATATTAGGGCTGGTTGGAAGTATGGATACTCTATCAGGACCCAAGATAGAGCTGTTGATGATTATATGCAGAAGTATGAAATTTGATTGGGCTGGATACTTTATCCACTACATGTCAAAGTAGCCGAAGAGGAAAGAGAAGGGAAAAGGAAATCCAAGGCTTTACCCTTAGGATTAATGGTTCAGGCCCTGCTGAATCATTTGGAGATTCCTGATGTGGCACCTGAAAAGATAAACCAATCCAGATACAAGAAAGAGATTGATTATGCTATCCCTGGTCTGGATGATGATGAGGAAGATGTTGCTGAGGCTGCTGAGAGTGATGATGATGGAAATAATGGTGATACTGGTGGTGAGCAGGTCAAGAAAGTTGTTAAGCCTGCTGCACCAAAGAAGATTACAGAGAAGAGAAAGTCTGCTGATACAAAGAAGACTACTGAGATGTTAAAGCCTAGAAAGACAAGAAAACAAACAGCTGAGACTGCTAAGTCCACCGAGGGACCAGTAGAGATTGAGGTTACTGAACCTACTGCTGCAAGAAAGAAAAGTTTTGTTGAGATTTCAAGGAACAACAGAAAGAAGCCAGTAGAAAGAGGAAGTCTATTGTGATTGAAATTGATGATGAGCCACTTTGCAAGAGGATGAAGGAGATTCTCCACAAAAAGAAACATGGAAAGGGGAAACAATTGAAAATCCTGGAAGCTCAAAGAGAACAAGAAGAAAAAGGTGATGCAGAAGAAGAAGAATAGGCTATTGAGGCAGAACCCTAAACAATCATCAAACCTTCTAAGGATGTAGAAGTTGTTTCTGAGTAACCTACTAAAGAGTCACAGCAGTCTCCTGTACCTGAGCCTGCTGTTGAAGTTTGATAATCCTCACCTGCTAAGGTTGCTGAGCTTTCTGAAAGTGCACAGGTTGTTGTTGAGCAATCTGTTGGAGAACTACAGCAGTCTTCTATACCTGAGCCTGCTGTAGAATCTGTTGAAGAACCACAACAAACCACTGAGTCAACACCTGCTGTGGAAGTTGAAGTATTGGTACAAGACCCTGCAATTCCTGCAATAGTTCAGGAGGAAGAGCAGTCTGATGGTAACCCTGCTGATGAGCATATAAGTCAGGGGGAACCAAGTATGGTACAGATGGAGGTAGTAGGAACTAATATCCAACCTGAGCAACCTACTGACCTTGAGACATATGTGGAAGAAACTTTGAATCTACTTGTTGAGACCTTTGGAGGTCAGCAAGGTACTGGAACAGCTCCCAGAAGATCATTCTTACCCTATGAAAGACATGAGAAAAAGAGGAAAGAAGGGTATGTTGATCCAAAGCTCCTGTTGGTGGCTAATTATTTCCAATGGAAGTTTGGATACTATAAAAGACAAAAGCCAGCTGCAGAACCAATGACAGACTTTGAAGAATGGGCTTTTGAAAGACTGGGAGTGGAGAATCTGCTGGATCTGGTTGATACCACCTTACTGCAATCAAGGCTGATGGATCTGTTTGATGATCAACAGAAAGAAGAGGGTATCAAGTTCAGGGTTCCAAGAGGTGATGATGATGACTCCTCATCATCTGATTCTGATGACAATCATCCCTCTGGTCAAGGAGAAACCAGTGGAACTGCCATGTTCACTGAACCAAGGGTAGAGCAGTCTACTGATGCTGGTCAATCCACAGAGGAACAACAAACTGGACTGATGGATGAGGAAGTGGAACATCTCACCATGGATGATATTGAGGCACAAATCAATGAGGGCATTGACATTGGTACAAACAAAATGGTTGGTGAGATTGATCATTTATTTGTTGAAGAACATGTTCAACATGTTGATGATCAACAAACTGTGGATTCATGTGATGAGAGGGTGACTGATCATAATGAGCCAAGTGTCAGTTCTGAGGATTCAATTCAATATCAACACTGGATTGACACTGAAAGCACTCTAACCAACACTGCAAATCTTCTGAGAAAGATTGGAGATATTAGGGAATTTCAACAAGAAAATATGGAAATATTCCCTGATCAAGTTATCGTGGCATTTATTGCACAAGAATCAAGGCAAGAAGTGGAGGTACAGGTTGTTGAGGACCAAACAACACCTGCTCATAGGTTGGAACAGGAGGTACAGGTTGCTGAGTTACAAACAGCACCTGGACACGGGTTGGAACAATCTTTGGGTTTGAAGGAAACCCCTGCTGTTGTTGTTGAAGAGGCTGCTGTAGTGGAGCCTACTGGAGTTAAGACCACTGTAGGGAAGGATGGTCAACATTATGTTGTTATTGATGAGGATGAGCAACTGTTGGACTATAACTACAGTGATGAAGAGTTTCAACTATCTGAGGAAGAAGTTGTTGCTGATGAACCTGCACAAGATCTAATATGGAAGATATTCTTGGTGCTATGGTTGAGGAAGGACCTCCCCCTGCTGGGAGAGATATGAGCAGAGCAATGGTTATGAGCAGACAAAGGGCTCAATATAATGTAGAAGAGCCTGTTGATGGAGCTGCTGGAGAAATGACTGGTGGAGTACCAGAACATGTTGTGGAAGAGTTGAGGGCTGTCAGAAATGACATAACACAGTTAAGAGCTCAACTTGACAGGCAGGAATAAAGATTTGAAGAACTGATGAAGCTAGTAGACAACAACAGACAATCTATTGAAACAGTTGCTTCAAACTTCACATCTACTCAAAATGCTGTAAATGATCTTATTCTAGATGTGAGGGGAATCAGGCAAGGAAATACACTGAAGGAAAATTTTTTGAAAGACCAACTTGCATCTATCCATCAAAAACTTGATACACTTGCTGAAACACCTAAGCCTGCTGAGGCTGCTGGAACATCTCAACCTGCTGGATTGGTTCCTAAACTTACTGAGAGGATAAATCTACTGGAGCAGACTTTGCAATCAAGGATTACTGCAGTTGATACAAGAACTGAAATTATGGAAGGACAACTGAGTACTCTGGTTATCACACAGGAGAGTGTTCATGGCCTGCTGTCCCGTTTTGTTGATGATGTCACTAAGGGGGAAGAGGGCCAAACAGCAGTAGCAAAAGAGGTTGCAAGGATTTTTTCCAAGAAGAAATGGGAGAATGAGACAAATGCATTCAGGGAACCTGCACCTGGCAGAGTTCAACTTACTGATTATCTCCTTAAACAATATAAGAATAAGTACTACAACAGGAGGAAACCATATCATAACAAGGGATTTCATGAAGGTCTAAACTCATTCTTGGGATTGAAGTTTTGGGAAGCAAGAGTCAAAGCCTTAAGGGCAAGTTTCGGTGGTGGAAGAGGTGGAAGAAGTGAAAGGAGTTTGCCTATCACTAAAGAAAAGGACTCACTTAATGAATTCAAAGAATTATACATGAAATTTGGTTTCAGAGTGAATCAAATTAATCTCATCCAACCTGAAGCATGGAACTGGTGGAAAGAAGTGAATCCCTACATTGATTTCACTTTGATTGAAAATGAATGGATGAGAGAAATGATAGAAGAAATCAGAGCCTACCAAGAGCAAGTGGAGAAGGCTAGACAAGAAAGAGAAAGAAGACAGTAGATCAGCATACTTAATCTGTTTTATCTTTGTTGTATCTAGACTGTAATAATGTGAACAAATGTTTATAATGAAATATGATCAAATTTGTTCTGTTTTTGCTTTAATCTTTTTGCTTTGCTGTTAAGTGAGGGTAGTGGCATCATCACCAAAAAGGGGGAAATTGTTGGACTTATTTTTAAGTTTTAGTGATGAGTGCCAGACTAACTGTTATAGAGCAAAGACAAAAAGATGTCTAGATCAAATGTATAGGTTTATTAGAGTTTGATCTTTGACTAGGTTTGATCAAACAAGCACTGTAATAGTCAGCTGCTTTATATCAGCAGACTGGTCTATATCAGTAGGGTAGATAGGTCGGTAGACTAGTCAGGAACCTGCTGAAGACTGGAGGCTGAGGGCTCAAACTCAGTTAATGAAGGCTAAGGGATCAAACTTAGTAATTAAAGTCAAGGATATGGAATCAGAATTTAGGCAAGTCTGTGATGACCAAAATTGATTACATATACCTTGTGTAGAAGGTCTAAGTTCCTTAAGTAGAATGGTGATTGGAACTTAGTTATTTGCAAAAGGGTGTAATCTAACTTCACAAATAAAAAGCTAGATAAAAGAAGTCTGCTGCATTGTGTTTTAAACACAACAACTTATAGTTCAGCAGACTGATAGGTATCTCAGCAGACTGATGAACCTGTTGATATATATACCTCGGTTAATTCAAGATTACATTGGAAGATTACATGGATAAGGACATCCAACTACCTCTGATTTATCAAACAAATCAATGGCTGAGATTAAAAAGACGTTGGGATGATTCAGGACTTTATCCAATGGTTTTAAGTCAAAGGGTGGACAGACTGCATTCTGTCAAAAAGGATTCTGACAGTGTCAGTCCTATGAATAGTGACAGAAAGCAAGTCAAATGGGACAAAACCAGGAACGGTCACATTTGAATTTCAAATACAAGTCACATGGACTCCTACCTATAAATAGAGGACTTTCAACTCAGAAAAAGATGATGAACCTTTAAGAGAAAAATATAAGTGATAAATCTGAGCTACAAGAACACCCTGCTGAACCTACTGAGCTTAACCTTACTGATCCAGAGAAAATCTTCAAGTGTATTCTATATTCAAGCTACATCAAGTTTACTCACTTGAGGACTGCAAGCTGCTGATTATATCATCCTAATCAAGCTGCTGCAACTGAATCATTTACTTGATTCAATCTTTATTTTACAAAGAACCTGCTGAAGACAGTGAAGCATCTGTTGGGTGTGAAAGACTGTTGTTTGTGGTGGAGCTGGTGAAGAGGCAATCCTACCCTTCAAGGACCAGTGGAAGACTTTGGAGCAGCAATCCTACCTGTTACTAGTTTTCGGTTTGTGAAGCCATAGTTATTGGTGAAGGACAAGCAACTTAGGAATCTTTGTAACAACTACATCAAAGATCTCTAGTGAATTACCTCCAACATCACAGGAGAAGAGTGGACTGACAGGATTACACCACCTGGAACCACTATAAAATCTACCTACTTACTTTCTGCATTTATATTCTACATTTAATTTATAATACACATCAACCTATTGAATCTAGCAACTGAAATCACCCACATACACTACTGAGTATCTAATACTTAGTATCATATTTAACAACAAGTATTAAGGCTTAATTTTGATATAATTCCGTTGCACAAATTCAGTAAACTCAAGTATCAGTAGACTACTATGTATCAGAAGGCTACTGAGGTGTCAGCAGACTACTGAGGTATCAGCAGGCTGCTGAAGTTGCAGAGTTTGTTAACTCCAAAATTTTAAGTGTTAAGTTTATTCACCCCCCCCCCCCCCTCTAAACTTAACCAAAGACTTTTCAAGGGACCAACACAATAAATTGATTCTTGTTTGTGGTTCTTCAAAGTGTCTGATTCTTGATAAATTCTATGTAGCTCGAACACTTGAAGAATTTCTAGATATGATCTTGTTATAGTACTGAGATGATAGCAATTCGAATAAAAATACTAATGCACAAAATGCTTGTTGATTCTTGTTAACTCTCTGTATTGTATTGTTCTTTGGTGCAAAGTCCTCTATTTATAGTGTGAGGTCCAACGTTCATCTGGCTTGAATTCTAATTGTATCAACGCCTATCTTGTAACGGCTATATTTTCTGACCGTTCTGATGTGTCAGTAACTCATCCAATAAAATCGCTTCCTTTGTAATCGACTGTACTATCAGTTTGTTGGATGGATGACATATAAAACTGAGTTCCTGATCAGTTTTATACTGAGAATTTCAGTTGTCAGTTTCTTGGCTGACTTGGAGCATTAACTGAGTTTTTACTCTTCTTCAAATATCAGTACTCCATTTTCATCTGATTATAATTGACTTAATCAAAGTACACCATAAGTAAATATTATCTAAGAATTCATTGTCCTTATGAATCTTAGGTCTTCATACAAGATCCATAAAGTCAGTTCAGGTCACCACAATCTTGCCCGAAGTCTAACTTCATAGTCTGGACTTGTAGTCTTCATAACTGAGATTGCACCCTCAGTTCTTCAGTCTTCAATAACTGAGTATGTGTCCCTCAGTTCATCAGTCTTTTAGATAAGTCAACTGAGTCTGTGTCCCTCAGTGAACTTATATTCTTCAGTTCAATACTGGTGTATTTAGAGTCAGTTTGTCTGTCTTAGTGATTTCCAGTTTTACGACACACTAACTATTACAGTGCTTGTCTGATGTAACTTATACAAATATATGACTCTAGTAAAACCTAAACATTCAGTTCTAGACATCTTTTAGCTTTTCACTATAACAGCTAGCTTCAGCACTTCATCAATGAGGTTAAAATAATACTTTGAATAAATATGATGAATTATCATCAAAACATAAATTTTATTTCCAACAATCTCTACTTCAACTATAAAAAGCCTGGACACTTCAAAGCTGAATGCCCAGAGCTGACTGGTAAGAGGACTCTGCAACGAAGAACTGGCAGAAGAGCACTTTTGGCCGGAGATGAGTCAGACTATGAAGCTGGCACTGAAAGATTATCAGATAACACAGCTTTGATGGCTCATATGGAGAATCCAAATGAGGTATGTGAATCTAACTATAAATACTCCTCAGCTCAAATTTCCATAAATAATGCATGTTCTTTGACTGCTGACTCCAATCCAAAAAATATGGAAATAGAAGAAACACTTGAAGAATCAGCTGGTAACTATCCAAGCTAGTTATGAATCAAATAAAGCTAAGAAAGAAGTTCTAAGTCATGAAGTTGAAAGATTGAAGTCTGAACTAAACATGATGAAACTGACTAGAACTGATAAAGGAAAGAATCAGTATCGGCCTACTACATCAGTAGTAGCAAATGAATCTTTTGCTCAATCAAGTTCAGCCACTGGATTCAAATCCGGAAAGCCTTATGGAGACAGAACTGGCTTAGGATTTGATACACAGCAATCTTCTAAGGAAGGAACTAGCAAAACTGCTGAACCTAATATCAAAATTGGTATTAAGTTTGTAGCTGGGCAACTTCCACAGACTAAGAAAATTGTTGAACCAGTAAAGTCAGCCTCACATAAGACAACTCAGTTTTCTAAGAAGACAGCTGCACCTACCAACAAAGGTAAATCAAATGGTAGATCAACTGCTAGATCTACAAAAATTGATCAAGTCAAGAACCAGAAAAATTATAATCAGAGTAAATCTAAGAATGACAGTCATTCAAAGATTCACACATCAAGGGGGAAAGGTAGACTATACCTCACTGATGATGATTGGATGTTTACTGAATCTACTATTAAAACTGATAAGAACATCATTCCAGACCGAAAACTTATCACAAGTTTCAGTCCAAGACTCAGCAAAGAAATTATCCCAGTTCTTAGCACAAGTCTTAGTATGAAGGTCATCCTAGACCTCAGTACACAAGAAATGATGGTTATTATTCAGCTTTTAATAATAGAAGACATTTTGGAAATCAGTTTAAACCAGAAGACCTGAGAAATCATATAAATGAGACACAATCCAAGAAAATATATTATGGAAATGTTGCTTACATATATGAGAATAAGTGCAACAATTTCCAGAGAAGACCTTATGGAAATATACCCAGATTTGTACTGACAGCTGACCACTATGGACCCAAACAAAGTTGGGTACCTAAAGCATTTTAATTTGTTTTGTAGGAAATTTGGTACTTTGACAGTGGATGCTCTAGGCACATGACAAAGAGCAAGGACTGTCTCACTGATTTTGTAGCTAAAGATGGACCAAGAGTCAATTTTGGAAGTAAAGATAAACCTGGATACACAAAAGGTTATGAACTTAATCAGAAATGGACTCACTATCAAGAATGTATATTACATGGAAGGACTTCACTACAATCTACTCATCACAAGTCAATTCTGCGATATGGGATACAAAGTTACCTTTGATAAGGAGTATTAAATTTTCGTCAGCGAAACAACTTACCAAGTTGTTCTAGCCGGAAAAAAGAGAAGAGAACGTGTATGTTGTAAATTGGTCTACAGCAGTCTCAGAAACTTGTTTGATCTTGCATACCAGGTCAGAACTCAGTTGGTTATGGCACAAGAAATTGAGTCATCTAAATTTTGATGATATAAACTTGTTAGTCAAAAAGAACTTGGTGATTGGACTTCCAGAGATGACATACAAGAAAGACATCCTGTGTGATGCATGTCAACAAGGAAAGCAAACAAAAGCAAGTTTCAAGACTAAGTCTCAGCATTCAACAAATAGAGTTTAAGAACTGATGTATATGGACTTATTTGGACAAATTACACCAATCAGTGTTAGTGGAAAGAAATACACATTGGTGGTAGTTGATCATTTTTCTAGATACACATAGGTCATTTTCATGACCAAGGAAAGTGAAACTAAGCAACAACTGACATAACTTCTCAAGAGACTCCAAAATTAGAAGAGTGTTACAGTAGTCAAGATCAGATCAGACAAAGGAACATAATTTCTAAACAACATAATCATTGAATATTATGGAGAAAATGGAGTACTACACCAGCTTGCAGCTACAAAAACACCTCAACAGAATGTAGTAGCTGAAATGAGGAATAGAACACTCAAAGAAGCTGGAAGAACAATGATTTATGAATCTAAACTGCCAAAAAGATATTGGGCAGAAGCTGTAAATACTGCTTGTTATACTCAGAATTGAGCTCTCATGAACAAGAGACATGAAAAGACACCTTAAGAGATTTGGAATGGCAGAAAACCAAATGTCTCATACTTTCATGCCTTTGGAAGAAAATGTTTTGTTCATAATAATGGAAAAGATCATCTCAAAGTTTTTCAACCCAAAGCTGGTGAATGAATATTTTTGGGATATTCAAGTGTCAGCAAAGATTTCAGAGTGTTAAACAAGCGAACACTCAAACATAATCTATACATGTGGTCTTTGATGAACCAAAGTTTACTGGAGGCACAATTGAAGAAAAAGGAGAACCAGTTTGTCAGCCTCAGTCAGACAAGACTTCAGAACTAGTTTTCATTGATATTTGGAGGTTAAGGATCTCAGACTCTTCAGATCATGATCAGCCTCAGTTGCCTGTAACTGAACCAGTAACTGAACAGCAACAAGAAGAAACTGATCCTATTGAAAATGTTCTAGTTCAGGAAGAACCAGCTCAACAAAATGAAGACCCGTTGATGCAACCACCAGTACATCAATGGATGAGAAATCACCCGGAAGAACAAGTGTTAGGTGATTTTCAAGCTGGAGTTCGTACTAGACACCAACTAGATGCTATGATAGCTTGCTTTCTATCTCAGTCTGAACCCAAGGAAATCAAAGAAGTCTTAAACGATCCAGATTGGATTTTGGCTAAGCAAGAAGAACTCAACAAATTTGAGAGAAATCAAGTTTAGGATTTAGTTGACAAGCCAGATCATGTCAACATAATCGGAACTAAATGGGTTTTTAGAAATAAGCTTTATGAAGATGGGAATATTATCAGAAACAAAGCCAGACTTTTAGCAAAAGGTTATTCTCAAGCTGAAGGGATAGACTTTGATGAAACTTATGCCTCAGTTGCAAGGTTGGAGGCAATCAGATTATTTCTTGCCTTTGCAGCCCACAAGAAATTCAAAGTGTACCAAATGGATGTTAAAAGTGCATTTTTGAATGGGCTACTTGAAGAAGAAGTCTATGTTCAATAACCCCCAGGATTTGAAATTAAAGATCAAGCTGACAAAGTATTTAGACTAAGAAAAGCTCTCTATGGACTCAAACAAGCACCAAGAGATTGGTATGAAACTCTATCTCAGTTTCTGGTGGATAATGGTTTTACAAAAGGAACTATTGATAAAACCCTATTCAGAATGAAAGTTGAAGAAAGTACTCTCCTAGTTCAAATTTATGTGGATGACATCATTTATGGATCAGAAAATGAGCAACTCTATGAGAAATTTGCAAGTTTGATGAAGAGCAAATTTCAAATGAGCATGATGGGAGAACTGAATTCTTTCTCGGTTTACAAGTAAGACAGATGGACAGTGGAATTTTCATTCACCAAACAAGTATACCAGAGAACTGATCAAGAAGTTTGGAATGGAGAAATCGGATGGTATTGCAACACCAATTGGAACCAACATCATATTATATGAAGATAAAGATGGCACGGATGTGAATCAAACTCTCTACAGAAGAATGATTGGAAGTCTACTTTATCTCACTGCCAGTAGACCAGATATATCCTTCATAGTAGGTGTCTGTGCCAGATTTCAAACAAGACCTAAAGAAAGCCATATCACTATTGTCAAAAGAACCTTGAAGTATTTGAAAGATACAGAAGGAGTTGGGATATGGTACTCAAAAGAAAATGAAATCAAATTGATATCCTACTCAGACTCAGACTATTCCGGATGCAAAGTGGACAGAAAAAGTACTTCAGACACATGTCAGTTATTGGGAAATAGACTTGTGTCATGGTTCAGCAAGAAGCAAAACTCAATCTCGACATCAACAGCTAAAGCTGAGTACATAGCAACTGGAAGCTGTTATGCTCAAGTTTTATGGATTAGACAGCAATTAAGAGATTATGGAATAGAAGAGGGATTGATTCCTATAATGTGTGATACTACAAGTGCAATTGCTATAACTGACAATCCAGTTTTGCACTCTAGAACCAAGCACATTGATGTGAGACATCATTTTATAAGGGATCATGTAGAGAAAAAGGACGTTACAGTTCTCTATGTTCCAACTGAAGATTAGTTAGCTGGCATTTTTACCAAACCTCTGGACAAAGAAAGGTTTGCTAAACTGAGAACTGAATTGGGAATTATTAAAGTCAGTCAGTCAGTTAAATCTGGGAGATTCGTTAAGGGGATTGATCTTTGTCATGCTGGATGCGCTCACTTGACAGATTAGTCATTGACATCAACAATCTCAAACTGACTAAATGAACTGGAGATTTGACGGAACTGAAGATTTGATTGAACTTAACTCTTTTGTAAAACTGATATCAGTTTCAGTTTTAACCAGTCAAACAAAGTCAATAAAAGATCGGATAAAACCGGAAACAGTTACATCGCATTTAATTACCGCCATTTATGTCAGAATTTTGTAGCGTGTATACCCCCGAAATGTCAGATAGTACACATCGGTTATACAAACCAAGATAGAATTTGAAAAGATTGTACAAATCTTTCTGCAAGATCGTGGAGCAAATCACCAACCGTCCCACTCTTATATATACAACCGTCCTCATACTCTCTCCTTACAAACTCAAACTTTTTCCTGTCTAAATTCATCCAGAATTTTTTTTTCTTAAACTATTTCAAAATGGCAGCTTACAAACAAACTCAAAACGAAAGGTTAGTTGCCGCACCTGATACGTTCACACTCAGAGAATTTGAAGAAATGTGTGGTAATACTCTTCTCTCTAGTCATATAAGCGAGAAGATAGGTAGATTACAAGGTTTAAAGAACCTGCTAGAAGCATAATTGCAGCAAGATATGGACTTGGAAGGTCTACTGCAATTTTGGGAAAACATGAAGTTGCTGAAGAACTCTTTGCTAACAAGGGTTCGTGGACAGAAGATTTTTGTCAATGAAGACATTATCAGACAGCTTTTTGGTTCAAAAATCCCTTGGTGAAATCAATTGACCTAGCCTGTCTACCACTCCAACGCAGTGCCTTTCTTAGTCAGATTTCAGTTTCAAAGCAACCAGCAGCAATCGATACACATATTCAGGACCTCAAACCTAAATTGGTCTTCTCAGCAGATGGATCAGTAGACATGCCATCGGACAACACAAAGGACTGAATAAGTTAACTGAAGATGGCATTTAGCTAATGAATGTCATTTGGGATGGATTCAAGTTTAATTGGGCTGGATACATTTTCAATCGGATTAAGCAACAACACTTGGCTGAATTAGCAAGTGTCAGCAGAGCCCAAGCTCATGGAAGACAAACTGAGGGTAGATTTCGACTGAAGAAATCACATAGCTTAGTGATTCAATGTTATTTGGAAAGACTCAGTGGTGGGAAGAAGCAAACACAAACTGCTACTACATCTACAACCACTAGACAAGTTACAGTAGTTGCAAGTTCAATGAAGAAGACTTCCTAACATGAAGCCAATAAACAAACTGTGTCTCATCAGATTGCTTAGCAGAAAGGAATTAAAAGGAAAGCTGAGATACAGGGAGAAAAGTCAGTTGGCAAATGTTTGTTCCCAGGTACTAGTCAGTTAGAAACAACTGAGAGGGAACAACAACTGACAACTGAAGTCAGTAAGCTGAAGGCCTTGTTTCCTGGAATTGTTTCTCACCTTCAACAGAAAATATCTGAGAAACAAGTTTACGTTATGCATGTTGAGCAACAGGAATAGGTAACTCAACAACCAAAGGATTTCATCGTCGATGCTGGAAGGATCGCCAAGCTGATGAAGATGAAGCTCAAAACTGAAGATTCTCGTGAAGCAACTCTACTTAATGAGGAAAAACTATTGTTGGAGAAACTGGAAATACCAAATCTCTATGCCTTATTTCCAATAGAAGAGTTTCTCAACAACTGCTACAACAGATTCAAAGAGCTAGCTAAGAGAACTAAATCAACCACATCATCTATACCGAAAGAAGTTTTAAAGAAGAAAGATGATGATAAGGATGATGATTCAAGGAAGAAAGCTCAGAAAAGTATAGTTTTGCAATCAAACACTCAGCTTGAACAACCAAAGCAAAATGATACTCAGGCAGAAGAATTGCCAGTTGGAAATCAGACAACTGACAATAAAGAAGAAGAAACCAGAGCTGATGATAATTGAAGATGCCAATCAATCTAATATCCAAGAAATAGAAGAAGAAGAAGAAGACCCTTCTGAGAAACTTACAACAGAAGAATTGAGCAAAGTACAAGAAGGCTTGAAGATTATGCTCAACTAAAAGGATAATTTAAGTGGTCTTATATCACACGTTTCCAGTTACTTGGATTACAGGAAGAAAACTAATGTGTCAACTCACTCTAAGTTGGATATTATCAAGAAATCCACTTCAGATTCAGTTTCTGAGATTCTCAGTCTCAAGGAAAAACTCGAAGTTACAACTATGGTAGACAGAGAAACTCATGCTCAAGCCGAATAAAACCTAAATCAACGCATTTATGTCCTAGAAACTCAGCTAAAAGAAGTTCTCACCTCCCAGAAAGATATGTCAACAAATCAGCAGGCAACACATCAACTAATCAATGAGTTGTATAATGCCAAAAAGAGGGAAGTAGAAGAAGAAAAGCTGAAGTTGTGTGAAGAAAAACTGAAGCTTGAAGCCGAATTAATATAACTGAGAAAATGCAAGTCAGCAGCAGATCCTTATGTCAGGGATATAGTAGAACTCACTGATGAACAACTCATTTCCAAGTACAGTCAGCCTGATGAAAGAAGAGCTACTCTGGCAATGGATCTATGGATGAAATTTGTGCAAGATTACAGCCATGTCAAAGATAAGTACAAGAACAAGAATTATGAAGAATCTCTTGCCTATTTCTTATCTGATGCTGTACACAGTCAGAAGATGGCACAGCACAAGAAGATCTAGAGAATTGAAGAAAAACTTCAAATCAAAGATAAGAGAGAACAGATGAAAGCTGATGTTACAGAATTTGAAGAATACTATAAGGGTGAAAGACATCTTCCTAAGTTAATTCTTTGGAGGAAGTGGAAACTTACAAGTCAAGTGACTATCTCAGAACTTTCAACAAGAATGATACAAAGATTGAAGATGGATATCGTCTTCACGATAAGGAACGGAAATTTATCAAAGTTACACAAAAAATGCTTAGATCTTTTGTCAGTTTTTATTAACTATGTAACTATTTCAGTTTTTGCATAATTCTTAATGAAATCCAGTTTCCAGTTTTACTTTGTTTCTCATTGTTATTATCTTTAAGCTTTTCTTTTAAGGAGGGTTTTGGCATCATCAAAAAGGGGAAATTGTTGGAAATAAAATTTATTTTTGATGATGATTCATCTCATTTAAATATATGTTTGTTTACACCCCATTGATGAAGTGCGGAAGCTAGCTGTTATAGTGGAAAGATAAAAGATGTCTAGAACTGAATGTATAAGTTTTACTATAGTCTGATAATTGTATAGGTTATATCAGACAAGCACTGTAATAGATAGAAGTGTCATAAAGCTAAAAAATGGAAATCATCTAGAAAACTGGAACTAAACTTAAGACGGAAGATATACACCCAGAACAGAAGACTCACTCAGAACTGAAGAAGGTAAGTTCGCTGAGGGACACAGACTCGGTTGGCGTATCTATAACTAAACACTGAGGGAACAAACTCAGTATTTGAATAACTGAGGGACATAGACTCAGTTAAGAAAGATTGAAGAACTGAGGGTTCAAACTCAGTTATGAAGATATTAAGCCGAGACTGTAAAGTTAGAATTCAGGTAAGTCTGTGATGGCCTGAACTGACTTTATGGATCTTGAAAGAAGACCTTAGTATCTTAAGGACAATGATATCTTAGATGATCTTTAGAATGAATGGTGTAATCTGATTCAGTCACTTAAAATCAGATAAGTAGAGTACTGAACTTTTGAAGAAGTGTAAAAACTCAGTTAATGCTCTAAGTCAGTTAGTAAACTGAAAACTGACGTACTCAGTATAAAACTGATCAGGAAACTCAGCTTTATAGTCAGCCATCCTTGCAACTAAAAGTACATTGGAACGTTGTAAATCAAGGATTGTGATTAGATGAAGAACTGACATGTCAGAACGGTCACTGACGCCTGACATCTGAAAATATAGACGTTGATACAATTCGAATTCAAGCAAGATGAATGTTGAACCTCAGAGGACTTTGCACCAAGGACCAAACACCGAATTAACAAGATTACAAGCATTTTTGTGCACAAGTCTAGTTCATTCAAATTGCCTTCATATCTATGCTCAACAAGATCTTATCTAGAATTTCTTCAAGTGTTCAAGTTCAACGATTATATCCAGATTTCTACACTTTGAAGAACCACAAGCAAGAATCAATTTATTGATTCTTAGCCCAAGTTTGATTCTCAATCAAAGGTTTAGACTGTGAAGCATTCCGGTCAAGGAGTTTCCAAGGACAGTTGTGAATTTTGCAGTCGGGTAGACTGTGTTTGTGGTGGTAGCTGGTGAAGAGGCAATACAACCCTCTAAGGACCAGTGATTCAATCAGTTTAAGAGTAGCCATCCAACCTGTTCTTTAGTTGTTTAGATAGTGACTCTAGGGATTAGTCAAGGACTATCATTTAGGACTTTTTGTAACAGCGTGCCTCAAGGAGTTCTAGTGGAATTTTCCTCCTACATCACAGGGGAAGAGTGGACTGACAAGATTACACCACCAGGAACCACTATAACTCATGTTCTACTTACTTTACGCATTTACTTATCTTTACATCATTTATATTTGTTTATACCGCATACTGAAACTGATTGTTATAAGCCTACACAGTTCACAAACTGACATTCACCGGAATTCAGTTTAGCATACTCATCTTTTTCTTATAGAATCAACAAGATCCAAATAAAGGTTAAAATCAATATCCACTGCCGGTTGGCTCAGTTTTGTATAAGTCAGTTTGACTTAGACTCAGCTTTGTCAGCTCAACTCCACACAAGTTAAAAACTGAACCTTAATTGTTAATTAATCTAGTTTTTTGTGACAAGTTTATTCACCCCCTCCTCTAAACTTGTGTTAGCATTTCTAAGGGACCAACAAGGTGTCATGTTCTTACGAGGCCAAAAGATGAAACGTTGCGGCAGTACCTTGAATTGGTCAAAAGATTGAATAGCGGATTCAACTACTGTGAATTCGTCAAAATAGACCATGAAAAGAACGGAAGAGCTGATTATTTGTCTAAGTTATCAGTTTAAGATGAAGTGATGAACTCATCGGTCATGGTTGAATATCTTTCTGAGCCTGCCATCAGTCGGACCGAAATCATGGATATTCAACCAGTGGATCCATGTTGGATCGACGAGATCAGAGCATACATCGAAAACGGAATACTTCCCACCTACCTAAAACAGGGTCAGACTTTAAGGAAAATGTCAGTATGTTACACCATCTTAAATGGCATTTTATATAGAAGGACATTTTCCAAGCCTATACTGCGATGTGTGCGACCTAAGGAGGTACAAGGGATTTTATCTGAGTTACATGAGGGAGTGTGTGGGGGCCATCCCTCAAGCTGCACACTTGCTCAGAAATCCATATTGGATGGCTATTATTGGCCCGAGCTCGCAGATGATGCACAAAGATACGCCAGAGAATATGATAAATGTCAACGCTTCACTGACATACCCAGGCTACCTTCAGTCGCACAGAGTATTGTCATCACCGCAGGCACTTTTGATATGTGGGGAATCCATCTGATTGGTCCGTTCGACAAAGGGCGGTCTGGTTGCAAGTTTTTCGTCGTAGCCGTGGATTACTTTACAAAGTGGATTGAAGCCAAAGCATTGGTGAAAACCTGTGCCACGGATATAATCAACTTCTTACTTGATCAAGTCTAGACTCGTTTTGGAGTCCCAAAAGTAGTAGTGTTGGATCATGGCCTACAATTCAGAGATGAATTCACCGAGTTTTGCACTGAGCATAATGTAAAACATTGTCAATCTTCAGTGTGTTATCCACTAGGAAATGGTCAAGCTCAGAATGCCAGCACACAAGTCCATAGAGCATTGAAAAGAAGTTTAGATGGGAAAAAGGGAAGATGGGTAGATGAGTTGCCTGCGGTCATATGGTCGCTGCGAACTTCACGAAAAAAGACAACAAGAGAAACTCCTTTTTTCCTTAACTTATGGTTCAAAAGCCATGGCACCAGTTTAAATGGCATTGCCAAGTTTAAGGGTCTCACACTTCAGCGAGGCCAAGAATCCGATAACAAGACAACTTGATCTCGATCTGTTAGAGGAAAAGCAGATAATATCTTATGGCTGTTTAGTCAATCGAAAGCAGGCCGCAAAGCAGCACCATGATAAGCGGGTCCGCAACCATTCTTTTGTGATTGACGACTTTGTCTTACTCAAAGGAGAGGCCGCAGGACACAAAGAGACCAAGGGAAAGTTATCAGAGAATTGGGAAGGTCCGCTTCAAGTATCAAGAGTAGCCAAGAAAAGAACTTATGTTTTTAAGGACAAAGAGGGCCACGATTACAACAGGCCCTGGCACGCAGATAACCTAAAAATGTACTACATGTAAAATCGGCGTGGGTTATGGCGGCCACTCCTGTTTATTCAAACTAGGATTGACCATGCTTTCTTTATTTTGGAAACTCACCTCACTATAAGTGAAGGATAGAGCTATCTTTTGCACTTTTCATTAGCTTGTTTCTAGTTGTATGAACATTAACAGTTAGGCTTTTGATTTGTACAAGTACCCATCCACCCACTGAAGCGGAGCGGGGCTAAATGAAAGTCCGATTTTTCATATGTGTTCCCATTTATTTTATATCACGTATTTGCGTTCAAGTATTATTGTTACAAGTACCAGCCTCGAAATCTGTTTTAGAAAAGTTATTCACCTACGTGGTCCCAACCTTATCTAAAACAAGGGGGCCGCACATCGGATTTTTTGATTCAGGATTATTGAGTTCGACAGAAGCATGTCCAATTTTATGTCCAATTATTTTCAGCGAGCTCAATGTTTAGCGACCTCAACCTCGCCAAAACCAAGCGGGCCGGATATGTATATGTGTATGTCAAACCCAATCAACGGACTCGAAAAAGATGGAATATTTCGAGAAAAAATAAAATTGCAAAATCGGAGCAGAAAATAGAGGTGCGGGCATAGAATACATTCAAACAAAATCGGTCCAGAGACAGCGCCCACAAAGTGTTGATTACAAAGTTATACAAATATAACACGAACGATAGTTAAAGAGGCCGAAGCCAAAAGAGTAGATAAAATTACAACCAGGAGAAAATAGACTCAAGCTTGTTTGCCGGAGGGCAGCATGCTCTCATCACCAATATTGTCTCCGACCAAAGAGGAGTCCAAGTACTTATCAGTATCATCCTCATCACCTTTAGCTTCAGCTCCACCATCATCAGCTCTTTCATCGACCTTATCTCCAGCGCCTCCAAGCTCTTCAACTTCAGCTGCGGCATGGTCCTCCCACTCATTCATCATGGAGCACAGATTGACCTCATTAACTGGGGGAGGATCCTAGACCGGCTGATTCCTTCTCTTTTGTTTAACCGCAAAGTCGGCCAGCTACTCAGCGATTTAGGGAAGCTCAGGGTGAAAGATCCTTAGCGTTGGATCATCCTGATCAATGACTAGCCAATCTTGCAGAGTGTCCAAATAGGCAACCTTTTCCCCATAAGCTACCCGCACACATCTAGCTAAATGATAAATACCCTGATCATAGATGTCCTCTCGAGCCTTCTTCAGCTCCTTGCGATGTTTCACATAACTCTAGATAGCTCGGACTCCATGTTATCCAGCTCACAGTTCAGGCTCTTTATGGTTTTGCCCCTCCTCTCACTTGGCCGCAGCCTCAGTCCGCTGAGCCTCATCCACTTTCAATAGCTTACTGATTTCCTGGACCTTCTTGGCATTGGCCTCAGTCTTAGCGCGAAGCCGATCATTCTCATTCTGAAGGCCTTGGAGCCGATCATTTTAAATTTGAAGAGCATCAGACCTCCACTCGCCCGCTCAGATCGCACCTCGGCATTCTTCAAACTTTTCCTCAGGTTGGCGAAGCCATCCAAAAGTTTCTTCCTTTCGGCATTATGCGACCACTCAGTTTGAAAGAGTTTAGTACCGATCTGAAAAGAGAAATAAGTATTAAAGCGCAAAGCATTGTGCAAAAGCAAAACGACCAAGACATAAGAATTCAAAAGAGATTTACCGAGCTCACTGTGAGTCCGAACATCCCTATCGCGTCGGCCAGAAGATGTGAACTATCATACGGTCCCACCGACGCCGTCGAGGTCACCAAATCTTCCAGCACTATTCGGGATGTGATTCCACGACCAACAGTCAGCTGAAATTGCATCAGCCAGTTGGATCTTCAAATTCCTCAAGGGGAACACGTCGGCAATAGACCTAGCCAACTCCCCGCCATGTTCAAGGTGAGGGACTTCGCACAAAACTCAGGATCCATCCACAGAGCCGTCTTTTTTTGGCACCGACCGGAACCCTTTTCTTTGGGGCACCAAACCCGGTTTTTGACTCATAGACTTGCTTCTTGCCCTTATCAGCCTTTTTGAGTGGGCTCTCAGCCTATTCAATGGTTGGGGAAAGAGCGACCTCAGTAGACTTTGTAAAATCAACAGCACTTGAACCCGGGTTATCGCTGTCAACTTTGCCCTTTTAGGAGCCGACTCCCTCTCTTCGATTGCCGTTTCAGTTATGGCAGCCCCAGTATGAGACTTTAGCCTCGCCGCAGGCCTTTTCCTTTTTGATTTTTGGGCAACGACGGCCTCAGGGTCATCCAGTTTTTCCCTACCGGCAGCAGGTGCCACACCACTCTTGTCCAATGGCGTATTTGCATGCAAAACATTCAGTGGCTCATCAGTAAAAACGGCATCAGTTGACAAGGTCGACATTTCGACGGTTTGGGGAGTCACTTCCGGGCTCTTATCCAGCAACATTTTTCTCTCCGTCTTCCGGTCCTTGAGCTTCTGAAGCATAGAGATCCTATCCTCACCGGTGTCGACCATTGTACCTGCGAAGAGCTCCATAATTAGTATCATATACAATAAAAGCTAAGCAAAGTATAAGGAACAGAAATAAGATTAAACAAATATGAGAAAAAGAGTTTACTTAGGGCCCTGAGATGGTTTTCCGCCACAAGTCTGGCACTTAGTTGGAAAGGATTTGCAGTAATAGCCCTCCGCATACCAATTCTCATCAGTCATAACCTTTTCAACCTCAACCAAAGGTTGCGAGTTGATCAGCCCGGGGATGCCCGTCAAACAGCAGAAAGGCTCCTTCATGTCTAGCAAGACCCACCAGCTAAATGTCCTTTTCTAGGTCTTTCCATCCCACCCGAGAAGCTCATGGATTCTGTCAATAAGTACCTTCTCGTCGGCCTCAAGAGCCTTGGGCACAATGATGGAGTTCGACGTTTTCTCATCGCGTGGTCCAAACATGGAAAATAGCCACTTACGGAGGACTCCACCATTATTCCCCTCTTATCCCAACTCCTGCTCTTATCGGTCAACCAATAAAAAAACCGACATTTTTTTACCTATAACTTCGTAAACATAAAGTTACTCGGCTCAGTTTTGTTGGTCGTTTCCTTACTAATGCTATAGAACGCAGAATGACCGGCAAAGTGGGCTCATGCTTCAAGACCCGACATAGCAATATAAACTCCATTACTATTCTGACGGCTCCAGGGGTAAAATCGCTAGGCATAACGGCCAACCTTCAGACCACCTTGACAAAGAAGGGGTCAAAGGGTGGGCAAAGCCCCGTAATGAAATGATCATAATGCAAGACTAGGGCATCTTCATCCAAGCGTTGGCCAGACCGATCTACATCGGCAACATTACCGAAGCCCAAGAAGGCATAGTCCTTTGATATGTTGAACTTAGAAATGGTACCCGGATGGCTAAGACGAGTCCGAATCACCGCCCACTGAGCCTAAACTTCCTTATCTAGAGCCTCCATCAGCTCATCTTCTCGGACCGCCTCATGGTTATTTGGTCTTGGGGTTTTGTTCTTTTTTTTTCGGCTCATCATCACCGTCATCAACAGCTCGCTTGCTTTTTGAACCTTTAGCCCTAGCGGTCTCTTTCCTCTTGGGTTTCTTAGATGGAGCGGCCTTTCTATGACCGGACCGTGCCGGGGGTAATTGGACTAAGACCCTCTCTCCACTCATACTCCCCTCATCACTGTCAGAGCTGATAACTTCTTCTATGCCGCCAGAGGCATACCCTTGTACGTCGTCATTCTCACTTGCAGTCTGAGAACTATCCGACATCCTGCAAAACAAAAGTATGAGGTGGAAAATTAATCACCCAAGACAACCAAGGTCAGGCCCAGATGATGGAATCCACTCATCTTGACACCTCGTCCTTCCGTTTTATACACAAAGGACTTTGCAAGATACCCAGAAACTTAAAAGGGGAAAAACAAGGACCAAAAGAGTAAAAAGACATGCCTAAATGATGAATGTGAAGAACATGTACAAAGGCCTCATGCAATTCAACATAAAACCCCAACTTGGGTGCCAAAATCAATTTAAAAAACACAAAAAAAATGCTCAAAATGCATCCTAAGAATACGGGATGAACGGAGATCGAAATTAAGGAAAGAGCGAGAGGATTACCTGGAAATCGTTTGAGAAGTAGATCAGAAACTGGAGAAGTCACCGGAATCTTTAGAAAGTTAGCCGAAAAACTCAGAGGGACGCCGGAATTCGATTTGCTATGGGAATGGAAAATGTGAAAAGTGTATAAGGGTTGGGTTTCTCTTCTTTATATAGGCCAAGGCCACGGGATCCAACAGTTAGATTGAGATAAGCCGACGGCTTAAATTCGGGCAGACTTTTTGAATTTTGAAATTCAAAACCGACACCATTATGGCGCGGATGTCAAATAGCCTCAGACAATCAGAGCACACGCATCAGTTACGGTATTGAGGCAACCCCTCAAGTCCCGTCCTCAACCATCAAGTCATTTATGTGGCCAAATCGGCCACATCAAAAGGCGTTCCGCCACCAATAAGACCGTCCGCTTCATAGCACGGCACCAACAGTTCATCCGCTTAATAGCGCAGTGCCTGAGTTCGTCTGCTTTATAGCACGATCCTAAAGGCAAAGTCAATCCATGACATAAGCCACAAAGGCGAATTCGATCTACGACACAGAAGCCAACAAAGACCTACTCAAAGTATGACACTTAGGCAAAGCTAATAGGCGACCTGCCACATAGCATGCCACCACGGTACCTTAAGGAAATCGATTCGCAAGCCAACTTTACTTCCCTCCTAACATTTCAATAAAAAAAACTTAAGGCACGGAGTAGGGGGGCATTGATTTGCCTAGACCGCAATTTGGCCCGCGGATCCTTATTCAAGTCCATCCGGCCACCAGAACAATGGATAAGGCCAACGGCTACTTTAGTCCGCATGCCTATAAGCCACTATGGGACCGCAGACCATTAGCTCCACCTCAAACCTTCCTATCGCCCTTGTAGGTCCATGGAAAGGGAAGGGGCCGTCCCGCCTATCCCCAGGCTATTAGGTCCGTATGAGACCCCGAGCCCACAAATATCCGAAGAGCAAGCTACAATCCAAAGTTGACAAGACTGAGACTCAGCAAATAGCCAAGTTCCATGGGTCCGCTCTATATCGGTCTACTAGATAGCTATTAGTTTAGTCGGCACCGCATTGTATTTAATTACGTCTTATTGTCATTAGTTAAACCCCCTTGCCTATAAATGGAGGCTCAATGTAACCATTTACACACACACACAATTTATGAAAGTAAGAAAAACATCACCAAATTCTCTCTAGCATTTTGCACCACCACTCACACACTTTCAGGCCCCCATGAAAGCATTATCACCGCCGTGCACCACCGGCTTTTACACCAAATCATAGCCAGATATCCACCATCAAACACCACGAATCTCACTATAATAATTTTGACATTATCAATTTTGGAAGTTGATGGTTGGGTCTGATGTTGTATATTGAAGGTAGGTTCTTTAGGCAGCTAAAGGGCATTCTAGATATTTATCTGCTGAACTGCCTTAATTCTCCATCTGAACCCATTACGGAGAAAATTCTTTCCACTGAGTAAGCTATGCAAAATATAAGAAGGAGGAGAGCCCAATTTGTCTTTTTAAAAAAGGAACATTTAAGTGGTATTTGGCTTTGAGTATAGAATCAAGGATATAGTTAGGCTTTGAAAAGATCCTCCAATATTGTTTAGCTAGATGAGACTCATTGAGCAATCTCATGTTTTTTAACCCCAATCCACCATAATATTTTGGGCTCCAAATAGATATCCAGGAAGTCCAAGCCATAAATCTGTTCCTAGATGTGTTGCTCCATCAGAATTTGCTAACAAGCCCCAAAATTTCATCAAAAAGTTTTTTAGGAAAAGAAAAACATTACATTACATAAACGGGAATTCCATGGGGTAGCGCCTTAATAAAAGCCTCCTTCCCAGCTTGAGATAAGAACTTGGATTTTCAGCCATGAAGTTTCTTCCAAATCTTGTCCTTGATGTATTTGAAATCAAACTTAGATTTGCCTATCATGAACGAGTGCCCCAAATACATTATTTTTCCTGAGCCCGTACTAATTTCTAGGGTGTTTTTGATAAGAGAGATGACTGCATAATCTATATTTTTTCTGAAAAAAATGTCAGATTTAACGAGGTTTACCTTCTAACTTGACATCTCTTTATAAACACTAGGAATTCTCTTCAGCTCCAGAGCATTATGATAGATTGCTTTAGCAAAGAGGATGTTGTCATATGCAATTAGTAAGTGAGATACACAAGGACCCTGCCTATCAAACTTGAAAGGTGAAAGTTGTCCCAAAGAAATGGATTGGTTTATTAAAGTATGTAGGCCTTTAGAACAAAGTATAAAAAGGAAGGAGATGAGTAGTATGGTGGATAACATCTAGTATGGTTGATAACCTCATAAGATTTCCTATTGATGTTGACTTAGAGGGTAGTAGTTGTAACACATTTCATAATTAGGGTTGTGAAATGTTGTGGGAAGTCCATTTTGGTAAGGATTAGGTGGATGTAGTGCCATTCAATTTTGTCAAGGGATATGACCACATCCAATTAAGATCTCTAGAAATTTTTTCAAATGCATCTAAAGCATTGTTAGTGATCAATCTGCTTTTAGAAATGCGCTTTGGGAAGGATCAATGATGGTATCAAGGTCTGTCTTTAATCTATTGGCTATGGTTTTGGAGATAAGCTTGTAGACAGTGTTGGTTAGGATTATGGGTCAAAAATCTTTGAGAGATTGAGCTTGTGGGATTTCATAAGTTCTCGGTGTAGCCCTACTGATATAGACAAGTGTGCTGAAGTAGATCAGCAGACCTTTTACAGTGCTTGTTTGATCAAACCTATAAATGATCAAACTCTAATAACCTATACATTTGATCTAGACATCTTTTTGTCTTTGCTCTATAACAACTAGTCTGGCACTCATCACTAAAACTTAAAAATAAATCCAACAATTTCCCCCTTTTTGGTGATGATGCCAATACCCTCCTTACAGCAAAGCAAAAAGATTAAAAACAAGAACAGAAAAACTTAGTCATCTCTCATTATAATCATTTGTTCAAAAGCATTACAGTCTAGAATCAGCAAAAATATAAAGCAGATAAAGTATGCTGATCTAGTTTCTTCTTTCTCTTTCTTCCCTTGCTTTCTCCACTTGCTCTTGATAAGCTCTTATCTCTCTAATCATTTCTCTCATCCATTCATTTTCAATAAGAGAGAAATCAATGTGAGGATTCACTTCTTTCCACCATTTCCATGCTTCAGGTAGAGTAAGATTGATTTGATGTACTCTAAAGCCTAAACGCAGGTAAACTTCTTTGAATTCATTTAGTGACTCCTTTGCATTTGTGGTATGTAAACTCCTTTCACCTCTACCAACTCTTCCAGCTCTATGTGCAGCTCTCAAGGCTTTAACCCTTGTTTCCCAAAAATTAAGTCCCATAAAGGAATTAAGTCCCTCATAGAAACCTTTGTCATGATAAGGTCTCCTCTTGTTGTTGTAAACTTTCTTATATTCTTTGAGAAGATCATCAGTAAGTGGAAGTCTACCAGGTGCAGGTTCTCTGAATGCATTAGTGTCATCTTCCCATCTTTTCTTTGCAAAAATTCTTGCAGCCTCTTTTGCTACTGCTGTTTGGCTCTCTTCCCCCTTATTGACATCATCAACAAAACGGGACAGCAGGCCATGAACACTTTCCTGTGTGGTGACTAGAGTACTTAGTTGTCCTTCCATAATTTCAGTTCTTGTATCAACTGCAGTAATCCTTTGTTGCATTGTCTGCTCCAGTAGATTGATCCTCTCAGTAGACTTAGGATCCAATCCAGTAGGTTGAAGTGTTCCAGCAGGCTCAGGCACAGCAGGCTTGGGTGCCTCAGCAAGTTTATCAAGTTTCTGGTGGGTGGCTTCAAATTGATCATTTAGAAACTTCTCCTTTATTGTGTTTCCTTGTCTGATCCCCATTACATCTAGAGCAAGGTCAGCAAGAGCATACTGGGTGGAGGTAATATTGGAAGCAACAGTTTCAGTAGTTCTTCCTCTATTCTCCACTAAATTCACCAAGTCTTCAAACCTCTGCTCTTGCATGTCCAGTTGAGTTCTTAACCTTGTTATGTCATTTCTGACAGCCCTCAACTCTTCCACAACATGTTCTGGTACTTCACCAGCCATATGTCGAACAGCTTCATCAGCAGGCTCTTCAATATTGTATTGTGCCCTTTGTCTGCTGACAATTATGGCATAGCTCATGTCTCTCCCAGAAGGGTTAGGACCCTGAAACTCCTCTAGAATAGAGGACTCCTAACTTAAATACAAAAAGATGATTTTTGAAGAAAAATAAGGATCCATCTTGAGCTATCAGAATTAAATCGATCAAACACCCTGCTGACCCTACTGAGCATAACGCTACTGATCCAGTATATTTCTTCAAGTGTAATCTGCATTCAAGCTACATCAATTTTACACACTTGAAGACATCAAGCTACTGATCATATCATCCTGATCAAGCTGCTGAAAGCTGAATCACTTACTTGATTCAAACTTTCTTTTACAAGGAATCTACTGAAGACAGTGAAGCACATTTGTGTTAAGGACTGTTGTTTGTGGTGGAGCTGGTGAAGAGGCAATCCAACCCTTCAAGGACCAGTGGAAGACTTTGGAGCAGCAATCCTACCTGTTCCAAGTGTTCAGTTTGTGAAGCCATAGTTATTGGTGAAGGACAAGCAACTTAGGGATTTTTGTAACAGCTACCTCAAGAATCTCTAGTGAATTACCTCCAACATCACAGGAGAAGAGTGGACTGACAGGATTACAGCACATGGAACCACTAAAAAATCTGCCTACTTACTTTCTGCATTTATATTCTGCATTTAGTTTATCTAGCACATCAATCTACTGAATCTAGCAACTGAATCACACACATACACTACTGAGTATCTAATACATGGTATCATATTTAACCACAAGTAATAAGGCTTAATTTTTGATATATTTCCGCTGCACAAATTCAGTAAACTCAACAGTCAGCAGACCACTGAGTATCAGCAGACTACTGACCAGTCAGCAGGCTGCTGAAGTTGTTGAGTTTGTTAACTCCAAAAATTTTAAGTGTTAAGTTTATTCACCTCTAAATTTAACCAAAGCCTTTTCAAGGGACCAACAGGCTCGGTGCTTGGACCATCAACCGTAGACAAAGCGTCGATCCAATTGGACCAGCCAATGTATTCTCTCGTCTACTTCTTTTATGCTTTTTGTTTAAACTAAGTCGATGTTCGTAAAAGGAAATAAATTTTAAATTCCGCTGTGTTTCCACGTACATTTTCTAACTGTGGTATCGGAGCGGTCTTCGTGCTTAATCAATATGCATTAGTAATTTGCGTAGTAATTTTCATCGTTTTAATCACATAATAAAAGATGCATGATATTGATTCACAAACAATTAGATTGAATGAAACAAAACAAAAAAAAGGGTCGGCGTTACCCACCAACGGCCGGCTGGCCGCCTGCTTCCGCGGCGGGGCAACTTGCTGCCGGCGTCGGTTGACTGGTCAAAGGTGGTGGATCTCCAAAAATTTTGTTTTGTGTATTTGTGATTTAATATGGTTCATAGTAGTGATTGGTAAATTTTCTTTGCTTAAGTTGATGTCATGTGGCTAACTAGTGGTTCAAATAATTTGGACAATTTAGATATCACATGGCATGGAAAGTACAACTACTCAATTTTTTGGGTAAAAGGGTTGGACCTAAGGTTAACCTAGGTCATTCCAAATTTTTTGGAAAAGGCCTAGGATGCCTTTTGATTTGGTTTGTACCATGCCAAAGGCATCTCTTTTGGTTAAACATAAGAGACCCACTTTATTTTGATTTTGATTTTGAATAGTTCAAAATAGTAAAATGAAAATTAAAATTGAATTTAAAACTGTCAAAAAGGAGTCTGACAGTGTCAGTCCTAGGAACAGTAAGAAAAAGCAAGTCAAGATGGAGACAAATCCTTGTGACTTATGTTTGAAATTCAAACATAGCCGTTTTGGATTTGTCTCCATCTTGACTTGCTTTTTCTGACTGTTCCTAGGACTGACAATGTGAGACACCTTTTTGACAGTTTTCAGTCTGTCCACCCTTTGACTTGTATCCATTGGATAAAGGTCTGAATCAACCCAACGTCCATTTAATCTTAACCATTGATTTGTTTGATAAAATCAGAGGTTGTTAGATGTCCCTTTCTTTGTAATATTCCAATGTAACCTTTGAATAATTCGAAGTATATGTATCAGCAGGTTCCAGTGATCATGAGTCTGCTGAAGTACATATTAGTCAGATGATCCATGTTTTGCTGTGTCTATAAGACAATGCAGTAGACTTCTTTTATCTAACTTTTATTATGAAGTTAGATTACACCATTTAATCAGAACCAAATTCCAATCACCACTTAACTTGTGGAACTTAGACCTTGTACACAAGGTATATGTAATCAGTTTAGGTCATCACAGACTTCCCTAAATTCTGATTCCATATCCTTGACTTTAATTACTAAGTTTGATCCCTTAGCCTTCAATAACTGAGTTTGAGACCTCAGCCTTCAGTCTTTAGCAGGTTCCTAACTAGTCTACTGACCTATGTACCCTACTGATATAGACAAGTCTGCTGAAGTAGATCAGCTGACCTTTTACAGTGCTTGTTTGATCAAACCTATACAAGATCAAACTCTAATAAACATATACATTTGATCTAGACATCTTTTTGCCTTTGCTCTATAACAGCTAGTCTGGCACTCATCACTAAAATTTAAAAATAAGTCCAACAATTTCCCCCTTTTTGGTGATGATGCCAATACCCTCCTTACAGCAAAGCAAAAAGATTTAAAACAAGAATAGAACAAACTTAGTCATCTCTCATTATAATCATTTGTTCAAAAGTATTACAGTCTAGAATCAGCAAAAATATAAAGCAGATAAAGTATGTTGATCTAGTTTCTTCTTTCTCTTTCTTCACATGCTTTCTCCACTTGCTCTTGATAAGCTCTCATCTCTCATCCATTCATTTTCAATAAGAGAGAAAACAATGTGAGGATTCACTTCTTTCCACCATTTCCATGCTTCAGGTAGAGTAAGATTGATTTGATGTACTCTAAAGCCTAAACGCAGGTAAACTTCTTTGAATTCATTTAGTGACTCCTTTGCATTTGTGGTAGGTAAACTCCTTTCACCTCTACCAACTCTTCCACCTCTATGTGCAGCTCTCAAGGCTTTAACCCTTGTTTCCCAAAACTTAAGTCCCATAATGGAATTAAGCCCCTCATGGAAACCTTTGTCATGATAAGGTCTCCTCTTGATGTTGTAAACTTTCTTATATTCTTTGAGAAGATCATCAGTAAGTGGAAGTCTGCCAGGTGCAGGTTCTCTGAATGCATTAGTGTCATCTTCCCATCTTTTCTTTGCAAAAATTCTTGCAGCCTCTTTTGCTACTGCTGTTTGGCTCTCTTCCCCCTTATTGACATCATCAACAAAACGGGACAGCAGGCCATGAACACTTTCCTATGTGGTGACTAGAGTACTCAGTTGTCCTTCCATAATTTCAGTTCTTGTATCAACTACAGTAATCCTTTGTTGCATTGTCTGCTCCAGTAGATTGAGCCTCTCAGTAAACTTAGGATCCAATCCAGTAGGTTGAAGTGTTCCAGCAGGCTCAGGCACAGCAGGCTTGGGTGCCTCAGCAAGTTTATCAAGTTTCTGGTGGATGGCTTCAAATTGATCTTTCAGAAACTTCTCCTTCATTGTGTTTCCTTGTCTGATCCCCTTTACATCCAGAGCAAGGTCAGCAAGAGCATACTGGGTGGAGGTAATATTGGAAGCAACAGTTTCAGTAGTTCTTCCTCTATTCTCCACTAAATTCACCAAGTCTTCAAACCTCTGCTCTTGCCTGTCCAGTTGAGTTCTTAACCTTGTTATGTCATTTCTGACAGCCCTCAACTCTTCCACAACATGTTTTGGTACTCCACCAGCCATAGTTCCAGCAGCTTCATCAGCAGGCTCTTCAACATTGTATTGTGCCCTTTGTCTGCTGACAATTATGGCATAGCTCATGTCTCTCCCAGCAGGGTTAGGACCCTGAAACTCCTCTAGAATAGGATCTAGGGCAGGTCCCTCAAAAATTGGAACAAATGCCTGTTGCGGTTCATCAGCAACATTTTCTTCTTCAGGCACTTGAAATTCTTCATCACTGTAATCATAGTCCAGCAGCTGCTCATCCTCATCAATAACAGCAGTCTGCTGACCATCTTTCCCTACCGTGGTCTTGTCTCCTGTAGGCTCCACTATAGTAGCATGTTCAACAACAACAGCAGGGGTTTCCTCCAAACCCAAAGATAGTTCCAACCTTTGTCCAGGTGTTGTTTGAGACTCAGCAACCTGTACCTCATGTTCCAACCTTTGTTCAGGTGCTGTCTGAGTCTCAGCAGCCTGAACCTCTTGTTCCAAATCTACAGTCTGCTGATCATCAGTATGCTCAGCAGGTTCTTCAACAAATAAAGCATCTGAAACACCAACCAGTATGTTGCCTCCAAGATTTATCCCATCATTTATTAAGGCCTCCAGACCATCTATGGTGAGATTTTCCATATCCTCATCCATTTGTCCAGTCTGCTGGCCCTCAGCCGACCTACCAGTATCAGTGGACTATTGTACACTTGGTTCATTTAATAAAGCAATCCCATTGACTCCTCCTGGACCAGAGGGATAATCATCACCAGAATCAGATGATGAATCATCACTGTCTGATTCATCTCTAGGATCTCTGAACTTGATACCCTCTTCCTTCTTTTGTTGATCAAGGAGATCTATCAATCTAGCTTCCAACAGAGAGGTATCAACCAAATCCAGCAGATTCTCCACTCCTAATTTCCCAAAAGCGCAATCCTCAAAATCTGTCATTGGTTCTGCAGCTGGCTTTTGTCTTTTATAAAAACCAAACTTCCACTAAAAGTAATCAGCTACCAGCTGGAGCTTTGGATCAACATACCCTTCTTTCTTCTTTTTCTCTTTTCTTTCAAAGGGCATGGTTGGCTTTCTAGGAGCTGTCTGTCCACTCTGCTGACCTCCAAAGGTCTCAACCAGCAGAGTCATAGTTTCTTCAATAGATGCCTCTAGGTCAGTAGGTTGCTCAGGTTGTATATGAGTACCTACTACCTCCATCTGTTCCACACTGGGTTCCCCCTGACTAACATGCTCATCAGTAGGTTTAGCAACAGATTGCTCTTCCCCCTGACTTCTTGCAAAACTTGCAGGGTCTTGTACTGACTTTTCAACTTCCACAGCAGGTACAGACTCAGTAGTCTACTGTGATTCTTCAATAAGTTGCTCAACAACAACTTGTGCAGCTTCAGTAGGCTTAGCAGCCTTTACAAGAGAGGAATCAGCAACTTCTACAACGGGCTCAGGTGCAGCAGCCTGCTGTGATTCTCCAGTAGGTTGCTCAACAACAACCTCTACTATCTTAGTAGGCTTAGTAATTGTTAAAGGTACAACCTCAATATCCTCTGCTTCTTCTTCTTCCCTTTGAGCCTCCAGAGTCCACAATTCTTTCCCTTTTCCATGTTTCTTTTTCTTGGCAATCTCTTTCATTCTTTTGGAAAGTTGCTCTGATTTAGCTTCAGCAGCTTTTCTCTATCTACTGGCTTCCTTTTGTTGCTCCTTTAAGATTTTAGCAACAGTCTTCTTCTTTGCAACTACAGCAGGGTCAGTAATCTTAATTTCAGCTGGACCCTCAGCAGACTCATCAGTCTCTGCTGTTTTCTTTCTAGTCTTCATAGGCTTTAACATTTCTGTTATTTTTCTTGTATCAGCAGCCTTTCTCTTCTCAACAGACTTCTTGGGTGTAGCAGACTTAGCAACTTCCTTAATCTGCTCACCACCAGCATCATCATCTCCACCATCATCATCACTTTGTGTAGCCTCAGCATCCACATCTTCATCATCATCCAAGCCAGGAATATTGGTTAATCTTTTCAGATGAAATATCAGGTATCTGAAAATGATTCAACAAGGTCTGAATCAGTAGACCTAAGGGCTTGACCTTGGACTTCCTTATACCATCTCTATCTTCAATAAACACCTTCTTTATGTAGTGTATAAAGAATCCAGCCCAATCAAACTTCATACTTCTGCAGATGATGATTAGCATATCTATTTTAGGTCCAGACAGTGTGTCTAGACTCCCAACGAATCCCAAAATGGTCTTGGTAACCAATTTGCTCAGCAGGTTATACTCATAACCAATATGTTTCACATTAATGCTAAGATTTGATGCAATTTTCTTATTTGTTTTTATTGCATCCACAAACTGCATCCTTGGTAAATTCATTGCCTCTGGATTGGTGGGGGCATTATTTCCAGGTGCAAAATTAAATACCTCTCCCAGTAGGTCTGAGGAAATTTCAATTTCTCTTCCATTAACAGTTGTAGTGAAGGCCTCTCTACCTTCATGTATACAGAACTCCAAAACATTGATATAAGAAATCCTTTCCAGTCTTCTATTGATAATGTTCTCCAAACCAGCATACCATCTGATTCTTCTTGCTATATTAATGGCTAGTTCAGTAGAGTGACAGTCATTCACATAGCCTCTTACACTTTGACTGGTGCCAATATGAACATTATCTTTGCTTGCCATTTTGAGTGAATGAGATGAAGAAGTGAGCTTTCAAATCTGTGTTCACACAAGAAATTTGCAGAGAAAAAGCAATTTGAGAGTTGTAAGTATCCTCTGTGTATAGGTCTGTATATATAGACAGAGGGTAGTTGTAACTGTCAGAGCACATATTATGGTATTAACCACGATTAAATCTGAGTGAATGCTGTCTTGACACGTGGCCCATTACTTTTTCATAACGTTTTGTAACCGTCAGATCATGTAACTATGATTCCAAAGATATAATAAATATCCCGCCATTTACTTTTTGACTTTTGTAAGTTTGACTGTGTAAAGTTTCCTTCAGCAGCCTTGGCCCACCAGCCTGCTGACCAATATGCCTCAGCAGCCTGCTGATAGGGTTACTCTGCAGATCTTCTATTCCTCCTTGTTTTGTTCAATTGATAATACAAGATGAAGTTTAATACCAATGATTGATCTGTCAAGTGAGCTCACCCAACAGGACAAAGACCAATCCCCTTGGCAACTTCATTTGCTCAATTGTCCAAACATAAATAAGTACATGGAATTGTTGATACCAATGACTAGTCTGCTAAGTGAGCTCACCCAACATAGCAAAGACTAATCCCCTTGGTGAATTCCAGTACACTGCTGATCAAAGATATATCAGTCAACTTTTATAATTCCAAGTTCAGTCCTTAGTTTAGCAAATCTTTCACTATATAATGGTTTAGTGAAAATATCAAGTTGATCTTCAGTGGGGATATACAGAACCACCACATCCTTCTTCTCAACATGATCTCTTATGAAGTGATGTCTCACATCAATATGCTTGGCTCTTGAGTGCAAAACAGGATTTTCTGTGATTTCAATTGCACTTGTGTTGTCACACATTATAGGAATTTCTCTTTCTTCAATTCCATAATCCCTTAACTGTTGTCTTAACCATAGTATTTGTGCACAACAACTTCCAGCAGCAATATATTCAACTTCAGCAGTGGAAATTGATATAGAATTCTGTTTCTTGCTAAACCAGGAGACTAGTCTATTTCCCATTAATTGACAGGTTCCTGTGGTTCTTTTTCTATCAATCTTGCATCCAGCATAATTAGAATCTGAGTAGGATATAACCTTGAAACTTCCATATTTTGAATACCATATCCCTACTCCCAAAGTCTCTTTTAGATACTTGATATATCTTTTTACTGCAGCTAAATGACTTTCTTTAGGTTTTGATTGAAATCTTGCACAAACACCTACAACAAAGGATATATCAGGTCTGCTGGCAGTGAGGTACAACAGACTGCCTATCATCCTTCTGTATAAGGTCTGATCAACATCTTTGCCATCTATGTCTTCATCCAATCTAATGTTTGTACTCATAGGAGTTGATACTTTGGTGCTATTTTCCATACCAAATTTCTTCAGTAGCTCCTTGGTATACTTGGTTTGATGAATGAAGATTCCATCTTTCATCTGCTTGACCTGCAATACCAAAAAGTAGTTCATTTCTCCCATCATACTCATTTGGAATTTACTTTTCAACAGATTTGCAAACTTTTCACAAAGTAAATCATTTTCAGAACCAAATATTATGTCATCCACGTAAATTTGTACCAGTAGGGTGTTGTTTCCTTCATAGATTCTAAAAAGAGTCTTGTCAATGGTACCTTTGGTAAAACCATTGTCTACCAAGAATTGAGATAAAGTCTCATACCATGCTCTTGGTGCTTGTTTCAATCCATAGAGTGCTTTATTGAGTCTATACACTTTATCTTCTTGATCTTTAACTTCAAATCCAGGAGGTTGCTGAACATAGACCTCCTCCTCCAGAATGCCATTCAAAATTGCACTCTTGACATCCATCTGATATACCTTGAAGTTTTTATAAGAAGCATATGCCAAGAATAATCTTATAGCTTCCAATCTTGCAACAGGTGCATATGTTTCATCAAAATCTATTCCTTCTGCTTGAGAATAGCCTTTTGCTACTAGTCTGGCCTTATTTCTCACAATGGTAGCAGATTCATCCAATTTGTTTCTGTATACCCTTTTTGTACCAATTATATTTGCATGATTAGGCCTTTCCACTAGTGTCCAAACTTGATTTCTTTCAAATTCATTCAACTCTTCTTGCATAGAAATTATCCAATCTGGATCTGATATTGCTTATTCAACAACTTTAGGTTCCATTTGAGATAGAAAACAAGTAAACATTGCTTCTAACTGTCTTCTAGTCCTCACACATTGCTGTATATTGCCAATAACTTGTTCAGCAGGGTGATCCCTTAACCATTCTGGATTCTGGTTAGATTGATTCTCAGGAACATCATCTTCAGTAGGGTCTGATGTTTCTTCAACAGGGGGTTCAGCAGATCCTTGAACTGCTTCAGTTGTTGCATCAGTAGTGTTACCAGCACGGTGTTCAGCAGGGGCAGAATCAGAAACCCTTAACTCATTGAATCTTTCCAAAACTTCAACACATTCTGGATCAGTGACTTGTTGATTCTCAGCAGGTTCTGAAGCTTCATCTTCCATTCCAGTGAACTTAGGTTCATCAAACACAACATGTATTGTTTCTTCAGGTTTGAGTGTCCTTTTGTTCAGTACCCTGAATGCCTTGCTAACTAAAGAATATCCCAAGAAAATTCCTTCTTCTGATTTTGGTTGGAATGTCTTCAATTGTTCCTTATGATTCAAGATAAAACACTTGCTTCCAAATGGATGGAAATAAGATATATTAGGTTTTCTTCCATTCCAAATCTCATAAGGTGTCTTCGGCAGCTTCTTGTTCATTGATGTTCTGTTTTGTGTATAGCATGTTGTATTAACTGCTTCAGCCCAATATCTTTCAGGTAGCAATGCTTCACAAATCATAGTTCTTCCTGCTTTTTTTAGAGTTCTATTTCTTCTTTCAGCAACCCCATTTTGCTGAGGTGTACCAGCAGCAGCCAGTTGATGTAGTACGCCATTCTGTTCACAATATTCTCTTATAACTTTATTGAGAAATTCAGTACCCTTATCTGATCTGATCTTCACTACAGTTAAACTTTTCTCATTTTTCAATCTCTTCAAAAGTTCAGGCATCTTTTGAAGTGTTTCACTTTTCTTGTTCATGAATATCACCCACGTGTATCTAGAATAATCATCCACAACCACTAAGGTGTACTTCTTTCCTGTTACACTTGTTGGTGTTACTGGTCCAAATAGATCCATGAGCATCAGCTCCAAAACTCTTTTTGTTGATTGTTTAGTCTTTGACTTAAAGCTTGACTTTGTCTGCTTACCTTGCTGACATGCATCACATATAGCATCCTTCTTGAATGTGATCTCAGGTAAACCAATCACTAGTTTCTTCTTCACCAACTGATTGATATCATCAAAATTTAGATGATTCAACTTCTTATGCCATAACCAATTGAGTTCTGACTTGTTATGCATAATCAGGCATGTTTCTGGAACAGCAGTAGACCAATCCACAACATACATGTTTTGTTGTCTTCTTCCAGGTAACACAACTTGATCACCTCTTTAACTAATGACAATACATGTGTTTTTGTCAAAAGTGACCTTGTATCCCATGTCACAAAACTGTCCAGTGCTCAGTAGGTTGTAGTCCAGTCCTTCCACATATGCAACATTCCTGATTGTTAATCCATTTCTCACAAGTGTGTCCTCTTGTGTATCCTGGTGTGTTCTTGTTGCCAAAGTTCACTCTTGGACCATCCTTTGCCACAAAATTTGACAAACAGTGCTTATTCTTTGTCATATGTCTGGAACATCCACTGTCAAAGTACCAGACACCCTACAAAACAAAGTTAGTGCATTTTAGGTACCCAAACCTGTTTGGGTCCATAATGGTCAGTGGTAAGCATGACCCTTGGAAAGTTTCCATAAGGTCTTCTTTGAAAGCTATCATACTTTGGTTCATACATGTATTCTACACATCCATAAGGTCTAACAATTGGTTGTGTAGGATTCATATATGATTTCTGGCCTTTTGGAATATAATGTTGTTTAAAGTGATTTATTTTGTTAGAAGCGGACCATAGGTTTGCTTTCTGTTAGGAACAGCCCTGTAATATGGAGTCTGCTGAGGTCCCTGCTGAGGTCTTGTATAAGTCCTCTGCTGAGCCCTCTGCTGATTCCATTGCTTAGGTTTTACCATAGTAGCATGGTTATATTTGTTGTTTCTAGCAGTAGGTGCAGGAATATTCCAATCATCATCAGTAGGGAACAATCTACCTTTCCTCCTGAGATAAGTATCCTTTGAATAATTAGCATTTTTGGGTTTAGGATTCTTATCCTTGGAATATTTCTGGTTTTACCTTTTTGTGGTCCAGCAGAATTGGTAGCAGGTCTGCTATCAGCAGGTCTAGAAGGCACAGCAGTCCTATTTTTAGATTTATTCTTTTTATTAGGAGCTATTGACTTCCTTGACTTCTGATTTTGCTTCCTTGAAGCTTTCTCAGTAGGCTTTACTGCCTCAGCAACCCTTTTGGGAGTTGGATCTTGTGCAGGCACAAACTTAGGACCAATTCTGGAACTAGGTTCAGTGACCTTACTGGATCCACACTTATTGGATTGTTGAGTTCCAAATCCAAGCCCTGTTCTATCACCATAACGCTTTCCAGATTTGAATGCAGTGGAGGAACAAGATGGTTCAGCAGACTCAGCAGCTACTGAATGTACAGCAGGCTTATGCTGATTCTGTCTAACTTCTTTTTCATTTCCTTTGAGAACTCTTAATTCAGCATTTAATCTTTCAACTTCTGATTGAAGAGCTTCTTTTTCAGCCTTCACAATCTCATAACCAGATTATATTATCCTTAGTTGATTAAGGATGGCATCCAAAGTTTCTTCATTGTCAGAATTTTTAGGATTTGAACCACAAGTTGATTCACAATCACTTCTAGCAGGAGTGTTAATAGATACGGAATTTTATACCACCTCTGTTTCATCCATATTTTCCATTAAAGCATAATCTTCCATCTCAGCAACAAGTGCAGTATCATCAGATTCATTTTTTTTTTCTGATTCTACTTCATATCCTGATTCATCTTCAGAAACCATAGCTTTCTTGCCAGATCTTCTTTGTTGGCTCTTGATCTTCAGTAGGTCTGGACAATCAGGTCTGAAATGTCTAGGCCTCTTGCAATTAAAGCAAAGATAATCAGGTTCTTTCTTCTGTTTTAGTTCAGGACAGTCAGGTTTGAAGTGTCCTGGTTTCTTGCAATGATAGCACAAGTAATCATTGTCTTTCTTTGATTCTTCCTTTTTCTTTTCACTGAATTTCTTTGTGAAATTCCTTGGAGAACCCTTTCCAGTTTTTATCATCCTGATTTTCTTGCTCAGTAGGGCTATCTGCTCTTGCATCTCATCCAGTAGATCATCTTGAGCTCCTGATGTTTCTTCTTAATGTGAAGCAGCCAATGCAGTGGTCTTTGGCTCTTCTTTTTCAGTCTCAGGCACAAGCTTTTTGTTAAATTCATAGGCCTTAAGATCTGAAAGCAGTTTGAAGGTGTCTTCTGCATGTAAACTCCTCATTTCTTCTATAGCAGTCACCTTCATCTCCCAAACTTCTTTTGCAGGTAATGCTTCCAAGATTTTTGAATTTATCTCTTCTTGTGAGTACTTCACACTCAGTAGGGTGAGTTCATCCATGATTGCATTGAATCTTGACTCCATTTGTTCAATGGTTTCATTTGGTTTCATTTTGAACTCTTGAAACTTTTTCTTTGCTACACTGATCTTGTTCTTTTTGATTGCATCAGTGCCTTCACAGATTAATTGCAACTTATCCCAAAGTTCTTTTGCAGTCTTGAAATCTTTCACCTTCATATACATATTGCTATCCAAAGTTCTATATATGATATCAATAGCAATATTTTTGAGATTTGCTCTTTTTCTATCTTCAGCAGTCCATTCCCTTTTTGGTTTTGGAATGTACTGTGTCTCATCTCCCACTGTTACTGACTTGGTAATCTCCAGTGGTCCATATGTCAGCACATCCATCATTTCATCATGTGTTGCAGCTAGATAATCCTGCATACGACATTTATACTCATCAAAACGATCTAAAGAACACATCAACATTGTTCTAGCATACTGGTTGTTATCCATGATGCAAAGCTTTGAAAATCAGAAACTTGAAAAAGTTTTCAAAGTATTTTCACAAGCACAACAAGTAGGATTACTTCAGAACAGAAGCACTGCTCCGATACCAATTGTTGGTCCCTTGAAAAGGTTTTGGTTAAGTTTAGAGGGGGGTGAATAAACTTAACACTTTTGGAGTTAACAAACTCAGCAACTTCAGCAGCCTGCTGACTGGTCAGTAGTCTGCTGATACTCAGTAGTCTGCTGACTGTTGAGTTTACTGAATTTGTGCAGCGGAAATATATCAAAAATTAAGCCTTATTACTTGTTGTTAAATATGATACCAAGTATTAGATACTCAGTAATGTATGTGCGTGATTCAGTTGCTAGATTCAGTAGATTGATGTGCCAGATAAACTAAATGCAGAATATAAATGCAGAAAGTAAGTAGGAAGATTTTATAGTGGTTCCAGGTGGTGTAATCCTGTCAGTCCACTCTTCTCCTGTGATGTTGGAGGTAATTCACTAGAGATTCTTGAGGTAGCTGTTACAAAAATCCTAAGTTCCTTGTACTTCACCAATAACTATGGCTTCACAAACCGAACACTTGAACAGGTAGGATTGCTGCTCCAAAGTCTTCCACTGGTCCTTTAAGGGTAGGATTGCCTCTTCACCAGCTCCACCACAAACAACAGTCCTTAACACAAATGTGCTTCACTGTCTTCAGTAGATTCCTTGTAAAAGAAAATTTGAATCAAGTAAGTGATTCAGCTTTCTGCAGCTTGATCAGGATGATATGATCAGCAGCTTGATGTCTTCAAGTGTGTAAACTTGATGTAGCTTGAATGCAGATTACACTTGAAGAAATACTGGATCAGTAGCCTTATGCTCAGTAGGGTCAGCAGGGTGTTTGATCGATTTAATTCTGATAGCTCAAGATGGATCCTAATTTTTCTTCAAAAATCATCTTTTTGTATCTGAGTTAGGAGTCCTCTATTTATAGGTAGAAATCCTTGTGACTTATGTTTGAAATTCAAACATAGCCATTTTGGATTTGTCTCCATCTTGACTTGTTTTTTCTGACTGTTCCTAGGACTGACACTGTCCGACTCCTTTTTGACAGTTTTCAGTCTGTCCACCCTTTGACTTGTATCCATTGGATAAAGGTCTGAATCATCCCAACGTCCCTTTAATCTTAACCATTGATTTGTTTGATAAAATCAGAGGTTGTTAGCTGTCCCTTTCTTTGTAATCTTCCAATGTAACCTTTGAATAATTCGAAGTATATGTATCAGCAGGTTCCTGTGATCATGAGTCTGCTGAAGTACATGTTAGTCAGCTGATCCATGTTTTGTTGTGTCTATAAGACAATGCAGCTGACTTCTTTTATCTAACTTTTATTTATGAAGTTAGATTACACCATTTAATCATAACCAAATTCCAATCACCACTTAACTTGTGGAACTTAGACCTTGTACACAAGGTATATGTAATCAGTTTAGGTCAATCACAGACTTCCCTAAATTCTGATTCCATATCCTTGACTTTAATTACCAAGTTTGATCCCTTAGCCTTCAATAACTGAGTTTCAGCCCTCAACCTTTAGTCTTTAGCAGGTTCCTGACTAGTCTACTGACCTATGTACCCTATTGATATAGACAAGTCTGCTGAAATATATCAGCTGACCTTTTACAGTGTTTGTTTGATCAAACCTATACAAGATCAAACTCGAATAAACCTATACATTTGATCTAGACATCTTTTTGCCTTTGCTCTATAACAGCTAGTCTCGCACTCATCACTAAAACTTAAAACTAAGTCCAACAGAGCCGTCCAAGTATTTGGCCTCTAGCGGTAATCCACGAACAACTGCCGGAATCCTCGAATGATTGCTACCGGAAAAGTCGACTGCCAAGTCGCCTTTTGTTCTTCCCACAAAAACCTCTCTCAAAAACTCTCTCTCTCTTTCATTAGAATATTGCAAGAATATTGTGATACAAAAGAGCTTGACACAACTCCCTTTTTATAAGAAGAGGTGACGCCACTTTTTCCTTGGAGTGTAGTAGAGAACAAGAAACTATTTTCCCATTAGAATAAGAATTTAATAAATCAATCAGATATTTGATTGACTATCTCATTAAGTACTTACCTTAATGTTATTATGGATTTTCCTTTAATTCATATCTGCCATAAATTTAATGTCTTATATTAAATACTTTCCAAGTTATATATTGTCAATATCTTATATTGAATGTATATCTTTATTATATTACTATAAATCAATTTACACACACACACATATATATACATGTATATATATGTATATACATATATATATATATATACATATATATATATATACAACACATGTGCACATGTTTATCACATATATACATGTCACATGCATATATATATATATATATATATATATATATATATATATATATATATATATATATATATATATATATATATATATATATATATATATATATATTAATATTAATACCTAATAATATAATGCTATGATTAATAAATTTGCAAAATCCATGTGTATCATATACACATATATAATTTCGACCTATATATATACATATATATAATTAATCAACACAATTAATATCTTGTATTATATTTATTCATAATAAATAAATACAACAATATTAATTTATCACTATAACACTTTATAGTAGGCATAAACAAATCCTCATCCGGTTATCGCTATAACCACAAATTAATTCCGGCTAGTTATTCATATGTGTGTGACCTAATAGAAATCCGAATATGTTAGCAGTAGGCACAAAGTGCATTTACTAAAATACCCATCACACCTAACGATAATGGATAACATCCAGCAACATGTCAACGACCCCCAATCATCGGAAAGAGTCAAGTGCTATGACTACAACCTTTAATGTGAAACGGTTACCATGTAAATGGAATCCTATCGCTGTAATAATATTCACATGGTCGTACGTCAAGTGTCAAACATGAATGACCGTATCTAATAATCTAGATATCCTACTCTCTCAAAGTAACATATTACTTCCTCTTTGTAAAGACTTTCGAGAATAAGACATTCCTTATAAGAAGGCACTTTCGGATATTTACTCCTGCTATTAGGATATGCAATTTCTGGACGAGCAACATGAATCCTACGCATGCTTCAGTATCACACCCAATCACTACTGCATGATCGCCCCATGGCTAGAGGAAACCTCAATAGTGCCAAAGTATTCCACACCGTGATGCCATGAAGACTCCGGTCTCAGGATAATTACACAACCGCCACATAGTGCGACACTTAATAAAGTAAATGGGTTACTCTAACGTATGCATTCTCTAATACACGTCGTACAGTCCAAGTGTCTCTACACGTTGATAGATGAGATATATCCCTATCTTCATACGATAGAAGATATCCAATACGTGCTAGTCTAATCTTACTATTAATGTCCCATTTAATAGCACATGCGACTGGAGACATTTAAGTATCAAACCTCTTATAGTGATTCGAGATCTCATAAACCATAATCACTATTATGATTTCTCTTTCACAGTTTGACACTAGGTACTTTATCATATATACAATATCATAATTGGCCCGTTAAACGAACAAATATATAGTAACAAAAAAGCCATTTAATATATGTATAACATAAATAAATAGTAGAAATGATCCGACCTAGTCAGATCCGGTCCGACCCGATTGGGTTTAGGACACTACTCCAACACTTTCTGCAAGTTTGTAACTGAATCAAGAACAAAACAAAACAGAGCTTCAATCAGAGTGTCAGATTGACACAAGATCAAATCATAGTGAAATACGAGTCAAATGGCCAGAATCCTCTCAGGCCAATACTTGACTCAAACTTTCAATTTTGAGCCTTGATCTTATCACTGAACCACACTTATTAAGCTACTAACAGGACTTCACAGACACTATATCAACACAAATTACACAGGAGTTCAGACGACACACAAAAACACAGAATTTCAAGCAAAGTATACAACTTTAAGGAAATTCTGCATATAGACACTTACTGAATCAAGAAAAGAAGTGCTGAACAACAATTCCTGAAGACCAGAATTCTTCTTAGTTCTTTGAACAGTCCACTCCCACTGAATTGTAAGGAAATCTATATGGGAACGCAGCGGAAATTAAAATTATTTCCTCTTAACCATGATCAACTTCGTTTAAAAAACAAGCATATTAAGATAGTAGACGGTGGTTACCTTGCTTGATCTAAAAGATCGACGCTTTGACCGTCTACGGAGAGTAGTAGTTCGCGAGCCGTCCACGTGTCCGGCCTCCATCAGTATCCACACGAACAACCCGCCGGAATCCACCATTGGATTGCTACTAGAAAAACTCGATTGCTAGACCGACCTTTTCTCTCTCTCAAATCTCTCTCTAGGAAGCTATCTACTTTTCACAAGAGTTATTAACTCTTGGAATTGTGATATGCAAAAGAGATAGCCAACCCCTTTCTTTAATAGTAGAAAGTGGTGCCTCTATTGTCCCAATCTGATTGTAAGAAGCTTTCTAGTAGATTGATGAGAAAGAAAATATTTCTTAATAAAATAAGGAAAATCACATTGATTGATTTATCCCTTTTAATTAAATATCTTTTATTAAATAAATAAGATATTGTCAATATCTAATATTGAATATCTTTATCTTATTACCATAAATCTATTTATCCAAAATCAATTAATATCCAATATTGATATAGGATAATATCATTAATTAAATTGCACAATCCAAGCGTATCTTATACACTAGTCATCTGCGCCCCGTAGCCATAAATTGGCTTCCGGAATATTCTTTAATTAATCAATATAATTGATATCTTGTATTTAATTTATTCATAATAAATAAATACTAACATATTAATTTAATCACTATAAGACTTTATAGTCGAGATAACTTTCCTTATTTGGCTATCACTATAACCGCATTTTAATCCGGCTAGATGTTCTTATGTGTGTGACCCAATAGGCTTCCGAATATGTTGGCCGTAGACACAAAGTGCAAATTACAAAAATTCGCTTCATACCTAACGATCACAGAATAGCGTCTAGCAACACGCCGTGACCCCCAATCATTGGAAGAGTCAAAAGCAATGACTACTACCTTTCATGTGAAACAGTTACCGTGTAAACAGAATCCTATCATTGTAATAATATTCATACGATCGTTTCTCGAGTGTCGGTACATCAAAGATCGTATCTTATAATCTGGATATCATGCTCCTCGGAATAACTAATTTACTCTCACTTTGCAAAGATTCACGAGAGCTAGACATTTCTTATCAGAAGGCCATTTCGGACATTCACTCCTACATATAGGATACACGATTTTCGGATGAGCAACATGAATCCTACGCATGCTTCAGTATCACACCCAATCACTACCGCATGATCGCCCCATGGCTAGGGGAAACCTCAATAGTGTCAAAGCATGACAATACACACCGGATGCAATGAAGACTCCGGTCTCAGGATAATTACACAACTGCCACATACTGCGACACTTAATGTAAGTAGGTCAGTCTGATGTACGCATTCTCTAATACACGTCCACGTACAGTCCAAGCGTCTCTACACTTAGATAGAAGAGATATATCCCTGCCTTCAATAAGATAGAAGACATCCAATACGTGCTAGTCTAATCGTACTATTAATGTCCCATTTAATACTACATACGACTAGAGACATTTAAGTTTCAAACCATCAAAGTGATTCGAGATCTCATCAACCATAACCACTATCTTGGTTTCTCTATCACGGTTTAATACTAAGGACGTTATCATATAACAATATCGTAATTGGTTTGTTAAACGAACAAATATATAATAACAGAAAAGCCATTTAATATATGTATAAACATATAGAATTAGTAGAAATGATCCGACCCGTCGGATCCGGTCCAACGCGATTGGGTTTAGGACACTATTTCAACAATCTCCCACTTGGCCTAAAGCCAATCACTCGTACACACAAGACCAAGTTGAAACACAAGAATCTCATGCAATACTCGCTACCAACCCTAAGCGTAAACGGATCACTATCCGTGGGGACTCGGACTATCTTTATATCATGCTCCAAATGACCAAGTCAAAGGAACTGCCTCAACACACACATGAATATCTGACGAGACCCTGGTCCTTGCGTCAAGCAATGAATCCACCACTATATCAGCTATATAGTAAAGGTGAAAGAACTACACTAGGTTCAGGAATGAACCTCTTAGATCCATGTACTGCTCCCGCTGCGCCTCTTAGGCATTATTTTGTTTTGGCTCAGTTGTAGAATTTCAGTGATCTCTTGCTAAAAACATTTCTAGCTCACTATATCACTTGATTAAAGTGACTGCAAACCTAGATTGTAGCTCCCACTATCTTCATAACACCTAGGGCATACATCTGTACATCTACGTTTATCCGATTACAGGTTTCAATAAACTATGAACCCATCCTTAACACTTTTAAAGATATTCTCGACATATACCAGAATCACTTTCATACCTGCTCATGACTCTTCATGAAGTATGAACACCTGGTTCAATTCACAATACTTATGATGGACCCTCTTGCAGAAACAAAGGGTACCTTCTATAGGTATCATCTTTCACATTTTCTTTGGGACTGACGTCCTGTCATAGATAGACCTCAAGAACACTGGCCAGCAGTATATCTTGACGCGGTCTATGCTAAACTATTTTAGCATCTCATCTATAAGAGTGAATTGTTATAGTTAAGCAGCCTCTAAATATATCACCATAGATTTTATTTCCAAAATAAGAACTGTCATTCCAAGAGCTTTCACAAAGACCTTGAACTACCAAACATTAATTGACAGTATCTAGGGATGACAGTTTTCGATAAGGATATTTAATACCTTTCTTAAAAACCTGTGACGCTCCCACTAACCCTTTTGCACGTTAGGCATATCTTTCTTCTTGATGAAATCAAACTCTTTTCATTTATCAATGCAAGGAACTTATATAGAGGAACTTGTTTGAGTCCATAATTGGATTTTATTAGCTTACACATCACGTTATCGTCTACGAACATCAAGCCTTTGGCCCAACAATTTCAACACTATCATATAGCCATGATACGTCGCTACAACAAGCACTATCTGAACAGACTTGAGCATAGCCGGTAACATAAGGTAATTACAAGGTTTATACCTCGTAGCCTCTTAGCCATCAACTCAGCCTAACAGTAACCATATTACCATCCATCTCAGTCTTTCATAAAGACATGATACACCTTTTAGGGACATTCCCTTCATGTAAGACATACTAGGTTCATAACCCGGCTGTCACACATGGATTCTGCTTCAGGCACTATGGCTCCTAGCCATGTCTCTTAATCTTGTCTTTCAAGCATTCTTATATAAGTCGCGAGATCTTCATTCTTCAAGATGAACACACCAGTAGACCTTTCAGGCGTGTGGTCATCTGCAGACTCACAAAGTGCTTGTGTGCACTGTGCAGTGTCTTACACCTCATCGCTATGGGGTGTCTGCCCATGTTTCAATGGTTGAATATCTCTCTGTGGTTCTCAAACTCTTTTGAGATTTCAATTTACTCATACTCTTTCTTTTGGAAGAATCACTTCCTCTAGAAAACAGCACGTTTGGAGACAAACTCCTTTTGCTCCGCGGACAAGTAAATAATATCTAGCGTACTTGCTAAGATATTCCACAAAGTTACACATGTCATACTAAGCTCTAAGACTTTCAAACATTGCATGCTTGCTAGAAGCACGACTACCTTATATCATCGGTTAATATGGATTTGATCTTATCGTCTTCCATATCTGATATGGAATTTATTCAACATTTATTCTTTGGAACTCGGTTAAGTAGATGTATTTTATAAGGGCACTATCCCAAAACAGGTAAGGGATACTTCGCACGTTTTACGTCACACCTTTATCATACAAAGTGTTGTTTCCATTTTATAAACACAATCTAATTGTGTATCCAAATATGGCATCCTTCAAGGGAGAATCTGATTCCCATTTAGACAACTTCTGAAACACCCTTCAGGTATTAATTACTTCAATCCAATTGAAGACTAATACCTAATTAGTTCATCAATCTCATGTTCGTACAAGCTCAAACTTTTCGGGCTTTAACTTCGCACTTCATTGAGTACACTTGGCTATTTCTAAAAGAGTCAAAGAGAGTAATAAACAATAATATCATTCGTGGAATTAATTGTCATAAGCCAACAAACATCGGTATGTTTAGGCTTTAGGCAATTTTCAAGATTTTATAACCCTTTTCATAAAAGGGTAGTTTAGTCATCTTAGATAAGATACGTACTACCCACAAGATTCATAATCACATGGTTCAGACATCATCAGAATGACATTCGGATCACACGACTCTCCTCCATAGAGTCTATCTAGAACAACCACAAATATCAAGGATAACAGCCATACAAATACTCGGTTTAGATTTCATCACCTATATCAACTATATAGTGATCGTAATCTAGTGTGTTAGATTCAATGATCGTTCAACATTATCGGAACAACATTTATTCCTTACAATTGAATATGTCTATTAAATCCAAACAAAGAACTGAACTCATGTCCTTTATAAGAACCGGTACTCAATAATATTTATTTAGTTCCTTTATCAGTTTACCAGACTCAGAATACAATACCGAAATGTCACAACATTTGCCTCACTTTTCGTATCTTGGTGTATTCCGTATTTAATATTTCTAATTACTCATACTCGTAAGATATCATATATCTAAGAGTTGACTTGAACTTAAATAGATTTATCTCAACATTCTTGCTTAGAATAGAGACTTCGATAAGTTCTATTATCTCAAGCACATGCCCTATCTTTCCTTTTAATCCTTTAAGCACTCGTAAATATTTCTTAATGTTGTCTTCATAAGACTTAAGAAAAATCACAGGAGCTATGTCTTCAATTTTCTTTCATAAAGAAAATCAAAATTTTATTAAATAATTTATTTAATCTTTTGAATCATATTCAAAACATGAACCATTTAATTAATCTTCAAGCAATGATTAAAAAAATAAGTCGGTACTTAAATCTTACAATTTTGAAAACAACATTTCCAAAATTGGACGTGGTCATCATATGATAGAATCTTCATATTGGATCGTATCCAATATGTGATTAATTCGTTGAAACTAATTTCAAGTGATTCAATCATATCATTAGCTTTCGTTTTTCATTAATAATTAAAGTCTTGGAGCACTCCATCAATTATGTAGTCTCCTTGTCTCTAACTACTATAACGAGGTTGCTCGTGTCATTGCTTATTTTAAAAGGATTAAACCTTACTTGAGAATTTTTCTCAAAATGTAACATTCGTAATTTGGTTTTAACAATCGAGAATAAAAACATAAATAGAAAAGATTGCTAAAAACTAAAACATAAAATAAAGATAAAAGAGTGTTGTTGTTTATACATGAAAAATCAAAAAATGGTCTTTTGATTTATGATTTTACTCCCACAAGTCAACTACTCCCAATTGAATTTCAAATCTTTCAAAAAATTCTTGAGTGGCCAAGATCCCATCTAGTTACCCCGATTCCCGACGAGGGCCGATCAACCGAAATAATTCGAAAGGTAGGTAACACTTTACCAATCACATCTCTATATGACTCTTGGTGGTTGACTAGTTAACTCTTTGATACTACACATCTCTATGTGGTAACCAACCCCTTGTCTCTAAAATAAGACGGTCCCGACGAGGGCCAATCACCCCCATATTCTAGTCAAGTCATAACCCAATATTCTTTAGATCTCATGCGATCATATCTCAATAATAACGATATACCCAATATAGGTCAACTCCCGACGAGGGCCGATCAGTTGGATCCGAACAAGGGCTCATCACCGTCATTATAACATTGGGAGACAATTTTTCGACTTGATTTTTGTTGTGGAAGTATTTATGTAAATTAAATCACTTAATTAATTTTAATTGCGGTCTCATCAAATATATATATATATATATATACATACATCCTACACATTCATCTAGATCATGCCTAGTCACGCATCTATCGTATCATATAAAATAAATACAAGCACAAAATAAATAAATTCGTAAAGTAACCGGTATGATCATGGACTTTTCCTAAATGCGGTTTCGAATACAAACTGACGAAATCGCGGGTCACAATCTAAGGGTATCTGCAACCGCCAATAGATCTTTAATGCGCCATCTCCAATGTGATCTTTATCTTTCTTTGGTCTTCATCTTCTGCTCCATTCTTGTTACATAACATTTTATCTAATATAATAAATACACCCGCCGCACACGGGGGGAGCAAACAGGAATGAGATATTGCAGAAAATAAACTAGGTCACGTTCTTCATAACGGCCTAGGACAATTTATAAACGAACAGAAAAATAAATCACACATATATCTTATAGGTCGAGTCCATGATCAATCGGGGTTCATATAATCATATTATATTTAACATATCTAATCCATACAATAAAATATTATGAAAAAGATAAATACTAAAATTACCAACTTGCGTCTTAATTAATCGATTAATGTTTAATCAATTAATTAATTTTATCCAATCAATTAACTAATTAAGATTTTATTAATTAAATGATTTTAATCTAAATAAAATTAACTATTAACATTAAATGATTTCAATTTAATTTTAATCAATTAGAACTATTCCAAAATAAATCAAAATTAAAATTAAGTCTCTTTTGTTTCTTTACTTTTAATTCCTAATCAAAATGAATGCCTGTGGTTTCCAAAACTAAAAGTCAACTTCCTAGGCCATTTCCAAAATCAAAATTTTGAAAAATGGCCTAAACCTATTCCAACCAAATTTGGAATGGCCTATGTTGACCTAGGTCCACTATTGTGGACCATAGGTCAAACCTTTTTACTCAACCAATGGTACTTTTCATGCCATGTGGCATCTCAATGGTACAAACTATTTGTACCATTAGTTGGCCCACATGACATCAACTAAACAACAAGAGATTTCAATGTACCATAAAGATTCACAAAACAACAAAATTCAATGTCCACCACAAAACCACCACCAGCCGCCGGCAACCCTAGGGCTGCCGATGCCGGCAGTGATAATGTGGTGAGGCGCCGTCGCTTCAGCCGAGCAGCCCTACCCGAATATTTTTTTTGTTTTCTATTTCGTGAATTTAAATCATGCATATAGATTTAATTACTACGCAAATTAACTAATGCATATTGCTGTAGCTCGAAGCTCTCTGATACCACTGTAAGGAAATCAATGCGAGAACGCAGAGGAAATTAAAATTTATTTCCTATTAACCAGGATCGACTTCGTTTAAGCAACAAACGTATTAAGATAAAAGACGGGGGTTACCTTGCTTGATCTAAAAGATCGATGCTTTGACCATCTACGGAGAGTAGTAGTGCGCAAGCCGTCCACGTGTCCGGCCTCCATCAGTATCCACACGAACAACCCGCTGGAATCCACCATTGGATTGCTACTAGAAAAACTCGGTTGCTAGACCGACCTTTTCTCTGTCTCAAATCTCTCTCTAGGAAGCTATCTTATTTTTCACCAGAGTTATTAACTCTTGGAATTGTGATATGCAAAATAGCGAGCCAACCCCTTTCTTTTATAGTAGAAAGTGGCGCCCCTATTGTCCCAATCTGATTGGAAGAAGCTTCCTAGTAGATTGATGAGAAAGAAAACATTTTCCTAATAAAATAAGGAAAATCACATTGATTGATTTATCTCTTTTAATTTAATATCTTATATTAAATAAATCTAAGATATTGTCAATATCTAATATTCAATATCTATCTTATTACCATAAATCTATTTATCCAAAATCAATTAATTTCCAATATTAATATATGATAATATCATTAATTAAATTGCACAATCCATGTGTATCTTATACATGTTCACGGATTTATCTAATGAAAAACAAACAAGTAATAAAATAAATTCGGTTTACCCCAAGTGCAGGGATCGTAGTATAGCGATTAAAACCGGAGTCGAATCACAGGGAATCGAGGTTGTTTATCTAGTTTATTGATTCTTCTAAAATTCGTTACGACTAAAATAACACAAAACAGAACTAAAAACGAAAACAATAAACTGGACAGAGGGTTGTCAATCCAAAGCCAGGAAAGATAATTGCGAACGAAAATAACTCTAATCTATAAACTAAAAAGAAAATAAACTTCAAAGATCACAACGAAGAACAAGGCACAAGATAATTTCAATTAATTCTAACGTAGAACAAGCAATGATCCACCTATCTCGCAACTCTCAATTTCTACCCTAGATCGTTTAGTGAAGATTTAATAAAGATGTGGTTCACCTATCAAAGGTATGAATTCCTACTCTCGTAGATAATTCGCCTATTAATCTCTCATCTCTCAATCTTAAAGATTAACGCTTCCATAACAAAGGTGTAAGATTTCTCAATCTAGCAACCTAGAAATTTAACCTAGCAACTCTCGTTATGTTTAGGTTAAAAATCTAATCTTTACTACGGTGATCTAGGTCTAACAACGATTTTCATCAAACGTTAAACATCACAAAGCAACCATCTCTCGATATAAATTGCATAACAAATAAACACATAATAAAGAAACAAACTTTAATTAAAACTCACAAAGCATCCAAGAATCGAAATCAAGTTGTTGCAGAGATTGGCTTCACACGCTTGTTCAAATCGCTTAGCCTTTATTCATCGTTTATATGAAAATACTATAAGTAAAAAGAAGATAAAAAGATGTTTATGACGGTGGGAAAACGCAGCTAGGGTGCCCCCAAGGGGCCTGGGGCGGCCAGGGATCAAATTGTGTTATTTAGGGTTGGAAAAACGCGTCTATATATAGGTTTTAGAGTCGGTTTCGCGAAGTCGGTGGACTGGACGCCAGTCCAGTGCCTCTGGACGCCAGTTCAGCCTTCAATAAAAACTTCGAGTCGGGCCGAGCTGGATCAGACGCCCATCCTATGCAAAATTGGACGCTCGTCCAGTGAAAATCTCTCTTCTCTGAATCCGTTTTCTCCTCTGGACGCCAGTCCAGGCTGGACGGATGGCAAACGCTCGGTCCGTCTTCAAATCTTCATTCCAATCCTCAACTTGCATCTTTCTCCTTCCATTAAACCTTCAATCAAGTATCTTTTCAGCTCCTTCAATCCCTCTCCATGACATGTAAATGTACCTTCAAAATCATAAAAACATGCAAAGTGTAAAACCATAGATAATCACCAATAAAATCACGAAATTAGCTCAAGTTTACACTTAAAGACTTTTAAAACTCATCTGCTCAATAATTCGATTAAACCCTTAATTTCTATGCAAATTATATGAATATGGGGCAAATCATTGTAAAATATAACGTTATAAATCATATAAAATCACCCTTAACAACTACCCCACACTTATCTTTTGCTCGTCCCGAGCAAAACAAAACAAGAAAACCATGGACTTACTTATGCATTAAACCACATAAAATCCCATATGTCAAATCACAACCGGTCGACTAGCATCAATAACATACATCCCATGCAATAAATGATTACTCGAATGTGTAGTGTGTGCAAAGCCTTCTTCAACTTCCACCGATTCCACACTTGACAATTAAAGTCAAGCTAACCAACCAATACCCATTAAAGACAGATAATGAATCACCCTGACTATACATACGCCCTACAATACTACTCACATCATGACTAGAGTAATACATGTGTTTTCGAAATCTTTTCAGTTGTACCCAGAGGATATTCCCTACAACATATAACTTGGCCTATACTGGGGATAAGGTAGGCGATAACTAAGTCTTTCACTTATTCATACCAAATTCCTTATATAAGTTGATTTAATTAACTTTCACATTTAAACGCACATCAAAATGAGCTCTTGCCCGTCATAGCAGAATAGGACATTCGTGATATGCCCTACCTTACTCAAATCATAAGGCAGCTTCTTCTGACTGTCGTGAGCTTTTGGTCATCATAGTGGTATAGGACATTCGTGGAACGCCCTACCTCACTCAAATCATCGACCAGCTTTCGACATACCCAATTTCAATTTTTTCTACTATTTTTTTGTATTTTTTTTTTTTAAAAACAACTTTTCCAAAGCACAGTAGTTACGTTTCACTTATCACATTCAGGCTTCGTTATATTCACGATACTTCCTACTTCAATTCCAACTACGCACATATTACAATTGCCATGATATTAGCACTCAGCGAACGGTCTTATAACCAGAATCAAACATCATCGGTTTAAATGGGTACAGTTTCCTAAGTTCAGCTCGTCATCGAAGAGGCTTACGTGAAAAGAATTCGAGTAAAGGCTTATTAATCAAAGGTCTATGCTAAAATACTAGTTAACCAGCACAAGTATGGGAATATAACAAGTAAGTAAGGCAAAATAAAATCATGCTCGGGACAATTTGAAAAATTTTAAAAATTTTCAACTTTTCACGAAAGATACAAAAGATAAGTATAATAATTAAGCACATGTGAGGATACCACTAATCCCTCCCCCACACTTAAATAACAACATGTCCTCATGTTGTGCAGAATAAGAAAAACTTAGCTGATTGTAGTTCGAAGGTGCAAGTCTGGAAGTGGTCATGAGTCAGATCCAGAAATGCTTGAAGAAATCAGTAGACTGTGGACCATCCACCGGAAAACTGATACCGTCTAAACACTCACAATTGCTATCGAAAATATCCTGCACACATGAAAAACAAAACAAAACGGACCTCGGGGGTAGGGGCACAAAAGATGATAGACAAGGCATTATCATGGAACAAAGCATAAGCAATGCAAAAATTGACAAAAACCGAATCTATGTGAAAAGTAGTGCACAAATGTAACATCAGCAGGAAAGAAGGAATCACATTGATTTTTCAAATTCAGCTCATGCAAGTTACCTGGCCACAAAAACCGACACCAAAAACCTAGACGACACAAGACAAAACTAGCCCCCCTTATTCAACAAAAAAACAAAATAATCCAAAATAATAAAAAAAAAATATTCTTATTATTGGGTTGCCTCCCAACAAGCGCCTTTCTTTAGTGTCTTTGGCTAGACACACTTACGTCACTATCCATTATCAAAGAGGACTAAACCAAAGAAGGACCTCCCTCTGCTTTTTCCTCCACAAATCAGGGGTATTCATACGGATTCTAAGATATAGCATTTGAATCCTACAACCATGTCTTCTTAGAAAGTGATTAAACATTTCAGTGCTCAGGAAAGAAGTGTCATTCAACAACTTGTTGATTTCTTTATCAATGCTCATGACAAATCTAAGAGAATTATGGACTATTAGAGGTGCAACATCTATGTACTCGGTATGATCAACATCAACATTGCTATTCAAGGACGGATAACTAACAGTATCAGATAACTTATGATCAAGAACAATAGCGTTACCTTCCTTTTCATCTTTTTCATGGCTCATTAATGTTGAATCTGGAATTATGGCACCATTATCCTGTGAAGATGGTTCAGATTTCCATGTGGCTTCACTCTAATGGATCTAGAGGCTTGAACCCTCAGCGGTCTTGGATAAATCATCACCAGAAACGTTCAGATCAAGACAATATGGGTTCTCAAAAGGATCAAAGTTTACATCCCTACGACTCTCAACGTCGGCCTTCTGCTCAGGACTCGCCATCATCTCAGGTTCCCTTTCATATTCAATAAATTGGCGATCATGTGCAACTAATTCTCCTGAAGTCAGTTCCCTTGCTTCTAGAGCGGGATGCACCAGGTGTGCCAATTCTCCGGAAACTTCCTTTACGCTCTCTATATATTTCTCTAACAAAGCCGCCATGTAAGACTCGGGCTCTAAGTGAGGGAACACTTGTGGATAATTGCTTTCTTCTTGATCCCACGGAGAATAAGGATAGTTACTCCTCCCACCATTGTATGTGGATGCATAGTTAGATTGAAGTGGATTCTCATAACTTGCATCATAATTGCTATTAGTATTCCATTGGTGGGGTGAATTACCTCCACTGCACCGAGCCTCATAATGGTTTCCACCACAATACGAACATCTCACTTGAACGTTATTAAATCCATGTCCATAAGAATTCTCATCAGTTGAGGGTATACGAGCATCGGATCCAAAGACAGATGAATCCATTAAACTTGACACTTCTACTTTTGGGGGACCACTGAATTGAATGCCGGATCCTAAGTTCATGGCATTGTCCTCTTCGCTATCATAAGGAAATGTGGGAGCTAGGTTAATGCCTAGGTCTTGAGCCATTTCCCCGATTCGTCTCTCAAGATTCTTGTTTGTGCTTATCAGGAGTTGGATGTTTTTATTTTGCTCCTCCAATTTAGCTTCAAGATCGTCCGATTGAGAGGGGCCTTGATAGTTCTGAAAGTTCTGTGGGAAAGATTGGCTAGACTGACTTTGAAACATAGGATCGGGACTGTTCTGATTGAACCATTGATATTGATTAGAAAAATTGATATGTTGGTTCTGACTGAAGTTCGGGTTTTGATAGAAATTCGGATTCTGAGAATTGAAACCCTGATTCTGAAAACTGCTTTGGCAAGAGAACTGATTATTAAATCTCTGATACTGCTGGCCACAGGAAGCATTTACTTCAGCGTTCTGTCCACTCATGGGACAGAAACGAGCAGTGTGTCCCACATTGTCACAATTTTGACATGTGACTAGATTAAAATTTCCCTGATTATGGACAGTGTTAACTTGATACGCAGCAGGGGAAAGAAACTGACACTGGCCAACAGCATGGCCAGGTCGACAACTCCACAGAACAGAACTTGTGAGTTCTGTGGACAAGACTGGGTCTGATTCATAGGATTGCGTAACATCATAAGAACTGCCACCTGCTGCTGCAGCATGGCGATCTGACTTTGCTCATCCATGCCCTCAATCCTAGATTAGAAGATTGTATGACCCCTTTTTTATTTTTTTTATTTTTTATTTTTTTTAATAAAGATAAAGAAGCAGGAAAAGATATGAAAAACTTAAACAGAAACCTACCTACGAAAAATTTAAAACAGAAAAAACACTAAGACGGTGAAAAAAAAAACGTGTTGAAATCTTCTGGGGCCAAAATGGAAGGGAAAACAGCAGATTTTGACCTCGAAAACGGCGTTGAACGGCCATTGTCCGTTCACCGCGTCGTCGGCGTCGGAACGAGCTTTCCGAATTGGGGTCCTGCGCGCCAAACGGACACTCGAGCCGAAAGTTACGGCCAAAATACTACCATGTGCCCTAACGATCCCTTTTATCCCAACTTATAACAGAAAATCAGAAAAATTAATAAACTAGACAACCGTACCGATTCCCCGGCAACGGCGCCAAAAACTTGTTCACGGATTTATCTAATGAAAAACAAACAAGTAATAAAAAAAATCCGGTTTACCCCAAGTGCAGGGATCGTAGTATAGCGATTAAAACCGGAGTCGAATCACAGGGAATCGAGGTTGTTTATCTACTTTATTGATTCTTCTAAAATTCGTTACGACTAAAATAACACAAAACAGAACTAAAAACGAAAACAATAAACTGGACAGAGGGTTGTCAATCCAAAGCCAGGAAAGATAATTGCGAACGAAAATAACTCTAATCTATAAACTAAAAAGAAAATAAACTTCAAAGATCACAACGAAGAACAAGGCACAAGATAATTTGAATTAATTCTAACGAAGAACAAGCAATGATCCACCTATCTCGCAACTCTCAATTTCTACCCTAGATCGTTTAGTGAAGATTTAATAAAGATGTGGTTCACCTATCAAAGGTATGAATTCCTACTCTCGTAGATAATTCGCCTATTAATCTCTCATCTCTCGATCTTAAAGATTAACGCTTCCATAACAAAGGTGTAAGATTTCTCAATCTAGCAACCTAGAAATTTAACCTAGCAACTCTCGTTATGTTTAGGTTAAAAATCTAATCTTTACTACGGTGATCTAGGTCTAACAACGATTTTCATCAAACGTTAAACATCACAAAGCAACCATCTCTCGATATAAATTGCATAACAAATAAACACATAATAAAGAAACAAACATTAATTAAAACTCACAAAGCATCCAAGAATCGAAATCAAGTTGTTGCAGAGATTGGCTTCACACGCTTGTTCAAATCGCTTAGCCTTTATTCATCATTTATATGCAAATACTATAAGTAAAAAGAAGATAAAAAGATGTTTATGACGGTGGGAAAACACAGCTAGGGTGCCCCCAAGGGGCCTGGGGCGGCCAGGGATCGAATTGTGTTATTTAGGGTTGGAAAAATGCGTCTATATATAGGTTTTAGAGTCGGTTTCGTGAAGTCGGTGGACTGGACGCCCGTCCTATGCAAAATTGGACGCTCGTCCAGTGAAAATCTCTCTTCTCTGAATCCGTTTTCTCCTTTGGACGCACGTCCAAGCTTCTGGACGCCAGTCCAGGCTGGACGGATGGCAAACGCTCGGTCAGTCTTCAAATCTTCATTCCAATCCTCAACTTGCATCTTTCTCCTTCCATTAAACCTTCAATCAAGTATCTTTTCAGCTCCTTCAATCCCTCTCCATGACATGTAAATGTACCTTCAAAACCATAAAAACACGGAAAGTGTAAAACCATAGATAATCACCAATAAAATCACGAAATTAGCTCACGTTTACACTTAAAGACTTTTAAAACTCATCTGCTCAATAATTCGATTAAACCCTTAATTTCTATGCAAATTATATGAATATGGGGGAAATCATTATAAAATATAACGTTATAAATCATATAAAATCACCCTTAACAATACACTAGTCACATGCACCCCATAGCCATTAACTGGCTTCCGGAATATTCTTTAATTAATCAATATAATTTATATCTTGTATTTAATTTATTCATAATAAATAAATATTGTCATATTAATTTAATCACTATAACACTGTATAGTCGAGATAAATTTTCTTATTTGGCTATCACTATAACCGCATTTTAATCCGGCTAGATGTTCTTATGTGTGTGACCCAATAGGCTTCCGAATATGTTGGCCGTAGACACAAGTGCAAATTATGAAAATTCCCTTCATACCTAATGATCACAGAATAGCGTCTAGCAACACGCCGTGACCCCCAATCATCGGAAGTGTCAAAAGCAATGACTACTACCTTTCATGTGAAACGTACAGTTACCGTGTAAATAGAATCCTATCGCTGTAATAATATCCATACGATCATTTCTCGAGTGTCGTACATCAATGATTATATCTTATAATCTGGATATCATGCTCTCTCGGAATAACTAATTTACTCCCACTTTGCAAAGATTCACGAGAGCTAGACATTCTTTATAAGAAAGCCATTTCGGACATTCACTCCTAAATATAGGATACGCGATTTTCGGATGAGCAACATTAATCCTACGCATGCTTCAGTATCACACTCATTCACTACCGCATGATCGCCCCATGGCTAGGGGAAACCTCAATAGTGTCAAAGCATGACAATCCACACCGTGATGCCATGAAGACTACGGTCTCAGGATAATTACACAACTGCCACATACAGCGACACTTAATGTAAGTGGGTCAGTCTGACGTACGCATTCTCTAATACACGTCCACGTACAGTCCAAGCTCTCTACACTTAGATAGACGAGATATATCCATACCTTCAATAAGATAGAAGACATCCAATACGTGCTAGTCTAATCGTACTATTAATGTCCCGTTTAATAGTACATATGACTAGAGACATTTAAGTATCAAACAATTAAAGTGATTCGAGATATCATCAACCATAATCACTATTATGTTTTCTCTATGACAGTTTAATATTAAGGACGTTATCATATAACAATATCGTAATTGGTTCATTAAACGAACAAATATATAATAACAGAAAAGTCATTTAATATATGTATAAAGATAAAGAAATAGTAAAAATGATCCGACCTGGTCGGATCCGGTCCAACCCGATTGGGTTTAGCACACTATTTCAACAGGAATTCAGAAAGCTGATATTGGCAAGTATGTACTTGCAGTATCAGTCATTTGCTGAATTTCTAACTCCAAACTCAACCAAGACAAAAAAAACTTTGAGTGTGTAAAAATGTGGGGCTGCTAGTGAATTGAAAGGTGAGCAATCCTGTGAATATTATTGGCTTTTTATAGCCTTATATGTATAACCAGACCTTAAGACTGTGGTGTGAACAGAATCAAGAGAAATCACAAAATCTGAGGCACATTTATTAGGTGATTATCCGGCCTTGTTCAACCATTGATTTGTACTTTAGGTCAATGGACTATGTAAACTCCTTTAGGGAGTAATACTAGCCAATGAGCCACACAATAGGTTGGTTGAACCAAGCAACCACCTTAACCGGAGGTGACTATCCAGTCATGGTAACCATTATTTAGGTTTTATGGTCAATGAAAAATGTATATTAGGTCAAGAACCATGTAGATAGTTGGTTAACCACACAGTCACCTTAAAACTGGTTTGACTTCTCTAAAATGATGTTCTAATAGACCAGCGTAAAGGCACCCGAGCCCTGGTTCAATTTGCATATAATGCATCCTTACCTTAATTGAACCAGGGGTTACCTCAGAGTTAAACCAATTAACTAGTTTAACTAAGTTGTTTAGCAATCATTGGGTCACTACCCTCAGCTTTGACGTGACCATTGACTTCCTAGGGTCTAAACCCTCAGTCAATACCCTAACCGTACACCAAGAGGGTCAAGCAATTTTACCTGAGCAAACCGGGTAGAGATTCACCGGTTTGATGAAACTGAACCATATTAGGGAGCACCACTAATTTCTGAAAATGGAAACACTTCTACTCCAATTGAATCAGGATTGAATTGGTGTATACATTCAATCATTGCTTTCAGGATGGGTAGTACCCTAAATCAGACAAAAAGGGCAAGAAGATCAGGCATATATTCGTTCGTATCAATAAAATATCAGATGATATTAACAGAAATAAAAGAAAGATACGGCCTTTCTATTTTTGAAGCCTTCACAATGCAATATCTCTGTGTTTCTTCGAGCAATTCACTAAGAATATGTGAATTTAATGTTCGATTTTGAGCCTTCGTAGTCAAACATTGCTCTAAAGATGAAACGGCTATTTTCTGGAACCAGGCCTTCCAAGAATGGATTTTAAGCACATGGTGGCTTGATTCATCAGAAGTTTGAAACAATCGAACCTTCCTTATTCGAAAATTGCACGTGGTTGCTCGATTGAAAAGAGAAACCTTCACAAATAGGATACTGTGTTGTTTCAATGAGATTTGAGTCACATGGGTTAAACGGAAAATGAAGGAGAGGAGATAGGGAAGAGGAGCATCATCAATGATTTTATGGGAAGCATTAAAGATGGGAGATATCGATGAATCAGAAGCATTGAATGGGGATGATATTAGAGAAAACTAGGGAGACGGCTTCAGAAAACGGCAAGAAAATAGATTTGGGTTAAGGGTTTGGCTGGGTTTTAGGTTTATATAGTATAGAACTCATGGGTCAAAAACTGGGTCTCGAGTAAATAGACTAATGGGAGTTGGGGCCAGGCTAAGAGGTGGGCCAGGATTGGGAGAATTTTGGCATGACAGCTGATATATATAAAACTAAATAATTAATCTAATTAATTAATAATTAATTTATAAAATTAATGAGATTAATATTATAAATGAATTTATTAATTAAATAATTAATTATAAATTCTATTCAATCCTGCAAAATGAAAACAAACACAGATTGTGCTATATGATGTAAGCGTTAACTTCATGGCAGTTAGTCAGAGGGGTAATATTGTAAATTCATATACAATGGGTATTTTAGGAAATTAATCAAACTTACGTACAACTGAGGCTCATAACTCAACATCCTAGACTCCAGGTGCGGAGGAACTTAACCCCGTAAGTCTACTAGACTCCAGGTGCGGAGGGACTTCGCCAAACGTGTACACTATCGGGGTCAGCCCGTGGCTATTGGTGTGATCCACTGACAGGTTGCAAACGATATCTCGTGGTGGATATACACCATGCGTAGTGCCTTTGAATACGGATGTAACAAAGATAAGCTAAGTCGGAAACAATTAGCACGACATGTTGATGAGCATGAAGTGAACCACAGAGTTTGCGTCGGTCTCAGAAAGATAATCTAATAATAACAAGAACCTTTCATTGCAGAACTTAATTATTCATTAGCTTTTTACTCTTTACTAAGTACCTTTGTACTTACCTCCTTTGAATGTTTGTTTTGTATGCATTGTGGGGTCAGAAGATGAACAGACTGACAATGAGCTCGTTAAAGATGATATATGATGATGATGATGATACTTTGATGATGTGTTCATTTTCCTTTATTTCGTGATGACTAGACTTTGTAGCGGTTTCATCTCTAGATAGATGTTGTAATTTTATTTCTAGACTTTTCGAAACTTGTTGTACTTTTATTCTTAAAACATCGTACTTTTGTAAGACTTTGGAGTTTCGTTGTTGCAAGTTAAACTTTCAATCTTTACTTTGTTGGACTTTTGATTCTTAGTAGCATTTTTTGTGTTTGCCGAGTATTTTTAACTTCTGTTTTGCTAAACTCGATACGACGTACGTAGAAGAGGCTTACGTATAATATTGAATTTATTTGATATTATACGTGCCGAACGTTTCATTTCTGAACAAGAACTCGATACCCGGAAAGAGAGCGTTACATTAACAGAATGACTAGACAATGAGAGTTTCGGAATAGCTTGAATGTACTTTTTCAAGGCTGTTATGTATTATTGTTGGATTTTGGTCCATGACTACACAAGTACAGCACCACCCACGCATATCAGTTCTTGGTGGACTGACAGTCATTGATATGGTGGCAGCCCTATTTGGTTAATTGTGTTTTTGTTCAGTTTTAGTTAAACTCTGATTGCTTTTGTTTTAGCCTTTGTTGTGGCGAGTTTTAGCTTATCATATATGAAGGATTTGTTGTGCAGAATTTTGTTGTAATAAAACATACTTCGTTTGGAATAAAACTGATCATTTTGGACCAAAATAGTACGGAAAATGCTATGTCCACTACATAAAAGTGTAGTGGATGATGTAGTGGATGATCCTGTCCACAGATTGGAGAGAGAAATATTATTTTTTTAGGTCCTGACTAAATGTGTGGTGTGGATGATGTTGTGGATGATGTAGTGGAGGTAAATGTAGTGTATGTAACACTACCGAAATAGTACAGTTCAATCGATCGATGTTGTTTATTGTTAAAAAAAATCGGACTACGGGACTCGTGCTTGGAATCTCAAAGCCTTTCGTTGTCTCCCTAACAAAAAGAACAATATCATGTCGTATTCTATGTATGATGCTTTCCAAAAAAAAATAATAAAAATAAAAAATCTAAGCCTGTCGAGGACGGGAAATACTTATGTGAAAAGAAATTTTGAGATGAAATGACGAGTGAAACAATCAGAACCACACAATTTAAATACAGAATTAAACTGTGTGGTGTGTGTCTCCACATCGTATGGAGACACCACACTAACTTCATGACGTTATCACTAGTCAACCTATTAGTCTTGCACATCACAACAAATTGCTTTAATAAGTCCTGACGTCACTCTTTAACTTCAGTTGAAATATATTTTAATATCTTGTGTGGATGTTCTCAGAAGATTTAATGGTACAAAAAATCAAATTGTTTTTGGAAGTCTTCTAGAAACCAATTGGGACAAAAATGGCAACATAAAGATGGTGAAAGCCGCTGGGATATACATAAACATAAAGTTTGCACTTTGAACGTTCCCATAAGCAACGTTATTCCACTAATTGTGCATTGCTTAACAAAGCTTTCTAGAAGCCTTTAACTATTGAATAATAATAAAGGTACAACGGTTGTAGCACAATAAATGACATGACGATAATCTGTACCGTTGATTATGTTTGATTTACATCATCATCAATTTAATTTATTATGATCAACGATGCATATCATCGTTGTGTCACTCGTTGTATCTCTATAATTACTCAATACTATTATATAGGGAAACCCGAAAAAAAAAATGCCTTTAACAACAAAAATTTGAAAAAAAGTATGCCTTAAAATTAAAAGTTCAAAAACAGTACATTAAAAGTATTTGTTACAGATTCGATGTGATGTCGTCGAGACTCTTTACAAGAGGTAATTCAGTCGTAGAGAGTCTCTATTACACTTAATAAAACAAAACAGTTTTGTTTTTTAAATATTTGTTTTAAGGACATATTTTTTTTCCAACAATTTTGCCTTCATTGGGCTAAAATTAATTATTACTATCGTCTAATATCACTTTTTGAACTGTTTCCAATTTGGCAATACATCGACCCCAGAATGAATATATACTATTATCCTTTTTTTAAAGATTGACCCCAGCATGAATATATACTATTATCCTTTGAATATCTATACTATTTGATTTGGTCCAAAAGATCAAAAGGTGTATTTTGCCAAAAATCTTATCCGAATATATATTTATATGCATCGAATCTGTAGATGAATAAAATACATACAAATAAAATAGTATTTCTCATTATACAGATGACATGCATATAACAGTTTACAATGTAATTATACTTTTTGCACTTATTTAAAATTAATTTGTGCCTCTTAATTCTATAACATCTGACTGTATAATTGAGTTTTCCTGCGGTAGGCGTGTTAGGTGTTCCTTCATGTCATTTTGGTAATTAATAAAGCGGACAAACTTAAAAAACATTGCGTCCCTCTGTCTTTGAAATATTGAGGTTTTAAATTTGAAAAGGAGATGCAAAGTCTTCTAGAACATTTTGCATAGCACATGCCCGGACCCCCGCACCATTGAAAATGGTTTGTCTTTCAAAATGGGAAAAGTATTCTTTCAGAAAAAATGGACAGGTCAGGTCGGGTCCGGATCCTCGGCTTAATCCTCAGCTTAATCCCGGCTCTATCTAAACAAAACCAACAGGTTTAGTAACAAAACATTGGACTATTAAACTATCAAAAACACATAGATGAACAAAGGACAAAAAGGTGTCAAAGTCTGAGTACCTTCAAACACACATTGAAGAACACCAGACAAGAACTCGACCACTCATCGAGTGCAACTCACGAATTACTAGCAATAGAACTAGGCCTATCACAGTATATTGAAGGAGAGTCAAGGTCGAATCCATAGAGACTCGTAAGACACAAATTAACTAAGATCGAGAACAATTTAGACGGTCGACGACCAAAAATGGTGCAGAGAAGTAAACAATGGTAACAGTGAACACACAAGAATATGCAAAATCAACACTCCGAGTTTCTAATGAACTAGTTCTAACTACGAGTTATTAGTTATTTCCCCCAATCTATCCATTGATCTACCCAGTTGTGAATTTTAATTCTTTAACCGCTACGGGTGCTATTCCCTAATATTACGCTAATTCCATGGGACGGACAGTAGGTGCCTATGTGCAATTAACCTCATTCATTGGCTGTATTAATCCCCCACGCAATAAGATCTAGGGATAGCCGGCTCAAGACCGAGAACCTCCCTAAGCAGCCATTGTGGACTGACTGGCACGTTCCTAAGGATCGATCAAGACCATGTCCTAATCAACACTTCACCTTGCAAGTCCTTCATGCTAATTTACAATAACATGCAAATAATTGACCAGGCTAAAAACATTTAAATTAAATCTGTCGATCAGACGTAGCTGGTGCCGATTATCATGAATTAGGATTTACTAGGTGTCTCGCAATTGCGAAAAAGACCATCGCTATTGCGAGAGAGCGCAACCTCTATTTCATGATTTCTTCACCAACGATTCAGATCTATGCACATATGGGGTAAACAAACTAACTACTACATAGTAGAACTAAATTAAGCAATTAAACCATACTAATCACAAAGGAAAACAACATATATACATCTAGAAAAAGTCGGAAAACTATACCCTCGATGCCGAGCGTAGATCCTCCGCAGATCTCTCCCTAAAAGGCGATTCCATCAGATCCGTAACTTGAACTCATAGGAAATAAAAAAAGACTTTTTTATTGCATAATACTTGTAATATTCAAAGTACAATGAAACTGAGATCTTATGCCTCTTATTTATAGCCGAATAAACCGACTTAGCTAGCCTGAAAGCTACCGCTCGTCCAAGAAAATGCGTTTCCCAAAGCTTCTAGGATGCTTGAATTTGCGGCGATGGGTCTCGCTATTGTGAGGGAAGTTTCATACTTTTTCTCTTTGCCTACTCAACTTGGAAGGTCCTGGAATGCCCTAGGCCCAATTCTTCATCCAGTCCGCTCTAAAATCCATCTCAACACTGGCCCAAATCTTGTTACCTGAAAATTGTCCAATAACACACGAAATAATACCAAATCTGGGAATAATAAAAACAAATATGAATTTTTCATTCATGAACTCGACATAGATCATTCAACACAAATGGTTCATATGAATGGCCGAAAACAACTAGTTTTAGCTTAGAATATGTGAAATGTTGATGCCGTAAGATGTATCATTTTAAGCGTCATCAACTACCCCCACTAGCCTTTTGCTCGTCCTCGAGCAGAGTATCAAAGCGGAATGTACCTCCAAAAGTTCTCCCCATCAACTACCACATGTTCAATAAATATTTCACGCAAAACATATGTCAAGCTATCGAAGCCCAGGCCTTACCTGATTTCATTGCAGCGACAAGCTTCAATGAGGAAATGCCGGAAGAGCAACCCAGCTCAAATCTTATCGACGACTCAATAACGACCACAATGGCCGCACCCCAGAGTCTGAGTCATTGTTGGCAGCTATATGTCGATGGAGCCACAAACCTCAACGGTTGTAGAGCTGGAATCATATTATTAGAGCCAGGTACCTCAGAATAAATTGAAAAGGCCTTGAGATTTGATTTCACTGCATCAAATAATCAAACAGAATATGAGGCGATCACAACAAGACTCGAACTCGCCAAGGCTATGAAAGTTGAAAATTTGGAGGAATTTTGTGATTCGCAGTTGGTAGTTAACCAAGTGACATGATCATATGGAATTCACTGCGAGATCTTACAAAAATACATCAATCTCGTCAAAAAGCTAGACGAAAGCTTTAGTTATTGTAAATTCATCAACATCCTTGGGAGGATAATAAACGAGCAGATTATTTATCAAAATTGAACGGCAAGGACAAGATGAGCAATCCAGCCATTATGGTGGAGCACCTGTCGGAGCCCGCTATCAATCGAGTGGAAATCATGGATTTCCAACCCTCCAATTCATGTTGGATCAAAGATTTAAAAGCATATATTGAATTAGGGGCGCTTCCGGACGACCCCAAAGAGGCCAAAGCCCTGATCAGAAGAGCCGCCAGGTACACCATCTTAGACAATGTTATATACAGAAAATCGTTCACCAAACCTTTGTCGCGATGTGTGCGACCCGAGGAGGTCGAAGAAATACTCATGGAACTTCATGAGGTAGTATGCGGCGGCCACCCAGCCAGTCACACCCTCGCTCAGAAGGTGCTGTTACCCGGCTATTATTGGCCCAAGCTCACAGAGGACGCCCAAATATATGCCAGAAAGCGTGATAAATGTCAAAGTTTGCGGATATTCCCAGGCTACCCTCAGTTGAATAAAGCATCGTCGTCGCAGCCTTGCCTTTCAATATATGGGCAATCGACCTCATCGGACCGTGAAAAAAGGGACGCTCGGGATGCGAATATGTGGTCGTCGCTGTGGATTATTTTACCAAGTTGATCGAGGCCAAGCCTTGGTGGAAACCAAGTCCAAAGAAATAATCTATTTCTTACTCGACTAGGTTTAGACCCGATTTGGAGTCCCAAGTGTGATAGTATCTGATCACGGGCCGTAGTTTAGAGATGAGTTCGACGCATTTTGCAGGGAGCATAACGTCAAACATTGGCAACCGTCAGTATGCTACCCTCAAGGAAATGGTCAGGCCAAGAATGCCAACAAACAAGTACTGAGCGTGTTAAAAAAGAGCCTCGACGACAGGGCAGGAAAAATGGGTGGATCATTTTCCAGCGGCTCTATGGGCCCTCGGAACATCGAGGAAAACAACCACTGGCAAAACCCTATTTTCATTAACATACAGGTCGGAAGCTATGGCCCCGGTAGAGATGGCCCTACCCATTTTAAGGGTCGCACATTTCTACGAGGTCAAAAATCCGCTAACAAGACAATTCGACCTCGATTTGTTGGAAGAAAAGAGGATCAACTCTTATGGTCGCTTACTCAACTGCAAGCAAGCGGCCAAAAGGCATCACGACAAACATATCCGCGACCATCACTTCGCGATGGGAGATTATGTTTTGTGAAAAAGACAGGCCACTGGTCACGAGGCTATGAAAGAGAAGCTATCTGAAAATTGGGAAGGCCCGCTACAAGTTGCGAGGATAGTAAAGTAAGGCACTTATGTTCTGAGGGACAAAGAAGGTAGCGAGTACAATAGGCCTTGGCACACCGACAACTTGAAAAGATATTACATGTAAGATCAACCTCTTCATTTTGCATAATAGCAAGCATATTTTGTAAGAGGGCCTCAGGCACCATCTTTTGGAAATCATTTTGAATGTGAAGCTCATTTTGACAACTATAAATTGATCTCGATAAAACATACCCAGCCATTCCGTTTTCGACAAGCCCGCAGGCTAAACGCCCTAGGTTTCTCCAAAACAAGGGGGCCCGGATGAAAAATTTTCTGGCCGGCAAGATCACTCTGTTTTAGTGATTGTTTTGACCTCGCCATGAAGATCAAGTCGACTTCACTTAAAACAAGGGGGCATCACAGTGGGATTTTCATTCAGGTTCTAGAGATTGTCGGCTGTTTCAATCAAGCTCGCCATAGTTTTGCTTGAAACAAGGGGGCAGCATATCGGAAATTTTAATTCAAAAGTACAGGCCAAGTACAAGTTGGATTTTATATCGTTATTTTAAGCGAGTTGTGCGATCAGTACTCTCAACCTCGCCAAAAATAAAGGGGGCAGCATATATACAAGACAACAAAGAAGATAGCAAATAAAAGGAAAAAGCAGATACATCCAAGGTCCTAAAGCGGCCACAAGTCAAAATAAATTACAAAGCAGCAGTTGGAAAATGTTGAAATTGTTCAAGCAATAAAAACAAAGTTGAATTATTACAAAACAATCAACAATCAAAAAGCTTCAGTTTTGATCAGGAGTAGTTCACGTATGATCGCCGGTCAAGTTGAGAAACTCATCGCAGGCTTGATAATCTTCAAAAACAGGATCCTCTTTAGCCAAAACGGTTAACTTCACTGTGTTGCAAGGTGGACGTTCCCAAACCGCTTCACCTTTACTCATTTGGTCAATAGTGATGTCAACTATATGATCATCAGTGAAAGGGATGTCCGGATGAAGGGCCAACAGTTCAGGTTTCTGCTTGGACAAGCCAATCCACTTGGCCAACTCCTCAAGGCTAAGAGACCCTCTACCGCGATTTGACCAGAAGTAGCGAGTGATAAAAACCTTGATCAAAGCTCGCCTCCTGAATGTCCAAAAAATCACCCGAGAGCTTATACACAGCAATTGCCGCAGGACCATCATCCTCGGCAGCTTTATTACCAGCGGCGAGTTGCTCATCCAAGTTGTTGATCTATTCTTGCGCACTCTTGAACTCCTTCACAGCTTTCTTAGCAGCCTCACTTGAGCTCGGCACTTGTTACTCCAGCTTAACATTCTGCTATTTGCACTCCTTGATGACCTCCCTCAAGCGGCCATTCTCTCGCAGGGTGTTCGCATGCTTGGTTTCGAGATTAGCCCTTGCTTTTTCAGAAACAACAAGAACAACATTAGCTTTCCGGAGCTCGGCCTTGGGCTTAGTGACGGCCTCATTGGACTTATGGTTACGAGTTTTGAGCTGAAACAATAAAAAGGATAAGCTCGTAGAAATAATTAAAGAAAAACACAAAACGTGAATAAAGTTTATCACGGTAGAGGCGATCCTAAATTGGCCGGAGAGGTCATCAAGCTCGTTAGTATCATCTCCAGCAGGAATCTCATCTTGAACCACAACACGGGCAGTGATCCCTCTTCTAATCACCATCTAAACCTCCGGCGGCGAGTCCCAAGTGAGGCGATTGAGGGGAATGACATCAGCAATTGCTTCCTTCAATAGGCTCGCCTTATTCATGTCAATAGGACCTTGAGTAACCCTTGAGTCCAACCAAAGGGCCTCTTTACCTAGGTAGCCTCGCGGTAAAGGCTCACACGGAGGCGCCCCGGTCTCACAGGCAACCTTTTCACTGCCCACTTCAGGTCGCCCAACAACTTTCTCTGTAGGCCGCCCCTCTGAGAGATTGGTGCCCTTGTAAGTTTTAGAAGCAGCAGTGGTCTTGGATTTCTCAGTATTCTTGGATTGCTTAGGAGCTTGAGACTTCTTCGCGGACACATCCGCCAAAGATAATTTTTTTTGAGCCCCGCTAGATTGACTTGAGCCCGCGCCTACACTGGTTGCGGGTTGATTTTTCTGAATAGGAACAAAGGTTTCATCAATAATTGAGGAGTCCACAATACGTGGCACCCTCCCAGGTGCTTGCTTCAAAAACTCTTTTCTGGCCTTAGCAGCGGCCTCAACAAGTCTCTCTTTCTCGGATCGATGCTCGTTAGCATCAACCATTGCAACTGCAAAAATGAGTTCATCAATATTGAGCAAAATAATAAAATACAAAAGAAAAGAAAGAGTTGCAAAAGAGGATTATGGTGAGGTCTTTGGTTAGGGTCGCCCAAGCAGATAGTACATTCAGAAGGAAAGCATTTGCCCAAATGACAACCTCCTACCAATCCGAGTTGGATTCCTTAGGCTCTGTAGCAACAAAATTTTTAGATTTCGGCGGACCTACTATCCCCGCCTTACTGGGATATAGCTCCGCCACATCAATAAGATCAACCCAAGAAATGTTCCTTGTTTACTGCTCAATCCCGTCAGAGTTTATAAGCGTCATGAGTCCTTCGACAAATCGAAGCTCGGAGACATCATCAAGGTGCTCAATCAAGCGGGTTGACGTGTTCCCTCTGCGAGAAGCGGCGTTAGGGAAAGGCCAACCAACTTTTGATTCGACCTTAAGAACGCGATTCCCCAGTGGTTAATCATGTTGGGTAAGTGGAAAAACAGACGAGGAGTTTTGGTCCTCAAAGAGATCTGCCCCGGGATCGAAGTCCCGCAAAAAGTGTAAAACTAGTTGAAAATAGAAAGAGTGGGCTTCCTCTTCATCGTCCGGCATAATACAACAAAAGACATGATTTGGATGACAGCTCCAATATTGAAATCGCGCTGCAATGCTTGCATACGTCGAAATATATCTACCACGAATGGGTCAAAAGGAGGTCGGAAACAAGCATAGAAATGATCAAAATAAAGGACTAAGAAATTCCCTGGGCGATGAGCACCGATGCGATCATCGTGCTCGTCCGACTTAAACTTGTCCTCATCCTTCCCAAAATCAAATAGGGCAAATTTCTACACGTCGGGGTTGATGTTGAATCTACGTTGGAGGGTTCTGGCGAGGTTCTTGCTGTTCCAAAGCCGCTCCCACTCTTCCTCGAGGGCTTTCTCATACTCAGCTAAAAGAGCGAACTCCCTTAGGGCGTCAGGATTGTTGGGTTTTGGAGGTTTCCCTTTGGTTGCCTCACCAACAGTTGTGGTCACAGCGACACCCCTTTTCTTCTTTGGTTTCTTAGGGACATCCTAAGGAAGTTTGTGAGGAGTGGTAGACTCTCATCCTCGCTTACCCCTATAAGCTCGAGATAAGCGGCATTCTCAGCTACAGTTATATCCTCAACACATGCGGCGCCACTGGTACCGACCTCTTCGCCTTGAGTCTCAGCGGCCCCTTTGAGACTTTTATTACATCACGGTGCCAAATCAGCAACGGTGCTAGATAAATCAAAGGGATCATCATGTTCCCGCAGCGCGGCTTCCCTTTGGTTCAGCTCATCAAGCAGATCGTCCTCCGCAGACACCTCAGGACTGGAAGGGTCATCTTTTCCTCCGTCCAGTGTATAATCGTATACTTCTTGGTCCTCGTCAGAATCCCTCTCAGGGCATATTCATCATCAGACATCCTAAAAAACAAGATGGAAAGGCGGAGCATTAGTCATCTAGAATAATAAGATTAAACCAGAGGGTTTGTTTATCACCCTTCTCGACACCTTCCCCCTCCGTTTTCTACCTCAACAAGAGAAAGGAAAATGCAGTTGCAAAAGGAAAAGAAAAACATATGGTCATGAAGCTGAATACCCAGGTAAACTTGCTCAAAAATCCTATCTTTAATACCAAAACAATAATCAGTTCATCCCACATTGAGGAAAAGCAAAGTGAACATGAAAACCTACCCAAAAAACCCAATCTTGAACCTCAAAAATGCAATCAATCGAACTAACATTGCCAAAAAAGTAAGGCAAACTTGAAAAGGGAATCAAAAAACAAGAAGAGAATGAGGAAAAAGAGCAGGAAAAGGATGGTCTACCTGTTTTGGAGATAGGTAAATAAGCCGGAAAATGGAAAAAGTGGCCGGAATCTTCAAGCTGCAACGGGAACCTTCAAATTTTCTACCGGAATCCTCAAACCTCGCTCAGGAAACTCGAATGCTCGCCGGAAACACACTCGAATTTAGAAGAGAAGAAAGCAAAAACGTAAATAAAGCTAATAAGTATGAGAAACGAAAGTGTTATGGAGTTGGGGGAGGAAACTTTATATAGGCGAGGGGAACACTGATCGTGCGGCTAGGAATCAATGCATCCAACGGTCCATATTCGGGCGGTCTTTTTGAATTTTGAATTTTGAAAACTGCCATCATTGATTGACAGCCATCAATGCCCACGTAATCACGTAGGCGGTTATCGAGGTAACTAACAATTGGCTGTAAACCATGATCTGACCGTTCAATTGCCCCACTACCCATATCTGACAGCTCGCCCCGCATTAAGATCACGACTGCCACAACGGTACGCGGTCCTAAATAAGTCCATCAGCTTAATAGCGTGATATTCATGATCGTCCGCTTAATAGCGCGATCCTAAATAAGTCCATCAGCTTAATAGCATGGTATTCATAATCGTCCGCTTAATAGCTAGGTACTAAATGAGTTCATCAGCTTAATAGCATGGCACCCATGATCGTCCGCTTAATAGCGCGGTCCTATAAGTCCATCAGCTTTATATCGTGGCCCTCATGATCGTCTGCTTAATAGCGCAGTCCCATAAGTCTATCAACTTTCTAGTGTGGCCTCATGATCGTCAGCTTAATAGCACAGTGCCATAAGGCCATCCTCTTCATAGCGCGAGCCTAAAAAGTAAGTCGCAAAAGACGACAAGGCCTTTAAGGACCAAAAGCAAAACGCTCAAATAGAGCTATAGGCAATCCGTGAGCACACTTTACTCTATGCTTTGCATTTCATGAAAATGCCTAAAACATGGAGTAGGGGGCCATTGATATGCCTAAATAGTTCTGCCACCTTTAAGTCCTCGGATAAAGCCTATCTAGCCACCAGGTTGGATAATGAGGCCCGCGGCCATAACATCCGCGATGACATTCAAGTTGGGGTCACTGAATGCAGGTCCTTGCTAAGAGCCTTCAAACCTTTAAGGTCACTAGAAGCTCAGGGGGCTGACCTGCGACCATAAAAGAGGTCCATCAGAGACCGCACAAGCGCTTGGGAGAATATGTGAATAAGCGGCTTAGAGGAAAGGGAGAAAGTATGCGACCCCGTGGATGGCGACCCTAAACGTCCACCAGACTATGCGGCGCGATGATATCATATTTATTTGTCTCTAGCTTAAACCCTAGTTTTCCCTCCTTCCTATAAAAGAAAGCATTCCGTAACAGAAATAGAGGCATGCAAATTGATAAAAAGAACCAAACTCTTTCGAAATATCCACTCTACTTACTACTTGCAATACATCACCACTCACCGCCATCTCACCGCCGTGCACCACCGGCTAGCACCATATATATTCATTACATAAGCCAGATATCCACTACAGAAACCACCACTAAACAACCGTGATAATTTCAACATTATCAGTCATCTGTGCCCCATAGCCATAAATTGGCTTCCGGAATATTCTTTAATTAATCAATATAATCAGTATCTTGTATTTAATTTATTCATAATAAATAAATACTATCATATTAATTTAATCACTATAACACTTTATAGTCGAGATAAACTTTCCTTATTTGGCTATCACTATAACCGCATTTTAATCCGGCTAGATGTTCATATGTGTATGACCCAATAGGCTTCCGAATATGTTGGCCGTAGACACAAAGTGTAAATTACAAAAATGCCCTTCATACCTAACGATCACAGAATAGCGTCTAGCAAAACACCGTGACCCCCAATCATCGGAAGAGTCAAAAGCAATGACTACTACCTTTCTTGTGAAATAGTTACCGTGTAAAAAAAATCCTATCACTGTAATAATATCCATACGATCGTTTCTCGAGTGTCAGTACCTCAACGATCGTATTTTATAATATGGATATCATGCTCTCTTGGAATAACTCATTTACTCCCACTTTGCAAAGATTCATTAAAGCTAGACATTCCTTATAAAAAGGACATTTCGGATATTCACTCCTAAACATAGGATACGCGATTTCCTGACGAGCAACATGAATCCTACGCATTCTTCAGTATAACACCCAATCACTACCGTATGATCGCCCTATGGCTAAGGGAAACCTCAATAGTGTCAAAGCATGACAATCCACACCGTGATGCCATGAAGACTCTGGTCTTAGGATAATTACACAACTGCCACATATTGCGACACTTAATGTAAGTGGGTCAGTCCGACGTACGTATTCTCTAATACACGTCCACGTACAGTCCAAGCGTCTCTACACTTAGATAGACGAGATATATCCCTACCTTCAATGAGATAGAAGACATCGAATACATGCTAGTCTAATCGTACTATTAATGTCCCATTTAATAGTACATACGACTAGAGACATTTAAGTATCAAACCATTAAAGTGATTCAAGATCTCATCAACCATAATCACTATCATGGTTTATCTATCACAGTTTAATACTAAGGACGTTATCATATAACAATATCATTTGGTTCGTTAAACGAACAAATATGTAATAACAGAAAAGCCATTCAATATATATATATATATATATATATATATATATATATATATATATATATATATATATATATATATATATATATATATAAACATAAAGAAATAGTAGAAATGATCCGACCGGTCGGATCCGGTCCAACCCTATTGAGTTTAGGACACTATTTCAATAGGAATTAAAGTCGATATTTCCAAGTATGAACATGCAGTATCAGTCATTTCTGAATTTGAACTCCAAACTCAACCAAGACAAAAAAAAGCTTTGAGTGTGTAAAAATGTGGGAGTGCTAGAGAATTGAAAGGTGAGCAATCATGTGAATATTAATTGCTATTTATAGCCTTAAAGGTATAACTTTTGAAATAGTGTCCTAAACCCAATCGGGTTGGACCGGATCTGACCGGGTCGGATCATTTCTACTATTTATTTATGTTTATACATATATTAAATGGCTTTTATGTTGTAATATATTTGTTCTTTTAAAGAACCAATTATGAATTGTTATATGATAACGTCCTACGTATTAAACCGTGAAAAAGAAACCATGATAGTGTAGGATGTAATATCGCCGGATGGATCAAAGATCCACCCGATTACGCAGCGGAAAGTACAAGATCTAGATCTAAACAATCAAAATACATAAATAAAAGATCTAACCTACGAGGGGGTTAGATTGCTTACCAGTTTATGGTGAATAAACTCCAAGAACAATCCGAGATCCAAGAATTGAGAAGCCATCGTCTTCCGACGTGTATCTCCAAGCAACACCAAATGGATGGTTATTCAAGCCGCTTGACCTCCTCGATATGCTACCGGAATAATACCGAGGATTATCCCAACTCGAAACCCTAGTGTTGAAGCCGAAAATTTTAAGCTTCCAACACTCATGTATGTCGAAATATATGTGTGTCATTCGGGCTTGGGAGAACTCTCTTTATATAGGAGAGTAATCCTTGTCCTCCAAGGATTCAATAATTATAATTATTAAATTAATCCTTAATTTAAATATAAGATAAATATATTATATATCCCAAACAAATTAGGATAAATAAATATATTATCCAATATTCCATGATTTATCATTTAACAAATAAATAATTAAATCATATATTAAATAATTATCCAAGAAAACTAATTTCTCTCTAATTAAATAATAATCCAAAAATGCGGCCAATACCCTAATATATTAGGTCATCCACGCATTTCACACACTTGGGCCGAGACCACGAAAAATTTCTTTTCCATATATTTAATTATCTACTCCAACTAAACAATTAATCCACATATCAATTAAATAGTCCAATCCAACTATTTAATATTATAATTGAGGTGAAGCGACGAGAAAACATATGCTATGTTAGGAGCCACGTCGGGGACCATGGACCCATATTCAGTAGCTACAATAAATTAAATAATATTATCCGTCAGGCCGAACAATAATATTCAATCTATTAATTCCGGGATTACACCACCATAAACCCGAAACTGAACTCTGCCGAATATAGATAACTTACACTCAACCATGAGTTGATAAGGTGTCCACTGATATAATCATTACATACGGATAAATCCTCTATAGACTGTTCGTTTCGATTCGGGATATCTCCGTAAACCATTCACGAAACCTCTTATCCTTATTTACCATTAACCCCATAGTGATCAATTAGTTCATAACTAATATAACATGAACTCTCGGGATCGATCAGTTTCTATGATTAACAAATAAGGGAACTGCCTGTCTACTTCCCGAGGGAAGGAATGGATTCCATATATGTGATAGCACAGACTACTCACTCATCCTAAAATAGAGCCAACGAGAAGTGTTGGACCACATACTACAAAGTGATCCTTACTAACACATCAAACTCTACCCTAGTCTAAGAATTGTCTGTGATCACCTCAGGATTGAGATTAATCCATATATGATCATCTTTTGATTCGATAAGACTTCTCGATCACGGAATTATATCGAGAACTCAAATCAAATAGGTCCAGACCTATATGATTATCATCATATATAAATGCCCTACTAGGTACCATATTACCGACAGTCCGGATAAGACTGTCACACCGTAAAGTATTCTGGGCGCATTATTAGCATATTAATCATGAGACCCGTACTCAGATTAATCAACGCTATGGACTAAGTTAATTTTAAGTACATCTCACTAACTCAATCCTCTTGTGTATAGCCATACACTGAGTTATGTGATTACATAAACGAGGTACTTAGGGTTTTCAGTAGTGTCTTAATTATAAGCATACATGCATATAATAAGATGAATTATTAATTCTGTCCTAAAACAATTAGATAATTTTCTTTCGGGCACTACACCTAACAGATAGGCGATTATGGTTGATGAGATCTCTAATCACTATAATAAGTTTGATACTTAAATTTCTCTAGGCTGATGTACTATTAAATAGGGCATTGATTGTATGAACAGGCTAGCACGTATTAGATGTCTTCTGTCTTTAAGGGCAGGGATAGATCTAGTCTATCGAAGTGTAGTGACACTTGGACTGTACGTGGACGTGTATTAGAGAATGCATACGTTAGACTTACCAACTTACACTGTAAGTGTCGCACTATATGGCGGTTGTGTAATTATACTAAGACCGTAGTCTACATGGCATCACGGTGTGGATTTTCATGCTTTGACACTATTGAGTTTTCCTAGCCATAGGGCGATCATGCGGTAATGATTGGGTGTGATACTGAATCATTCGGAGTATACATGTTTTTTCGTCCGGGAATCGTGTACCCTATCAGTAGGGTGAATATCCGAAAGGGCTATCTTATAAGGAATGTCTTACTCTCGTGAATCTTTGCAAAGTGGAAGTAAATGAGTTACTTCGAGAGAGCATGATTGTTGGAAATAAAATTTATGTTTTGATGATGATTCATCAGTTATTTTAATTATTATATTTAACAACATTGATGAAGTGTCATAACTAGCTATTATAATGAAAAGCAAAAAGATATCTAGAAATCAATGTATAGGATTTAATAGACTCTGATATTTGTATAAGTTAAATCAGACAAAAACTGTAATAGCTCTAGGATCAGAACTGAGAAAATGAGAAACTGACTTGTTGAACTAAGTTCATAACTGAAGATTGATCAGCGTTGAAAACAGACTAAGAGCACACCCACTGAAGAAGGTAAGTTCGTTGAAAGACACAGACTCTGTTGACTTATCTAGAACTGAAGGCTGAGGGTACAGACTCAGTTATAGAAGATTGAAGAACTGAGGGTTCAAACTCAGTTATGAAGACTTAAGCCGAGACTGTAAAGTTGGAATTCAGGTAAGTTTGTGATGGCCTGAACTGACTTTATGGATCTTGAAAGAAGACCTAAGTATCATAAGGACAATGATATCTTAGATGATCTATATAAGAAATGGTGTAATCTGATTCAGTCACATAAAAATTAGATAAATAGAGTACCGAGATTTTTGAAGAAGAGTAAAAACTCAGTTAAAGCTCTTAAGCTGAAAACTGACTAAGACCAGTTTTCATGCTGAGGTCAAAGAAAGAAAAACTGAAAAAGGTTCTGACCGTTATAAAGCAGACAATTTTATTGGTCACACAGAAATGTCAGAAAGGACACTGACATTCATCAGAATTGGCAGAACCACAAACGTTTTGAGGAATTCAATTTCAAACGTTCAAATCATTTAACCGTTGGAGAAACCCCTATAAATAGATCACTTCTATCACAATAATAAGTGCGGAATTCTAAGAATTAATCTAGTCAAGAAAGATTATCCAAAGGGGGAAAGTAAAACAAAAGAATTCTTGCAAAATCCTTCTATCAAATTTTATTCAATTCAATCTTCAAGAAATCATTTCTTTTACCCGAGTTGAACCCAGAATGATCATCTCACTCGATCATTATGTTGCAAGATACACAGATCAAACCTTAGCCAAAGAAATTGCAGAGAAAATCAGAAACATCAAAGGATTGGAGCAAGTCTTCAACATCAATTTGAAGAATGTATGTTTGGATAGCATCGGTGACTTTTATGAGTATGGAAACAAAACCATAGAGGATGATGTAATCACTTATATCACTCGAGTCAATGGAAAGGAGATTAAGGTTACAGAGAACCTAATTGCGGATATATTTGGTTTTAAGAAATCTGGACACACTTATGTTCTCAAAATATCAAAAGAACAGAGAGAGAAACTTTGGAAATATATTGCAATCTTAGGAGAATCAAATGTATCATTGTCTGGATCGACAGGGCTACTCAAACCGGATTTCAAATTCTTGACCAAGATGCTAGCTAATTGCGTAATTGGGAACGCAGGAAACTTCAGTAATCTCTCTGGCACAAAGTTAGACCTGCTTTATGTAATTTGGTCTGGAGAAGATTTCAATTGGCAGATATATATTTTTGATCAGCTGATAGCACAATCTTCTGATGTGTCTAAGAAGAAAAACGCAGAGAAGAAAGGAAGATTCTTTCTCAAGAAGACTCTTGCTCTCCTAGCTCAAAGAATTATCGATCATTTTGGTATCGCAAGGAGAAAAGAAACTGCAATTGTCGATGGCAAGATTGCAGCCAAAGAAGAAAAATCCAAGAAAAGGAAAACTGAAGGTTCTGAAGCTGAAGAAGAGGAAAAGGTCTTCCAAGAAAGTTGAAACCGCAACTGAGGCACTGGAAGATCTTGAAATATTAAGGGAGAAAAAGAGGAAGCTGGAAGCTTCAGCCAAAGAAAAAGCTGATGAAGTAGCTGAAAGAGTTTTGGAAGCTTCACCAGCAAAATCAGCCACCTCAGTTGCTTTGAAAGCCAAGCAAAAAAATCCAGAACTGAGGAAACCTCAACCAAACAAGTCATTGCTGAAGAAGAACTTGTTGCTGAAGACATACCCGTTCAAAAATCAGCAAGAGAATCTCAAGAAGTTGTTCCGTCACTACCAGAAGCTAACATTCAAGGGGAACAAACCCTGAGAGCTGAATTTGATGATGAGAAAACTGATAGTGATGAGGAACTAGTTGGACTGGTGTAATTGCAATGCTCAATCGATATCTTTATCAAGATCTACACCACAAAAATCAGCTTCCAGACTCGAATATGAAGAATCTATCAAAGAACTGGAAGCTTCTCAGTCACAAGGAAGAGAAGCTACCGAAGTTGAATCTAGACCAGAACATGTCATCACTTTGGATGAGCTTGTTGAAGAATGAGAAGTGGAAAAGAAAGTTGATGATGCTGAAAAAGAGAAAGAACCAGTTACTTAACTGGGAATTGTACCAGTCAAAGAACCTATTGTGTTGAGCCTCAGGAAACTGAACCAAAGAAGGATTATGTACAAGTTGTTGAACCTGCAACTGAAGCTGAACCAACAACTGAAGTTGCACCTATCACCATCGCTGAGGAAAAATTGGAAACTCAACAAGCTACCTCAGTTCCAGAAGTTGATGCTGAATCGTCAATCATCCCAGTTGTTTATGAGGGGGAATCTAGCAAAACTGAAGTTGAAAGATCTGTAGCTGAGAAGATGTTAGGACAAGTTGTGACTCTAGCTGAATCAAATGTGGAAATTCTGAGAGAAACTGAAGATGTTATAAACCAACTTGATCCAAGTATTAACATTGGAAAACTGATCAAGCAGATTGCAGAAGACTTGATGATTATCAGTATTGGAAGTTCAGCTCCATTCCAAATCAAAAAGGTCAACTTGCAGAAATGGAAAGACCTGAAAAATGGGTTTTTGATCTTTTTGGTATCACTCATCTATCCCAACTGTTTGAATCTGAAGAATTTCTGAGCACTGGATACTCACTTATAAGAAACGGATATTAGGAGAGATATGCCAAAAAGGGACTGAAAAACAAAGAAAGATGACAATGATGATGATGACTCTCACGGAGACCCTGATTTACAGAAATGGATTCTTGCATCTTTGCAAGAAAAAGAAACAAATAAAGATGATGATGAAGAAGATCTATCAGAAGGAAGTACAGCTGGAAGTGAAGAAACGGAAACTGATTCAAATAATCAGTCTGAAGACCAAGAGAAGGAAGGATATCAGTCTTCGGCTGACAAAAATGTTCTAGAAATAGCGAAAGCTGAAGATGACCAAGCTAAAGCTGTTCTGATTGAAGAAGAGAATGTTGTTAAATCACCTGCAAGGGAGACTGTTTCAGAAGAAGAAAGAAAGAAGACTGAGGAATTCAAAGATAAACTGAAACATGTTGCTTCCTCTCCTATTAAAGAATTAAAGATAACTGAGAATGTTGTGAACAAATCTCAGACTAAAGCTGTCGAAGCACCTGGAGCTGACAAAAGTATAACTGAAGAAAAAGAATCTGAAACTAAAGGTGAAATGCCTACACAAGCTGATACCATCAGATTCTACTTCAATGAGCTTGTGAGGATTCATAAAGATGATCTAAGTGTATTCGGAAAAGTATTGAAGTCAATGGAGGAAAGCAGAACTGAAAGGAACAACATGGAGAAGAAACTAAAACAGCGTCAATGAGGACTGTCATGATACTCTAATCAGCATCAGGAAGACAACCATTGAATCTGACGCAAAAAAAACTGAGACTCAAGAAAGATGGGAAGGCATTCTCAACAATGTGGTTGATAGACTGATTTTACTGGAGAATGCGATGAAGGACTCAGTTGTAGCACAAACCATATTGGCAGCAAATCAGTAGCACCTGAACTCTTACATCATGAGCTTGATCAACAAAGATGATATCAATAAGGGGGAAAGTTTGGACATGCTAAAAGTCAATGCATTTGATATGCCTCAAGTTCTTGGTTGTATTGATGAGAAACTGACTGAACTGAAGAAAGCTAGAGGAGAGTTCACTGATGAAGAAATAGAACATATTGCAAAGTTCTCAGAACCAACTGAGAAAAGACTCACTCTAGACTCACAACTGTATAATGTTTTCAAAGAGCTACCCAACCAAGAAGGAGTATCAAGGGAACAAGCTTTAGAGACATTTCTGAACATGCAAAAGATTATTTTGCACTATTGGAACAAGATGGGAAAATTGGAGAAAAATGGCACTATAGATAAAGTCTCAGATGAAGTTGAAAAGGCTGATCCTGAGTTTGTTATGAACTTACTGAAAATAGCCACCAGTGAAAGATTAAGGAGAGTTGTTTTCGTATTTGCTGTATTGTTTAAAAGAAAGTTTTTCAGCAAGCACAATATGACAGATTCATGGAACATATGGGAAAACATCCATGGAATCGAGAGCACAGAAACCAACATTGCTATGAGAGAAGCTGTTGAAATCTTTGACAACAAGATAAGTGAAGCTGATCAAGGGACAAGAAAAGAAGCTGAAACTTAGTTTCTTTTCATGCATTTGTATTTTAATACTTTGTAACTCAGTTATCAATAAAATCTCATTTTCTCAGTTCCTTGTGTTCTTTATTTTGTTTTGTCCTTATCTTTTTGCATTGCTTTTAAGGAGGGTATTGACATCATCAAAAAGGGGGAAATTGTTGGAAATAAAATTTATGTTTTGATGATGATTCATGAGTTATTTTAATTATTATATTTAACCCCATTGATGAAGTGTCATAACTAGCTGTTATAGTTCAAAGAAAAAGGATGTCTAGAAATCAACGTATAGGATTTAATAGAGTCTGATATTTGTATAAGTTAAATCATACATGAACTGTAATAGCTCTAGGATGAGAACTGAGAAAATGAGAAACGGACTTGTTGAACTGAGTTCATAACTGAAGATTAATCAGCGTTGAAAACTTACTAAAAGCACACCCACTGAAGAACTGAAGAAGGTAAGTTCGCTGAGGGACACAGACTCGGTTGACTTATCTAGAACTGAAGGCTGAGGGTACAGACTCAGTTATAGAATCTTGAAGAACTGAGGGTTCAAACTCGGTTATGAGACTTAAGCCGAGACTATAAAGTTGGAATTCGGGTAAGTCTGTGATGGCCTGAACTGGCTTTATGGATCTTGAAAGAAGACCTACGTATCATAAGGACAATGAAATCTTAGATGATCTATATAAGAAATGGTGTAATATGATTCAGTCACATAAAATCAGATAAATATAGTACTGAGATTTTTTAAGAAGAGTAAAAACTCAGTTAAAGCTCTTAAGCTAAAAACTGACTAAGACCAGTTTTAATGCCGAGGTCAAAGAAAGAAAAACTGAAAAAGGTTCTGACCGTTATAAAGCAGACAATTTTATTGGTCACACAGAAATGTCAGAAAGGACACTGACATTCATCAGAATTGGCAGAACCACAAACATTTTGAGGAATTCAATTTTAAACGTTCAAATCATTTAACCGTTAGAGAAACCCCTATAAATAGATCACTTCTATCACAATAAGAAGTGCGGAATTCTAAGAATTAATCTAGTCAAGAAAGATTATCCAAAGGGGGAAAGTAAAACAAAATAATTCCTACTAAATACTTTATTGCAAGATCAAGAAATCTTCAATATCATATACATCTAGAAGAAGAAGCTCAAATCACAAATTGAATCATAGGTATTGATTCAAGTCTCAACTTTGATTTTATCAAAAGTTTAGACTGTGAAACACCAAGAAGGTGTGAAGGACAGTTGAGTGCAGTCAGGAAAACTGTGTTTGTGATGAGCTGGTGAATAGGCAATCCAACCCTCTAAGGACCAGTATAGCAAGCTTAGTTCAAACAGCAATTCTATATGTTGAAGACTGAAGCTGGAAGATTGTGAAGCTAGGGATTAGTGAAGGACAATCAAGTGTTTAGAATTTACTTTGTGTCTTGTAACTGTAAACCTCAAGAACATAGTGAATTTGGCCTCTTACATCACAGGGGAAGAGAGGACTGACATGATTACGCCACCTGGAACCTCTATAATTCTTGTCTTATTTACTTACTTACTTTACGCATTTATTTACTGCATCTAAGTTTATATTGCACCATATTACACTCAGCAAACATAAGAAACTGGGTCAGCACAGCATTACACTGCATTATATTTAAACGAATTAATAAACTCAAGTTTTAGTTAAAGGCTTAACTTAATCCTCTGCCGGTTAACTCAGTTCAGCATAAGTCAGCACTGACTTATACTCAGTTAGGTTAACTTAACTTCACACAAGTTTAAAGCTGAACTCAATCTGTACAAGATTCAGTTTTCAGTTAGGTTTTTGGGGACAAGTTTATTCACCCCCTCTAAACTTGTGTTAGCCTTTCCAAGGGACCAACAATGATATCCAGATTATAAGATACGGTCGTTGATGTTTGACACTCGACGAACAACCATATGGATATTATTACAGCAATAGGATTTTATTTACACGGTAACTATTTCACATGAAAGGTAGTAGTCATTGCATTTGACTCTTCCGATGATTGGGGGTCACGGTGTGCTGCTAGACGTTATCCCGTGATCATTAGGCATAAAGGTCTTTTTCGTAATTTGCGCTTTGTGTCTACAGCCAACATATTCGGAAGCCGATCGGGTCACACATAAGATTATCTAGCGGATTAAAATGTGGTTATAGTTGATGACCAAATAAGGAATGAATTTATCTCATACTATATGGTGGTATTTATTTATTATGAATAAGTATAATACAAGATATTAATTGAGTTGATTAATTATATATGTATATAGATACATATATTTAATATATATATATATATATATATATATATATATATATATATATATATATATATATATGATATACATGTGTTTTGTGAATTAATTAATCATAGTATTAGATTAATTAAATAAAATCTCAATTCCCAAATTAGTGGGGAAAGGAGGCGTCACATATAATGGATACATTTGGTTTGTGAAATTTAATTAATAAGATTACCATATATTAATATTAATTATTAATTGATTTTTGGAAAATAGATTTATGGCAATAAGATAAATATAGTCAATATAAGATACTGACAATATCTTGGAAATATTTAATATAGGATATTAAATTAAATGAGATAAATCAATCAAATATATTTTCCTTATTTTGTTTTCTTTCTCATCTATCTACTAGGAAGCTAATCCCAATCAAATTGGGATAGCAAAGGGGCGCCCCATACTCTATATAAAGGAGGGATTGCCTAGCTCTTTTGTACAACACAATTCCAAGAGCTAATAGTTCTTGTGAAAATTAGAGAGCTCTTAGAAAGAGTTTTGAAAGAGAGAAAAAGTCGGTCTAGCAACCGATTTTTTCTGGTTGCAATCCATGATGGGATTTCGGTGGGCTGTTCGTGTGGATCACCGGTAGAGGCCGAACACTTGGGTGGATCCGTGCATCACTATTTTCTTTAGACGGTCAAAGCGTCGATTTTTTAAATCAAGCAAGGTAACCACCGTCTACTACTTATTTGTTTATTTTTCTTAAACGAAGTTGATCCTGGTCAAAGGAAATAAATTTTTGAATTCCGCTGCGTTTCCGCATAGATTTCCTAACAATAACTAGGCGTCAAGAGTGTGATGTGAACGGAATCAAGAGAAATCACAAAATTCGAGGCACATTTATTAGGTGATTATCCGGCCTTGTTCAACCAGGCATTGATTTGTATTTTAGGTCAATGGACTATGTAAACTCCTTTAGGGAGTAATACTAGCCAATGAGCCTCACAATAGGCTGGTTGAACCAAGCAACCACCTTAACCGGAGGTGACTATCCAATCATGGTAACCATTATTTTGGTTTTATGGTCAATAAACCATGTATATTAGGTCAATGGACCATGTAGATAGTTGGTTAACCACACAATCACCAGCGTAAAGGCACCCGAGCCCTGGTTCAATTTGCATAGAATGCATCCTTACCTTAATTGAACCAGGGGTTACTCAGAGTTAAACCAATGAAGACTATGATGCCAATCAACACTGGTTTAACTAAGTTGTTTAGTGATCATTGGTTCACTACCCTCAACTTTGACTTAACCCTTGACTTCCTAGGGTCTAAACCCTCAATCAATACCTTAACCATACACCAAGAGGGTCAAGCTATTTTACCTGAGCAAACCGTGTAGAGATTCACCGGTTTGATGAAACTGAACCATAGGAGGGAGCACCACAAATTTACGAAAATGGCAACACTTCTACTCCCAATGAATCAAGATTGAATTGGTGTACACATTCAGTCATTGGTTTCCGGATGGGTCGTACCCTAAATCGACAAAAAGGGCAAGAAGATCGGGCATATATTCGTTCGTATCAATAAAGTATCAGACGATATTAACAGAAATAAAAGAAAGATACGGCCTTTCTATTTTTGAAGCCTTCACAGTGCAATATCTCTGCATTTGTTCGAGCAAATCACTAAGAATATGTGTATTTAATGTTCGATTTTGAGCCTTCGTAGTCAAACGTTGCTCTAAAGATGAAACGGCTATTTTCTGGAATCAGACCTTCCAAGAATGGATTTTAAGCACACGGTGGCTTGATTCATCAGAAGTTTGAAACAATCAAACCTTCCTTATTCGAAAATTGCACATGGTTGCTCAATTGAAAAGAGAAACCTTGACAAATCGGATTCTGTGTTGTTTCAAGGAGATTTGAGTCACATGGGTTAAACGGAAAAGGAAGGAGAAGAGATAGGGAAGAGGAGCATCATCAATGATTTTATGGGAAGCATTAAAGATGGGAGATATCGATGAATCAAAAGCATTGAATGGGGATGAGATGAGAGAAAACTAGGGAGGCAGCTAGGTTTTCAGAAAACGGCAAGAAAGTAGATTTGGGTTAAGGGTTTGGTCGGGTTTTAGGTTTATATAGTATAGAACTCATGGGTTAAAAACCGGGTCTCGTATAAATAGACTAATGGGTGTTGGGCCAGGCTAAGAGGTGGGCTAGGATTAGGAGAATTTCGGCAAGGCAGGTGATATATAATAAAATTAAATAATTAATCTATTTAATTAATAATTAATTTATAAAATTAATGAGATTAATATTACAAAAATGAATTTATTAATTTAATTAATTAAATATAAATTCTATTCAATCCTGCAAAATGAATACAAACACAAATTGTGATATATGATGTAAGCGTTAACTTAATGGCAGTTAGTCACAGGGGTAATATTGTAAATTCATATACAATGGGCATTTTAGGAATTAATCAAACCTACGTACAACTGAGGCTCACAACTCAACATCCTAGACTCCATGTGCGGAGGAACTTAACCCCGTAAGTCTACTAGACTCCAGGTGCGGAGGGACTTCGCCGAACGTGTACACTATCGGGGTCAGCCTGTGGTTATTGGTGTGATCCACTGATAGGTTGCAAACGATATCTCGTGGTGGAAATACACCAAGCGTAGTACCTTTGAATGCGGATGTAACAAAAATAAGCTAAGTTGGAAACAATTAGTCACGGCATGTTGATGAGCATGAAGTGAACCACAGAGTTTGCGTCGGTCTCAGAAAGATAATCTAATAATAACAAGAACCTTTCATTGCAGAACTTAATTATTCATTGGCGTTTTCCTCTTTACTAAGTACCTATGTACTTACCTCCTTTGCATATTTGTTTTGTATGCATTGTGGGGTGAGAAGATGAACAGGCTGACAATGAGCTCGTTAAAGATGATATATGATGATGATGATACTTTGATGATGTGTTCAATTTCCTTTATTTCATGATGTACTGGACTTTGTTGATGTTTCATCTCTAGATAGTATAATTTTATTTCTAGACTTTTTGAAACTTGTTGTACTTTTATTCTTAAAACATCGTACTTTTGTAAAACTTTGGAGTTTCGTTGTTGTAAGTTAAACCTTCAATCTTTAGTTTGTTGGACTTTCTATTCTTAATAGCATTTTTTGTGTTTGCCCAGTCTTTTTAGCTTCCGTTTTGCTAAACTCGATACGACGTACGTAGTAGAGGCTTACGTATAATATTGAATTTATTTGATATTATACGTGCCGAACGTTTCATTTTAGGATAATGACTCGGTATCCGGAAACAGGACGTTACATTAGCAGAATGACTAGACAATGAGAGTTTCGGAATTGCTTGAATGCACTTTTTCAAGGCTGTTCTGTATTATTGTTGGATTTTGGTCCATGACTACACGATTACAGCACCACCCACGCTTATTTTGGTTGGCGACATTACGAGGAGGTTTATCAATTCTTGGGGGGCTGACAGTCATTGATATGGTGGCAGCCCTCTTTGGTTAATTGTGTTTTTGTTCAATTATAGTTAAGCTCTGATTGCTTTTGTTTTAGCCTTTTTGTAGCGAGTTTTAGCTTTACATATATGAAGGATTTGTTGTGCAGATTCTGGTAGTAATAAAAAATAAAATAAAAAAAAAAAAAAAGGGTAAACCCTACCACCGAGGGTCCCCACTCCCCCTGTCCCACGGGATGAGTGGAGATATAAATCAAGATCCCCCAGTAGCTCAGAGTCAATGGGCTTACCTTTAACAAGAGGGAATAATTCGTCTCTTGTGGGAATCGAACCTCTAACCTCCCGCTAGGCTGCAGATTCTGATAGTAATAAAACATACTTCGTTTGGTATAAAACTGTTCATTTTGGACCAAAATAGTACAGTTCAATCGATGTTGTTTATTCTTAAAAAAAAAAAATTCGAACTACGGGACTTGTGCTTGGAATCTCAAAGCCTTTCGTTGTCTCCCTAACATAAAAAACAATATCATGTCGTATTCCATGTATGATGCTTTCCAAAAAAAAAAAAAAAACTTAAGCCTGTCGAGGACAGGAAATACTTGTGTGGAAAAGGATTTTGAGATGAAGTGAAGGGTGAAATGATCAGAATCACGCAATTTAAAAAAATGAAACTGTGTAGTGTGTTTCTCCACACGTGTCTCCACACGGTGTGGAGAGATCACACAAAAACCACCCGTCGAGGACTGTAACTTCATGTCGTTATCGTATTAGTCTTGCACATCACAACAAATTGCTTTAATAAGTCCTGACGTCACTCTTTAACTTCAGTTGAAATATATTTTAACATCTTGTATGGATGTTCTCAGAAGATTTAATGGTTGAAAAAATCAAATTGTTTATGGATGTCTTCTAGAAACCAATTGCAAAAGGACAAAAATGGCGACATAAAGATAGTGAAAGCCGCTGAGATTAGACCTGGGCGTTTCCGGGTCCAAATCCGGGTCGGACCCGCGGTTATCGATTCCAAAGATTCGGGTCAAGGCAACCGTGATCATAGCGGCCGGTTTATGTTTCGGTTTTATGTTTTTCTTTTTCACCCGTATATTATTTCAAAATTTTGAATAATTTATTTTTTATCAATCTAACCGTTACGTAGAATAATCGGTATCCATCATTTATTTTCTTAGCAATTCTTTTATTTATAAATAATATTTTTAATTAATGTATAAAATATACCATAAAATGTTGGAAAGTCTATCTTTGATTAAAAATATATTGTGACACTAGTGTCACAACATACTAATATATTGCTTTTTACTATTAATTTTTGGCCGAAATATATTGTGACACTGATTAATCAACTACTACTACTAATTAAATTATTATGACAAGGAAGAGCACATGCTAGTGTTTAGCAACCAATAAATTTTTTTTGTAACACTTATTCAATACACAACACACTAGTGTTTAGATTTATGAAATTATAAAATAAATTATATAAAACACGTAAAACTTGAATAACAATTTTTTTTTTAATGTTACAAAAAATTAATAAACTACACCCTACTCTTTTATTCGTATAAAATTGATTCATTGGGTCCAGAAAGGTTGTCCGTATCATATTACTTACAAATTATCTAGAATATAAGTTATGAAATTAAATATTATATATCGATATGAAATATACAAGCCGTGTGTTTTTTTTTTTTAAATATAGTTATGAAATTAAATATTATATATAGTTTAATAACCAATTAGAATTTATTATTAATTTTAACGTAAGTTATACAAATTTTGGACCCGGAACCGGAGGGTCGGGCCATGGACCCGAAACCGGTCACGTCTAGCTGAGATATACATAAACATAAAGTTTGCACTTTGAACGTTCCCATAAGCAACGTTATTCCACTAATTGTGCATTGCTCAACAAAGCTTTCTAGAAGCCGGTTACTTTTGAATAATGATAGAGCACAACGGTTGTAGCATAATAAGTGAAACAATTGTGATCTGCACCGTTTATCGTGTTTGTTTTACTTCATCATCAATTTAATTTATTATGTTCAAGGGTGCATATCGTCGTTGTGTCACTCGTTGTGTCTCTGTATTTACTCAATATACTATTATATAGGGAAACCTAGAGAAAGAAAAAAAAAAAAAAAAAGCCTTTAACCACGAAAATTTGAAAAAAAATATGCCTTAAAATTAAAAGTTCAAAAACTATTCATTAAAAATATTTCGTTACGTATTTGTTACAGATTCGACGTGAAGTCGTCGCGGAATCTTTTTAAAACAAATTATTATTGCTATCGTCTAATGTCACTTTTTGAACTGTTTCCAATTTGGCAATACATCGACCCCAGCATGAACTGTTTCCAATTTATCCTTTTTTTAAACAGCCTTTAATATATATACACTATTTGATTTGGTCCCAAAGTGCAAAAGGTGTACTATGGGAAAAACTTATCCGAATATATTTTATATGCAACAAATCGGTAGATAAATATAAACATATAAAATAGTACTGTATTTGTATCGTTATATACATGACATGAATATAACAATTTACAATGTAATTATACTTTAAAATTAATTTGTGCCTTAATTCTATAACATCTGACTATATAATAGAGTTTTTTTGGTGTTCTTTTTCCTGTGGTGGGTGTGTCGGGGGGAGGGGGGAGGGGGTTCTTCTAGCCATTTTGGTAATAAAGCATTAAAGCGGACAAACTTAAAAGAAAAACGTTGCGTCCCTTTGTCTTTGAAAATTTGAGGTTTTAAATTTGAAAAAGGAGATGCAAAGTCTTCTAGAACGTTTTGCATAGCGCATGGCCCGGGGGAAATTATTGTGTAGTGAGAGAATTTGAGGTGAAGTAACGGATGAAACGATCAGAATCACACAGTTTAAATCTGAGAATAAAACTGTGTGGTCTGTATGATGTCATACGGTGTCTCCACACCGTATGAAAACACCACATAATAACTTCCCCATGGCGGACCCGCACCATTCAAAATAGTGGAAAGTATCCGTTCCGAAAAAAATGGACAGGTACGTAGCCTACAAGTTCTACTTTCACTTTACAAAATCTTTAGCGCTATTCATTTATTTCCTTTATTTAAAGTGAAAGCATAAGTTGCATCGATCTATTGGTGAGCTAAACTGAAATCGGTATATATACCAAGGTTCGAACTCTGCTTGTGACAAAAAAAAAACAAAAAAAGTGAAAGAATTTTTTATTTTTTATTAGGAGAGGGGATTGAATAATGTTTCACAGCCTTATTGCCTTTTTTTTTAAAGGGTATTTAAAAAGAAAAAAAAAATAGGGAAAAAATAGAGACAATTTGAACCTAGAAATATGCAATGAGGACAGTGGAATTTTGTTTCAGTTAAAAATGACATGTCCTTATTCTACTGTGATAGTGAAATATTAGATTTGAGGTCAGTTCCACTGCAGAAAACATTGGTTTTGGAGTTATGAACAGTGAATTTGTCCTTATCACCCATTTTATATTTCCACTGTCCTGAACAATATACACTTTTTTAGATAGGACTGATGGGTGAAACTTCATGTTTGTTTTAAAGCATTAGAGCATCTCCAACGGAGATGATTAAAAAAAAATCTTTTGGAAAGCTCTATTACCATTGTAAGGTGATGAATCAACAAAGATTTATGAGAATGGGTTTGTCTCCACAAACCGGTTCAACTTGTCAGATTTCCCTGTTTTTGCTGCTTTTTTTTTTTTTTTTTTATTTTAAATAGTTTGTGTGTAGTAGAAAAACAGTTTATGATAGTAAAAAAAATGTTTATGTGTAATGGGTCCATGCTATAAAACTTTTCAAAAGATTCATGCATTGTGGATTAAGTGTTTGTAGATAAAAGCTTTATAAATAGATGTTGTGATAAAACATTACGACCGGAGATGCTCTTATCTTTAAGTTTTCAACGTTTTCTGCTCCCAAAAAATATAGGGATGAACATGATCCTATTCAGCCGGTTTTCTTCTATTTATAAAATGAAATCGATTTATACGGTTTCCAATTTGGCTAACCGATGTCAACATTTTTATGGCTAAAACCGGTTCTTGGTGTGAGATTTTTTTTCGAATCATAAAGCCTCATATGGTGTCATAAATGAATTTAATGCGCGCAGAAGGTGAAAGATGAAAGAACTCAGTCTACTACAAGGCAAATTTTATAACAGTCAATGGACACCTGTCATCACATGGATGATTGTGTGTATGCATATCAAATTTTCAACTATTAAGATCAAGAGTGAGTTTGGTATGTGGGATCGTTATAACGTAAAATCGCTTTATAGGAGGAAGGGGGTTGAATAAAGTGATGGAGATTTTAGATTTTATTGGAGTCGCAGAAATATTTAATACAAATCTTAAACAATCAAATGGCGGAAGAACACTTGATTTGTTTATTAGAAGAATATTTTATACCTTAGTGATCAAATACGTAATACGTGTGATCACAGTGTATTTAAAAATAGGTTGCAAGGGCAGATTGACACAGATGCAGTTAATCACAATAAAATAAATTGTATTAAGGCAGAATTACGCAAAAAGTTTACTACTTATCAAGTTGCTATGATTTAATTGAAAAAGGTAACAAATCAGTTGATTAGTTAAGTTGATAAAAGTGATTTAAACACTACATCTGGTGGAACTAATCTGGAAATCAGCTGAGTGATGGTCTGCTGAAGAGTGTATCCAAGTCTGTGAAAGTCTGCTGAGTTTCTTCTGGAGTCAGCAACCTGCTGAGGGTCTGCTGAGGTTTTGGGTACAGCTGAGTTCTACATCTGGGCAATGATCAGTTGGGTGGGATCAACTGGGTGATCCAACATCTTGGGCATTTATGGCAATCCGACAAAGATTCTTGACGGTTAGGGTTTAGGGATCTGTGCCTATAAATACCAACTGTATTGATCATTGTAAAGTGTGTAATCCATCTGAAATTCAGTGCATAATAAAATATCTCTTTCTGTCCGTGGAGTAGTCGGCACAACGCAGGAAACCACATTAAATCTTGTGTTCTTCTTGTTTCTGTTCCTCTGTGTGATTGTTTATGTTAGATTGCTTCGTGTTTATCTTATTGCATATGGACTCCCTCTATCCTGTTATAACAAACTGGTATCAGAGCGTTGGTTTCTGAGAGAATCATCTGTACGGACAACCTTTATCTTCACCAAGACCTTCACCGGTGCTAGAAATCTATGATAAAAGTTGTGATCTTTGGCAAGAAATATGTCTACAGTTAACGTAATAATCGACAAATTTACGGGAAGTAACAGCTTTAGTCTGTGGCAAATCAAGATGCGGGCCTTGTTAAAACAACAAGGATTATAGGCTCCTTTATCTGGTAAAGGAGATGCCAGTTTAGCGGATTCTGCCAGTCTGGAAGATAAAGCACATTCAACCATCATGTTGTGCTTATCTGATGATGTTATCACTGAAGTTGCTGAGGAATACACAACTGCCACGTTGAGGGCAAAGCTTGAAAGCCTGTATATGACTAAGTCATTAACCAATAAGTTGCTGCTGAAACAGAGACTGTTTATTATGAGGATGCATGAAGGAAGTCTGTTGAGGGAACATCTGGATCAGCTGAACACAATATTACTTGATCTCAGGAATATTGATGTTAAAATTGAAGATGAGGATGCAGCCTTAATCATGTTGGTGTCATTACCAAGTTCATATGAAAACTTTGTGTAGTCCTTCATAGTTGGGAAGGATACAGTGGCTTTAAAGGATGTAAGGGCAACCTTGCATGCCAGGGAGCTGAGACACAAGGTAGCAGGGACAGACAATCAGGCTGCTGGACTAGTAGTCAGCAGCAGTGGGAAATGACATGGACAGAAGAAGATATCCAAGAAGGGTAGTTCCAAAAGTCCTAATTCTCCAGATGTCTGTAATTCTGTAAAGAGCAGAAGCATTGGAAGTCCAATTGTCGAAAGAAGAGAAGGCAGCAGGAGAGAAATTCTGGCACAACAACTGTGGCTGCTGAGCATCCTGATGAGGATCTGGTTCCAGTTGTTGGGGATTCAACACATCATGCTGACGTTTGGAGCTTAGATTCTGGAGCATCCTATCATATTTGTCCCCACAGGGAGTGGTTTTCTACTTATGAGCAGATCGATGGTGGTCATATTTCTATGGAAAACATCAATGTCTGTAAGATAGTGGGAATTGGCTCAGTCAAGTTGAGGACAGAGGATGGTAGATTCTGCACACTGAAATATGTTAGACATGTTCCACAGATGACCAAGAATTTGGCATCTCTTAGTCTACTGGATAGCATGGGGTTCAATATTCAAAGGAGAAGGTGGAGAACTAAATGTCTACAAAGATTCAGCTGTGGTCCTCAAAGGTATCAAGAAGGGAACCTTGTATATATTGTTGGACGTAGCGCCCGAAAGACAATTTCTGTAATTGTTTTTATAATTAATAAATGACAGATTTATTATCATCTTATTACTTGCTTCGTGCTTGTAAGTAATACACTACAGAAAACCCCAAGTCGTATTATATGTAGCCATATAACTTAGTGTGTATCACACGTGAGGATTAAGTTTATGGTGACACACTTGAACTATTAGTCCGTGGTGAACTTAATCAAAGTATGGGGTCTATTGATTAAACCACCATTAATGCGCCCAGAACACTTTATGGTGTGACCATCTTATCCGGACCGTCGATAATGGTTATCCAAGTGGGGCATTTATATATGATGTAGTCAAATAGGACTGGACCGATTTAATCTGCATTTCTCATATAATTCCGTGATTGAGAAATCTTATTAAATCACAAGATGATCATATATAGATTAACCTTAATCCTGAAGTGATTGCATACTCCTACTTGTTTCAAGATAGGGTTTGATGTGTTCGTTAAAGATCGCTAAGAGGCGCGGTCCGAATCACTTTCATGTTGGCACTATTCTGGAATGAGTGAGAAGTGTGTGTCTCACATATATGGAATCCATTCCTTCCTACGGGAAGTAGAAAGACAATCCCCTTATTTGTTGAGTCTAGAAACTGATCGATCGGCCGAGTTCGTATTGGTTATGAACTAATTGATCACTAGTGGTTAATGGTAAATAATGATAAGATGTAATGAAGAAGGTTTACGGAAAAATGCCCGCTTCGTTACGGATAGTCTATGGAGGGTTAGTCTGTATGTAATGATTATATCAATGGACACTTATCGACTTAACGCTTTGAGAATAAGTTATATCTATAATCGATAGAGTTCAGTTTCAGATTTATGGTGGAGTAATTCTGGAATTAATAAGTTGAGTAGAAATATTCTGTTCGATGAATATTTTATTCAATTTACTGTAGATACTAGTTATAGGTCCATGGTCTCCGGGTTGGCTCCTAACACGCGAGTGTTTTCTCGTTTTGTGGAACCTCGAGATTAAATTAAATAGTTGGTCTATTTAATGAATATGTAATATTATTTATTTGGTAAATAATATGTGAAATAGAAAAGATATTTTCTTTTAAAATTATTGGCAAAAATGGCGCCACACTTGTGAGAAAATTAGGAAGATAAATTTTCCTAGACTATGTCACATGTGTAATTAATTAATTATTTATTTGTTAGATAATTAACGGAAAAATAAGAGATTGATTTTATAATCATTATCTCATTTATGAAGATTATCTCTTATTTTATGGCAAATATATTTTCCTTATGGAAATAGGTAATTGTATTGTGAAAATGATAACTCTCTCTTGACTAGTTAATTTCCTATATAAATAGAGTTCCTCCAACACAATACTACATTACAATTTGCGCCACATTTAATTAAAAAGAAGAGAAAATTTAGTTTTCTTGTTCTAGCCATTAGGAGAAGAAAAACCTAGGGTTTTTCTTGAGCATATTCGAGGAGGTTTTACTACAAGGATCGACGTCCACCAGTCGTCGCTTGGAAATACAATCCTGAAGATCAGGGCTTCTCTCCGGTTGGGGTAAATCTACTAACCTTCTTGTAGATTAATTTATTATGCGAATCATATCGTGGTAAAATCGAAAAACGAATTTTAATTCGTAGCTTCCGTTGTGCATGATCGGCGTCTCGATCGGTGCAGTGAATCGATCTGACGATCCAATTATGGATCGGATCCGGATTCGGGTTTCTGTATATCCAGCATGTATTACAAGGCTCTACTATATCTGGCTCTGTTGCTGTGGCATCCTCAGCAGTTCATCAGTCACAACAGAATCAGTTGTGGCACATGAGACTTGGTCACATAGGTGAAAGAGGATTGCAAGTCCTTTCTTCAGCATGTTTTCTTGGGGGATATAAGGTGAAGACACTGGACTTTTGGTAGCACTGTGTGTTTGAGAAGCTACATAGAAGCAAGTTCTCAGCAGGCATACATAGTACAAAGGCATCACTTGATTATATCCATTTTGATTGTTGGGGTCCATCAAAGGTGAAATCATTGGGTGGTCAAAGATATTTTGTGTCATTCATAGATGACTATTCAAGAATGATTTGGGTGGTGATGATGAAACACAAAAGTCAGGCATTCAACAGTTTCAAGCAGTGGAAAATCAGACAAGCAAGAAAATCAAAAGGCTCAGAACAGATAATGGTCTGGAATTCTACTGGTCAGAGTTTGATACATTATGTAAGGATGAGGGTATTGCCAGACATCGTATAGTCAGGAATACACCTCAGCAGAATGGTGTAGCTGAAAGGATGAATCAAACTCTTCTGGAGAGGCAACATGTATGCTCTCTAATGTTGGTTTATCAAGAAGATTTTGGGCAGAGGCTGTAACCACAGCATGCTACTTAATCCATAGGAGTCCGCACACATGGATCAATCTTAAGACACCATTTGAGATGTGGTCAGGCAAGCCTGCTGACTACTCAGTTCTGTGGGTATTTGAAAGCACAGTTTACTATCATATGAATGAAGGGAAGCTGAAACCAAGAGCCAAGAAGGGAGTGTTTGTGGGGTATGGTGATGGAGTTAATGGTTAAAGAATTTGGTCATCGGCAGAGTCTAGGGTCATGCTCAGTAGAGATGTGGTCTTTAATGAAAATTCTATGATTAACACATTAGTGGGGAGGTTTGTTGAATCTGAAACCAGTGCCGAATCTGAGAGGGCTGAGAAATAGGTGGAGCTTCAAGTGGAGTCAGCTGATATGCAACAATCAGCTGATCCAAATCAGCACTCATCCGATCTGGTTGTTGAACCAGAGTCTGATCCAAGCAAGTCTGCTGAACAAGGATCAGCAGAGCATCAAACAGGAAACATTGTCAGCAGAGTATAGCTGTCAGCAGGGCTAGAAGATCAAATGTTGGGGTACTTCCCGAGAGGTTTGGTTTTGATGATATGGTTGGCTATGCACTTCAAGTTTCATAAGAGGTGTATGGTTTTAAACCTTCGACTTACAGGGAAGCAATGACATGTTCTGAAGTATCTCAATGGCTTCCTGCCATGAGAGATGAAATGGAGTCATTATTGAAGAATCAAACTTGGGATCTAGTTAAACATCCAGCAGATAGGATAGTGGTTACTTGCAAGTGGATCTTCAAGAAGAAGGAAGGAATGACTGAGGCAGAAGGGGTCAAGTATAAGGCACATTTGGTTGCAAAGGGGTTCGGTCACAAAAAAAGGTATACTTTGATGAGATATTCTCACCAGTGGTCAGACACACTTCAATCAGAGTGTTGATAGCAATGGTGGCACAACAGGATCTTGAACTTGAGCAGTTAGATGTGAAGACAACCTTTCTATATGGTGAGGTAGATAAGGAGATATACATGACTCAGCCAGAGGGATTTCAAGTTCCTGGCAAGGAAGATTTTGTGTGCAAGTTGAAAAGGTCCTTGTATAGACTGAAGCAAGCTCCTAGGCAGTGGTATAAAAGGTTTGACAGTTACATGATCTAGCTGGGTTATAACAAAAGTCCATATGACTATTTTGTGTATCAGAGTCAGCTAAGAGATGGATCACATATCTATCTTGTCATGTATGTGGATGATATGTTGATAGTTGCTGAAAAGAAGTTTGATGTTCAAATCTGAAGAACCTTCTCAGTGCTGAGTTTGAAATGAAAGAGTTGGGTGCAGCCAAAAATATTTTGGGGATGGAGATCTGGAGAGATAGGAGTCAAAAGAAGTTGTTATTGTCTTAGTAGGGTTATATACAAAAGATATTGGCTATATTTGGCATGTCTGCTGCAAAACCAATAGATACTCTTATGGCATCTAATGCTCATTTGTCCATTTATGCTTCACAATCTGTAGAGGAGGAGTATATGTCAAAAGTTCCATATGCTAGTGCAGTTGGCAGTCTGATGTATGCCATGGTTTGCACTAGGCCTGGTTTGGCTCTGGCAGTCAGTGTTGTCAGTAGGTTCATGGCTCAACCTGGAAAGGAACACTGGAAAGCTGTGAAAAGAATGTTCAGGTACCTTAGGGGTACAACTGATGTTGGACTCGTTTATGGAGGTTATTGATCGCGTGTAAGTCACTAACGTCAATATTACTAGCAAGAATATTAGGTACAACATAGTATAGTAAGGGCGAATCTAGGTCGATCCCACAGAGACAATGCAACTTTAAGTATAAACGATCCTAATCTTAATTAAGAAGACACATATAAGTAGTCATTGACCAACAATAAACATGAAAGAAACGTGGTATTCCTCCCCCTCTTCCCACCGATCTACTAACTTGGATTAGTTAATCTTTATATTTACTTCCCTACATAATTTCCTTAAATTAATCGAGCAAGCTTTTAATTTAGTTTTAAGCGACGGGTGCAACTCCTAACCCTATCTACTCCGACCATGGTAGTAGATAATCTATACGCTAGATACCCTCCTTAATTGGTCCGTAATAGCCCATACGCATAAAGAACTAGAATCGCCGATTTCGAGCGCTAACTCATACCGCTAACCCGCCTAGACAGCTGTCGACACTGATCATCACGTTCCAAGGGTCCATCAAGACTATGTCCAAACTAACACTTCACTATCAGTACTTCATGTTAATTTACGAATTACGAATACTAGATTGGCAGACCTATTACTCGTTTTAATTAATTCGATCGATCAACGTGCTGACGTGAATCCTCCAGATTAAGTTTCCTAAAATTTGCCTAGGTAAACCGGTATAGACCGCCGGTTTACCGGGGGCTGCTTTTCTTAATTTTGGATCTCCATTGCTCAATTGTGATTAATCTAAGTAAATCATGGGGTCGTTAAACATGCAGATTAACTAAACACATAAATACGAACAAATCTACCATATTGAAGACAAAAAGGAACGTTTAAAGCTTCATACCATCAACGATGGAGATCTAGCTCGATCCACTCAAGCTAGAGATGGTAGAAAAGGGAAGAAACCGAAATAACTCCTCAAAAGCTTTAGAAAACTCTATTTCATCAAATTGTATATATATATATATATATATATATATAATATATATAATAGAATATGCAAAACTTGGAACTTATGTAATAATCACTAATGCAGCTTTATATAGATACAATAGCAGACTTATTACTCATAGAAATCCTGACCGACCTAGTCAGTGCGGCAGATTCAATTTCGTGTCCCACAAGCCTCTCGGTTTACCAGACCTAGCCCACGGTAAACCGGGCTAACTTTTCTCCTTTTTCTTCAGCAGACCTCTTCTTGGACTTCTTTTACTTGGCCCAACATTATTCCTTTGATCCATATCCATTCTCCAACGCTCCAGATTCGGTACATCCTATAAAACACAAAAAACGAGGCAAAATAGTACCAAACCTTCGGGATAATAACACAAATGCAGAATTACGAACCTAGAAACATACACATAGAATTTAACACATATTCCATATAATAATGAGCCTGTCTATCCTCTCTTGAGCATAATTCAGGGTGAATAAAGGTATAATTAATGGTACTATTTAGGCGTTATCAACTACCCCCCACTTAGCTTTTGATCATCCTAAACAAAATGGCGAAAAGAAAACAACATCATGATCAGTATACAAGTTAATTAAAAATAGATATGCCTCACAAAGTCAAGATCAAGATCATGCCACTCATATCCATCAGTAACACATTAAACACTATTCATGTCATGAGCCCAATGTGTGTGCAATAACTTTCACCACCGCTTAGCAATGCAGACAATCTCACATTACGTCAACCCGTAGTCGAACTAACCAGTCTCGAACATGTTTTTTTATTAATCAAATTACCTGGCAAGGCGGATCGAGAACCGAGTATTACTCTTAGGCTCGCGTTTATTGGTCTATGCAAAAGTCATGCGTTTTACGCTCCATCGACTCAATTTTTGCCAAAGAGAATATAGATGTATATATTTCAATGCACTTCTCTTTCTTGGCAGGTGAACTCTCATAAATTTATCTATCCTCACGGTCTCACTCTTGATAAACTACCGAATCCGAAATTTCTTTGCCCTTATAAGCATTGGTGGAACATAATTCGGGATAAAGCCAGGGTCAACTCTAGTCAATGAAATATGCTATCGACTACATACAAAGGAAAGAGAGCTATACGTGCTTAAAATGGTGGCTCACAACAAAATATGCTCTTAATACGCCACTACTTCAGAAGTGGGCACTTACTTTTACTTATACAATGTGAAACAATGATGTAATTAAGTTATTCCAAAATATCAAAGATGTCATTTGTTTTGAAATTTCATCGAAATGAGTCAAAGTCTAAGTGGTGAACAGTGCGTCAAAGAGAATCAAGATAATCACGCATTTAACGGAATATAATGCTAAAAAGCTAAGTGACGTCCCTTACCCCTCATTTAATCGGAACATTGTCCCAAATCTGTAAGATGAAAAAGCTAAAACGAAAAGGAACTTAGCTTCGTTAAGGGTGGAGCCAAAGAAGAATTGGATCATCGTATAATTCAATGGGCGTCGGTATCAAGTCTTGACAAAATCTGCGCCAAGTATTTCAAACAAACCAAGAAGAATGGTGGTGACAAGAAACTGTATAATAATATTGCGGCAGTAAAAGAGAAAATAAAGAACTCCAAACAATTTAAGCCGACAAAATCAATATATTAATAAAAATCCGCTACATGACTAGATAAAGAATAAAACAAAAATAAGAAAAAGGAAAATAACAAAAATGTAAAGAAAGAAAACTAATCCTCTTCATAATAATCCTCCCAGTCATCTCTAGGCTCAAAACCGGGATGTGGTGCAGAACTTGAGGCAGCAGCGGTGGAGGAGGATGCTCCATGACGTGGGGCAGTCCTAGGTGGTGGGGTCACAGGAGGAACTCCTAAAAAGTCTATAATCATGTCCATCTATGATGACGTCTCTGATCTACTGACTTTAAGGAAGTGTCTGCTGATGGATCAGGAAGATCTGGCTCTAAGAGTTTACCATCCTGATCTTCCTTATACTGCCGACCAGCTAGCTGAGTTCGCTTCGAAGCAAGCGGAGAGGAAAGAGCCGATCTAGGACCCTCCAACTTTGAATGCAGTGAATCTTGAATCTATGATCAAAGAGATGGAGGATCTTGCTGCTAAGGCCTCTGAGGGCGAAGATGAGGAGAGCGGAGATGACGAGGGCGATGATGGTGAAAAGAATGATCCTGAGGATATCGAGGATCTTGAAGAACTTGGATGCTTCTCTGTAACTGGCTCAAGTTTCTGATCCCTCTGTCCGACGTCCTGGTGTATAAAGTTTTATCTTTCTTCCTCTGATTGTAATTTGTACAACTTTCTTGGCTTCGGCCTTTGTTTAGACAACTTTTAATTTTTGAATAATCTTGTAACCAACTTGTGGCCGTTGTTTTGGCCCTCTATTTGAATATATGCTTCTTTCTGTTGATTTTTCTTCAAGTGTATTGAGTTCGTTTTTTAACTTTTGCTCCGATTCTACACTTTCATTTTTGCTCGAAATATTCTATCTTTTTCGGCTCCGCAATGTGAGTCCGATATCTATCCGCCCCCCTTGTTTTTGGCGAGGTCAAAGCGCTAAATATCGAGCTCGGTAAAAATAATTGATCATAAAATATAACTTGATTTGTCGAACTCAATAATCCTGAATTTAAAAATTCGATGTGCGGCACCCTTGTTTAAAGCAAGTTCATTGTGAGCTTGATTGAAATAAATAGAGTTACCAAAGAACTTTGAATAAACAACTTGGTTCAATTTAATTTCCGGCCCCCTTGTTTTAGGCAAGATTGGGACTGCTTATCTGAAACAGATAGTGAGGTCGTTTCTCGCAGTAATAATATTCGAACGCAAAAATGTAAAATCAAATGTGAAAACACATGTAAAAAATGACTTTCATTTAGCAACGCTCCGCTTCAGTGGGCGGATTGGGTTCTTGCACAAATCAAAAGGATTCTTTATCAATGTTGATACAACTAGAAACAAGCTAATGAAAACTACAAAAGATAGCTCTAGCCTTCACTTATTATTAGTTGAGTTTCCAAAATAATAAAAAGAAAGCATGGTCACTCCGAGTTTGCATGAACTGCGGTGGTCGCCATAACCCATGTCAATTTCACATGTAGTACTTTTTTCAGGTTATCCGCATGTCAGAGCCTATTGTATTCGCGGCCCTCTTTGTCTTTCAGAATGTAGGTTCCTTTCTTGACAATTCTCGATATTTGAAACGGACCTTCCCAATTTTATGATAATTTTCCTTTTGTTGCCTTCTGACCAACGGCTTCTCTTTTGAGTAAGACGAATTCGCCAACTGTGAAGAAATGGTTGCGGACTCGCTTATCATGGTGCCGCTTCGCGGCCTGCTTGTAATTAACTAGACAGCCATAAGAATTTATCTACTTCTCTTCTATTAAATCAAGGTCAAGCTGCCTTGTTATCGGATTTTCGGTCTCACTAAAGTGAGAGACCCTTACACTTGGCAGCGCCATTTTGACCAGTGTCATGGCTTCTGAACCATACGTCAAGGCGAATGGAGTCTCCCATGTTGTCATTTTTCGCGAAGTCCGGAGTGCCCACAGGGCCGATGGTAAGTGATCTACCCATTTTCCAGCTTTTTCGTCAAGATTTTTCTTCAAGAATTTGAGGACCTGTTTATTAGCATTTTCCACCTGGCCATTTCCTTGCAGATAGAACACTGATGATTGCCAGTGTTTCACGTTATGCTCTGTACAAAACTGAGTAAATTCATCCTTAAATTACGGCCTATGATCAGACACAATTGCTCTTGGAACTCCGAATCTAGTCCACACCTGATCAAGTAGAAGTAGATGATGTCTCTGGAATTGATCTTGGCGGAGCTTTTGCCACAATCCATTTTGTAAAATAATCGATAGCGACGACAACGTATTTGCATCTGGACCAACCTTTCTTGAGCGGGCCAATCAGATTGATTCCTCACATATCAAAGGGACAGGCCATGATGACAATACTCTATTCGACCGAAGGTAGTCTAGGTATGTTTGCGAAGCGCTGACACTTATCACATTCTCTGGCGTACCTCTGGGCGTCATTGGTGAGCTCAGGCCAATAGTATCCAGCCAATATAACTTTCTAGGTGAGTGTGCAGCTTGAGGGCTGGCCCTCACACACTCCCTCGTGTAGTTCAAACAAAATTCCTTGCACCTCTTCAGGTCGTACGCATCGCAACAAAGGTTTTGAAAAAGATCTTCTATATAAAATGCCATCCAAGATCGTATAACACACTGACCTTTTCTTTAAAGCCTGAGCCTATTTGGGATCGGTGGGGAGAACTCCATTTTCGATATATGCTACAACCTCATCAATCCAACACGGAGCCGCTGGTTGAATATCCATGATTTCGGTCTGGTTTACAGTGGGCTATGAGAGGATTCGATCATGATTGACAGTTTTTCCATTTCCTTTTTTGTCGTTAATTTTGATAACTGCTCAGCCCGCATACAGTAGTAGAAACTATTTTTAAGTCTATGAACGAGATTGAGATACTTCTGCAAAATTTCGTGTTTTGTTCCATAAGAGCCTGTGACTTGATAAACCACCAGTTGTGAGTCATAATATACTTCAACATTTTCCACATTCATGGCTTTTGTGAGATCAAGGCCCGCTTAGACGGCTTCGTATTCCGCTTGGTTATTCTATGCCGTGAAGTTGAATCTCAATGCTTTCTCAATCTCTTCAGAAGTGTCTGGCTCGAGTAGGATAATTCTATCCCCACAACCATTTTGGTTTGCAGCCCCATCAACGTACAGCTGCCAACAATGACTTGGCCACTGCGGCTCGGGGGCAGTCACTACTGGTGCGTTTGGTTCGCTGATGGGATTTGAACTGGTTGTTGTCTGGGATGCTCTTCATTGAAACATGTTTCCACTATGAAATCCGCTAAGGATTGAGCTTTGATCACTTTTTGAGGCTCATAGTGAATGTCAAACTCTGTTAATTCGATCGCCCAATGGAGTAAGCGGCCAGAAAGGTCGGGCATGTGCAGTACTTGGCGAAGTGGGTTGTCCGATAAAACAATAATAGTATGTGCAGAAAAGTAATCCCTTAATTTTCGGGCAGCAATAGCAAGAGAGTGGGCTAACTTTTCTATATTGAAATAGAGGTTCTTAACGGGACTGAGAGCTTTTGAAACATAGTAAACGGGTTTTTGGAGGGTACCGTCCTCCTTGACAAGAACATCAACAACAGCTCGGTCTGAAACCACCAAATACAAAAATAGCCTATCACCTATCAGCGGACTGACTAGCAGTGGTGGACTCCCCATGTAAGATTTCAAAGATATAGACTCATAATTTCTCTTGAATACTTCTCAAACAAAGCTCTCTGGGATCGAGGTCCTCCGTGGACCGGAGTACACTCTCTCTCAGGTCTCTAACCGACCCGTCTCGGTACTCATGAAACTAACTGTGAACTGATCGTCGGCTCAAGGTCTTCCCAGTCGTCACTAACCAGAACTGGAACCTCGTCCTCTATAGCGAACATATCAATCATAGGCCCATATGGCAACTGCTCGCGCTCGGATGTGGCGGCAAGCTCGTGAATACGGCTGTGCATCAGGAGACCTATGTTGACTGGAGATCCCTGCTCCAGATAGAACATCAACTCTGCCCTCTTCGGTGTGACAGACACCGTATGCTTGGTCGGCAGAAGGCGAGCACAAACAAATCGATTGACCACCTTCCTATCCTAGGATAACTTGTTTTCCAAGAAGATGGTGGGGGCTCCCATAGGATTGCGCCTCCATTGCACCCCAAAGTACTCAACAATCATCTGTATCCTCTCTAGATCTTCAATATTGGTCGAGGATGTGTACTCATCTGGGCCCACTGGTGGATTGTGAACCCCGTAATATATGTTGATCCGCTCAATCGTGAAGTCAACCTTAACTCCACGGACCATCACAAATGTAGCACCTGGGTTATGCGAAAGATAAGCATAAAATTCTCTCAGCATTGTAGCATTGAACCGCGTCGGTGTCTCGGCCATATCCCGAATATCTTGTACTTTTAGGGCTCGTGGCAAGATCGTATAGCAATCATCCAACTCTACTCCTCGTTCTCGGGCAACCGGTCTTCCGTTCCAATGCCCTCGGAACGATTCATAGATTTCTAAAGAATGAAATTGCTCAACCCCATCTATCAAGGGGTTAGCATCTCTATAGACATACTGGTGACCACTTGGACGATGGGCTGTTTGGGTACGCTTGGGACCTATCTAGATTCTTACAGAGACTGATGATGAAGCTGATTCTGAAAATAAACCCTCGGTAAACTGGACATATGCCTAGATTTACCGGCCTGAATTTCTCTCAGTTTCTTCAGGGACAGTGCTCTGATGAGAAAATAAGAAGAACTGCAGCTGTTTCACTTTGCAGCAGCACTACAAATCAGCAATTGGAATGGAAAAAATGGTGTTTTGGTTGGTGAAATGGAAGAAAAAAGGTTTGATTTTGGTGAAGGTATGGTGGTGATAGTGGTGGTGATGGGAGTCGAAATTTATAGAGGTAGAAACAATGTGAGGAATTTCGGTGATTGGGGAAGAAGATAATAGTTGAGGATGATGAATAATGGTGGTGGAATGGTGTTTAAATAGGAGAAATGATAGAAGGTGGAAGGATTTAGTGGGATACTGAGTAGAGGAGTAATTAGGGTGAGGGTTTTGAGGGGTTTGATTGATGGGATTGAGTGGAGTTATGGTGGAGTGTGAGAATAGATGAAAAGGTGGAAAATAGAGAAAATGGGGCGGTTTTGCTCACTGGTGGGTTTCTGATGCAACGTGTGTCCTCCACGTGTCACTAAAAATTCTGCTTTTTAACCTGACAATCAGAAACTTAAAAAATCTTGCTCTTAACCTAGAGGTAAATCCCGGTTTTCCGGGGCTTCTTTTCCCTAGATTTCTCTGTAGTCCTTCTCTCCACACCTCAATTAAACTCACTGCTCAATCCTGACCTCAAAATGACTAGTTCCTTACTCTTTTTGTTGCTATTTCCGACTCAATCCTAACCTACTTCACTAGAATCCACGAGTAAAAAAAACCTTTCCAACAACCATCGGTTTCAAGCCTAAGGGTGCGGTAGGATGAAAAAAAGCTCGTCCTTTCATCCGGCTGCTTTTATTCATTCTTATTCTACCTAAGGGTTCAAGAGAGTAGTTCTGAGTTTAAAGTCGTCAGCTCGACTTACCTTTGGATCTTCACTCAGTCAAAAATCGGGGCCTTAACTCACCAAACTCGCATCTTCGAGGTTTCAACCGTCATGCACTTCCCTTCTCGTCGGTCATTATCCTTCAAGAGTGCCTTTTTCCCGGTTTTCCATAGAAACTTTCTGAGCTTGCTTCCTAGCACGCCTCTCTCTTTGTGCTCGTGTGCTAGGTCGTCCTCTGCTTTGAGATTTAATTTTTATGCCCACGGATTCCATACTTTCCAATTTAAACTATACTCTTTCACTACGCAATACTGAAGGACTAGCTTCCGTGAGCGCCTTGCTGTGGTCCTTCTCTTCATGTTCTCTAAGCATTAATCTCATGAATTCTTGCACACAGGTTTCCACTAAAACATCTCGTTGTCTGTGCCCTTCCTTTTCTATCTCCATGATTTCCACTTTTCCCGAACCATAAGTCATGTTGCAACTTTCCGGCCTATTATCTAGGGGCTCTAGGATTTTCATCGATACGGCATCATTGTTCAATCTTAAAGTGATTTCCTTGTTATCGAAGTCCATGATTGCCCTTCTTGTCGCTAAGAACGGTCTACCTAATAGAACAGGGGCACTCGGATCCTCAGGTACGTCTAAAACCGTGAAATTTATTGGAAATGAGAATCTTCCTGCCTTAATCGTACAATCCTTTAGCAGGCCGGCAGGCATATCTCGGGTTCGATTGACAAAGGTCATGGACCGTTTTTGATCCATGACAACCGGAAGCTTAATCTTTTGGCGATGGATAGAGGAAGAATGTTACAACTTGCACCGGAATCATAAAGACCTAAACCTACAGATATACCATTGATAGAGATCGGGCGTCGAAACGTCACAGGGTCTCCTAACTTTTTTGATGTATCAGTCCGGGTAATCCTCAGACTCATAGTGTCCGGATCCTCCTCCGGATCATCGGAGATGTAGTCGGACGATAGATCAATTAGCTCGATAGGAAATGTACCTAGCCGATAAGTCTCATACTCCTTCAGGTTTTCCTCGGCTTCCTGTTTAAGCATTTCAGTCTCCTCCTCCACGCGCTTCTTATCAACTTCATATTGCTCTCTGGGTTTTGATCCATGATACATAGAGATTGGATTGATGTTCAACACAGTATGAGGCATTGCGTTTGACTTGTCTAGACTTAATCGCTATTGCTTGATTGAATTTCTGGACTGTCTTGATACTCCTGCAAAAGAGACAAAATAAAACAAAGAAAATATTAGCAACTCCTGCTTCAATTGGGTATGAACCCAACTATTCCGGACCTACTAACTAAAATGAACTGGGAATAACACAGATTAACGAAGGCTGTCAGAATTCGATTTTCCGGGCATCGGTAAATCGGGGGTAACCCTCGGTAAAGCGGGCCAAGAACTTCTTATTCGCAAATTAACAAGTGTAGGTTTGATCCAGAACGACTCAAGGCTCAAAAGAAAATAAATTTATAAGAAAACGACTTCTTAATCAAAATTAAAATGTTTATCCTTGAAATTGGCCATTATCCCCGGCAACGGCGCCAAAAATCTTGATCACGTGTAAGTCACTAACGTCGATATTACTAGCAAGAATGCTAGGTACATCGTAGTATAGTAAGGGCGAATCAAGGTCGATCCCACAGAGACAATGCAACTTTAAGTATAAACGATCCTAATCTTAATTAAGAAGACACATATAAAAGATCATTGACCGACAATAAACATGAAAGAAACGTGGTATTCTTCACCCTCTTCCCACCGATCTACTAACTTGGATTAGTTATTCTTTATATTTACTTCCCCACATAATTTCCTTAAATTAATCGGGCGAACTTTTAATTTGATATTAAGCTACGGGTGCAACTCCTAACCCTATCTACTCCGACCATGGTAGTAGATAATCTATACGCTAGCTACCCTCCTTAATTGGTCCGTAATAGCCCATACGCATAAAGAACTAGAATTGCCGATATCGAGCACTAATTCATACTGCTAACCCGCCTAGAGAGCTGTCGACACTGATCAGCACGTTCCTAGGGTCCATCAAGACTATGTCCAACTAACACTTCACTATCAGTACTTCATCTTAATTTACGAATTACGAATACTAGATTGGCCAGACCTATTATTCATTTTAATTAATTCTGTCGATCAACATAGCTGACGTGAATCCTCCAGATTAAGTTTTCTAAAATTTGCCTCGGTAAACCGGTATAGACCGCCGGTTTACCGGGGGCGGTTTTTATTAATTATGGATCTACATTTCTCAATTACGATTAATCTAAGTAAATCATGGGGTCGTTAAACATGCAGATTAACTAAAACACATAAATACGAACAGATCTACCATATTGAAGACAAAAAGGAACGTTCAAAGCTTCATACCTTCAACGATGGAGATATAGCTCGATCCACTCAAGCTAGAGATGGCAGAGAAGGGAAGGAAACCAGAAATAACTTCTCAAAAGCTTTAGAAAAACTCTATTTCATCAAATTGTATAATGTATTTAATAGAATATGCAAAACTTGGAACTTATGTAATAATCAGCTAATACGGATTTATATAGATCCAATAGCCGACTTATGACTCATAGAAACCCTAACCAACCTAGTCAGTGCGGCAGATTCAATTTTGTATCCCATAAGCCTCTCGGTTTACCGGACCTAGCCCACGGTAAACCGGGCTAACTTTTCTTCTTTTTCTTCAGCAGACCTCTTCTTGGGCTTCTTTTACTTGGCCCAACATGCTTCCTTTGATCCAGATCCGTTCTCCAATGCTCCAGATTCGGTACATCCTATAAAACACATAAAACAAGGCAAAACAGTATCAAACCTTCGGGATAATAACTCAAATGCAGAATTACGAACCTAGAAACATACACATTGCATTTAACACATATTCCATATAATAACGAGCCTATCTATCCTCTCTTGAGCAGAATTTGGGGTGAATAAAGGTATAATTAATTTTACTATTTAGAGCGTTATCAGTGATACTCAAGGTCTGGTCATAGGGTACTGTGATGCTGATTATGCAGGTGATGTGGACAGTAGAAAATCAATGACTGGTTATGTTTTCATATTGGGGAATTCAGTTGTTAGCTGGAATGCGACTACTTAGGCAACAGTGACTTTGTCAACTACTGAAGCAGAATATATGGCTCTTACTGAATCAGCCAAGGAGGGTATATGGTTGAAAGGTCTAGTCAATGATTTTGGGCTACATCAGGATCAAACAGAGATTTATTGTGACATTTTGAGTGCAATTTGTTTAGCTAAGGACCAGGTTCATCATGAGAGAACCAAGCATATTAATGTTAGGTATCATTTTCAAAGGAATGAGAATAGGGTTGTAGTGAAGAAGATCAACACCAAGGAGAACCCTGCTGATATCTTCATTAAACCAGTTCAGTAGAGAAAGTTTCAGTTGTGTCTGGACTTGCAGAATATTCAAAGCTTATAATCTGGAAATCTGGAACTCAACTGAGGGCAGGTCAGCCGAGTGGATTCTGTGGAGTAATCTGGTTCAGTACATCTGGCATTGATGAATGTATCTGGTACAAGTATATTTGTTTGTGCAATCTGGTTGACTGTGAATGAGAGTTCAAGTCAATGTGGAGATTTGTCAGCAAAGTGACTTAAACTCTACATCTGATGGAACTAATCTGGAAGTCAACTGAGTGATGGTTTGCTGAAGAGTGTATCCAAGTTTGTGAAAGTCATGTGGGAAATCTGCTGAGTTTCTTTTGGAGTCAGCAACCTGTTGAGGGTGATTGCAAAATACTTAACCGCTAACTTTCACCGATAGAGTATCGGGTCAACGGGAGTATAGTGGTCACAAGGTCGAATCCACAGAGAGTAATGTCTAAGTACCAAAGCTGACGTATAACTTAGTTCAGATCAAAATAATGGTGGAGGATATTATACTAATGCGGAAATAAAGATTATACTAAGGAGTTTTACTTCTAGATATTAAAGAGTATATCCGAACTATGATCCTAAGAGCTACTTTTATCCCTAAGGAAGGACTTGAAAGGAAGCGTGTCTTAACCGACCTACCTATCATAAGTAGTTTAACGACATCCACGGGTGCCAACTCCTTATTCTAGTGATTAGACTGAACAACTCGATCTAACCACCCTATGTGAAGCTAACCGACTCTCCCTTTAGAAAACCGATTATCCTAACATGATTAATTTCTAAAGTTGCTCGAACAATGATGACAAACCTCTGTATTGGAAACGGACCTAACAACTAGGCCGAATCCACGCAACGATCCTAAAACACCTTTCCCACATCTCACCGCAAAATGCATCTATAAGTTCGATGTGTGTGACAGTGAACTAGGTGATCAATCTAATTCAAATATATTATAATAAGTTTAGGATGTGGATTAATCGTTTAAACATAATATTATGCACTACACAAATCCCTATCTCATCCCCTTAGGGTTTTCGCTCGCTTTCACATAATTCAACTACACATGCAATTAGCTACTCATGATCATACTGATAAACAAAATAAGAAAGGAAAACATGCTAGAAAGAATAAAGTAAATCAAAGTCATTACCATATAATATGCAGAAAATCTGATCCAGAAAAGTATGAAGAAATAATTGCTCTGAAAGTCGTATCTTTGGAACTTGAAACGTAAATCTAAGCTATAAAAAGTATGTAGAATCGAAGGGTGTTATCTAAGGAATCAAAGGATCAAAGGATGATCAACCTAAACTAAAACCACACCAAAATCGCCCTAAATATGTCTAAAGTTGGTATATCCTCCGAAGGGGCTGAATGAGCTGCGTATTTATAATGCTAGGTTACTTTCTGCTGCTGTCGGTGCTGGACGAGCGTTTGAGCCCTAGTGAAAGCTCGTCTGGCCTGGAAATCATGATGATATTAGGGTTTCGTCTTCAGTGAACCAGCATTTGGCTCCTCTTAAACGCCAGTTCAGGGATCATGCCTTGAGGGACAAACGCCCGTCTGATTTCCTGAATGCCTTTTTTGGATTATATGAGCTTTCTTGATTCGGGCTGAACCCACCCAAACGCCAGTTTGGGGGTAATTTGGACACTCGGTTGCCTAAAAACACAACTTTCAGTATCAATGCCACTTCTGTTAAACGGCCATTTGGACTGGCCAAACGCCAGTTTGGGTAGAGCTTGATTAAAACGCCAGTTTGGGGTAGGGAAAACGCCAGTTTGCCTTGATTTTCACTCCAAACTTGATTTTCCTCCACTTTCATGCTACTCTCGTGCCACGAACATGTTTCTCAATCCAAAACATTGCCTTCCGGGTCCTCGAGTCACCTAAATCCTGCAATAACATGTACGGACAAACACCACGCATAATTCCGCATGACAAAAGTGATCGGAAAAGAGTTATAACATTAAAAAGGCGGAGTTTACTATCGATGTGATAGTTTAACTCCCCGCGCGTATAACTCTCGATATTACTCTTAAACCGGTCTAGAACTACCCAAAACATGTCAATAAAGTGATAAACGGGGGTTAAACTGCACACCAAAGTATAGTAAGGTAGACTCCCATAAACCACCCCACACTTAGCCTTTCCTCGTCCTCGAGTAAATTAGGCGCTTAAAGCAGACCAAGGGATCAACTTTACGAAACATGCATAGTACTCACGACATCAAAGTTAATGTAAAGTAAGCATTGAATGTAGACCACTTGACTCTATCTTATCACGAAAATGAAGTGTGTGTGTGTTAAAAACCGAGGGCTATACTCAAAATGATTACCGGCTTCGAATACCGGTCAAATGACTACACACAACTTATACCGGGCTAGAATCTCCACTAATCGTGGCAACCAAGTCTAAATACGGTCAAGTAGGACTTGAAGGGTTATAATGTTAAGCTCGGGACGGGGTTAATCGAAAGGAAAATTTGGGACTGGAGAAAAGAAAATACGAGTGAACCTAATCGTATAATGTGTATTTCCTCCTCAAAAACATACCAAACCACACCAAACTCCTTCGATCTCTCTATACTCATTGATAAATAGCTCCAACCTTAACATCATACTTTCATTCATTCAAACATCCTTCTTTGACCTCTTTTTCTCAACTTTATTCAAAACTTTCTTTTCTTTTTTTTCTTTCGTTTTTTTCTTCTTTTTCATCCTTTTCTTTCAAACTTTCTTTTTCTTCTCTTTTTTTTTTCCTTTTTTCCGAACCAACAAGCCTCACAATAGATTTCTCGAGCTCTTCCCCTTCGTTATACTAGCTCGTACTAACCAACTCCTTTCGAAACACGCACCATCTCCCACCCTTCATTTGATTCAGCAAGTGTGTCTAAAGTAACAATTAAGTCCACTCGTAGGGTGATCAAAAGGAATGTGACCAATAATATAGCTCAGGGTTAGGGTAATACAGGCTAAGTAACCAAAACGGCTCATTTTCGGACGGTGGTCAGACCGTCCTATCAAGGCTTAGAGGGGTACGAGGATAAATGTCAGGATTTTGGCTTATTTGGCTCTGGTCAGGTCAAAGAAGCGCCATGACTCTCATCCCGTATTCGGCCTAGGTAAACCTTTCTATTTCGCCTCGAAACTAGTGGTGTAAGTGTGTATAGCAACCAAACTAAGTATAACCAAGGTCTACGTGCACTAAAAGGGTTCGTATCGTGATAAAATAAAATCACCCGGCACACATTACTCGACTACTAAGACATTTTCCAACTCCACCGTGAGAAACATGCATATAACGCGGTGTCAAACCGTAAATTTTTTTAAAATTTTAAGCCATGAATTGACTCAAAACCGAACATTAACTAAGCATATCACAATTACCGGTATATTTATCCAACAAAACATATAAAGCTAAGTCGTATCCACCCCCCACTGTGAATGAAGCAACGTCCTCAGTGCGTGAATGAGAGAGAAAAGAGAGACTTAGCTTGTAAACCCGGCAGAAAGGCACTATCAAATCCCGTAACAGCCTCGTGTAAGCGTGACCTGAAACCCTATATCAAAATAGACAGAAACAATGCAAAGCATGCATGGGACATGGTCCTCGTGCCAAGATATATAATAGGGATATGGGGGTATAATAGTAATAAGGCCCTGTCACGTCAGAAAACTCGAAATGCAATACGTAACGCACAAAATGGATCGCTATAGATGGATAAATAACCCCTACGGGTAAAGTACAGAACATCTAAGCATAATAGAACGGCCATAGAGGCACATAATAGAAAAATCATCCCATAGTGCGTACAACAAAATCGAAGACACAAATAAGAATTGTAGCATGCCTTAAGGCTTACAACACCAACCAAACACAAAAAGTAGCATTTGAACACTGAAAGTAGATTCAAAAGTAGTACAAATGTAGCAAGTGGGCTAGACAGCTCATAACCAACCCTAACACCGGACACAGACTACAAAAAGAACAGCATATATAACAAATAAAATCATGTCTGTCCAGGTGCATCATCATCAGCAGCAGTGGGAGGAGCATCAGTGTTAGCTCCGGTCTCTAGCTCCTCTGTGTCCGCAGTCTCCTCATCAGACGAAGACGCATCCTCAGCCACAATCTGCGTGATAGCCTGCTAAATGTCGTCTGAAAATGGTAATCCATGGTACTCGGGGCGAATGCTTGAGGATCCTTCGGTTGTCTACCCTCACTCATTAGTCGAAGGAGAGTCAGAATATTGTCCTGTGTCTGCTTCTGATCCTCCATCCAGTTCCGGAAACTGTTTGCCATACTCAACCTCATCCTAACTGAGGGAGAAAAATAAAGAACTGGTGGTGCCTGACTAGGGCCAGCAGATGAACTAGGTTGCCCTGACGCCATACGAGCTAACTGAGCCGGAGTCTTACCCTTTTCTCTTTTTAGCACGGGGGTTCTTGGGCTTGTGATCCTCGTGTACTCCTTAACCTTGGCATCCCGTGACAAACTGGATATGAGATGTGGACAAATCAAACTTTGGGAATATACCATCTGATTGGCGGAAAACTCGTCATAGATCGCCTGACCCACGTCCATATTTAGCTTAAATTTTAGGGCATACAACATCCCAAGATCGGCAATATGGAAATGAGTCAAGTTGTTCTTGGGTAGAAGCCGGTTTTGGATGAACCGACATTGTACCTTCCAATCTTCACCCCAAGACGAGGTGACCAACTGTTTCCGTACCCCGCCATCTCCAAGTGTCCACTGAACATCCGGGCACACCAATAACCGGAGGCCCTCCAATGGATCCCCCACCGGCATCCTTCCGAGCCTTAATTTCCTCTTTATAGTCCAAACCATGTAAAGGTGCCAAAGCATACTTCTCGTTAATCACCTTAGCAGAAAACGGCACCTTCACCCCCCGAACCTTTACCATCCCCGTCTCTAAGCTCGACTCAGAGAAATTTGCATAAAATTCACGCACCATAGTGGCATTCACCTTCAACTCCGGGGTGGTCATCAACGCTCCCCACTTCCGATCCTTCAGATTCTTCCTAAAATTCTTATCAATGTTGTAGTCGTGAAAGGCTCTCTTTATTAGCATCGAACGGTGGGAATAATGCTTGTTGTACATATCTAATGCCTTAGGGTTTACGAAACGCCTATCCAACAGGATCAGGGGGACCTACAGTCTCCCTCCTCGGGGGCCTAACATTCTCCACCACCGGCTCACCCCCTTCAGCTCTAGTCTCAGGTGCAGCACCAGGTTCCCTAATTGCTTGCTCAACCCTAGGCCCCGTCTCAACTGTCCACTTTCTCACCAAAGGTACGTCATCTGTGTCAGAGTCCGATTCATCTCTCAATGATGCCCTAGCCTAACTCTGGGTTGCCTTAGGAGGGTTATGTCTCTCTGATCTCGATCCTCCGGTTGGGATTGACCGACCAAGGTTCTACCACCTTCTTCTTCTTACTAGCATCCCTAGAAATCTCCTTGCCATAACGTTTCTACCCCGAGGCTCCCTCTTTACCACCAGTACGCACCATACTGTCACAGACTGATAACCCAACCAAACCCGAAGCAAAGACAAGAAAAAACCAACCCGATTATCATCCAAACGGGATTTCCTAACAAAACCAACAAAAACCAAACAAAACCGTAATGCAGACATCCAAAACCCATCAACACCATCCACACATCGTCACCAAAGCAAAAACAAAGCAAAGCAAAGAAAAATAAGCCCAATCAGCGACAGTTCATGTAGGGTTCGAGTCGAAAATCGAACCTCACAAAAAAATGTGAATTAAAGCATGAAAAGCTTAGTGATTCTTACCAAGATTGATGCTAGGAGGCCGATGGAGTTGACGAAAAGTCCGGATGATACACAAATCGGCCAAAGTTTGGATTTTTTAAACTTGAAAACCGCCCTTGGTAGGGTCTCGAATCTGGACAAAACCGTGTTGTTTATGGATTTGGGTTAGTGAAATGAAATAGGAGGTCAATAGATGTTTGGGGAAGTTGAAATCGCTCCGATCGGGTTAGAAATGAAGAATCTAGGTGAAAAGTGCGTGAGGAGTCGGTTTTTTCGATTTAACTCAGATTTGAATAATGATGAACAACATGGGGGTATTTATAGAAGAAGAACGAACGCTCGTCTGCCTTGAGGTGAACGTTCGTTTACCTAGGCTATGAAGAACTGGACGAGCATTTGACGTGAACCAGACGCTCGTTTGGCTAATCACAAGACAAGTACAGAGAGTAGCAAAATTTGACGAACGTGCGTCTGAAGGGGGTCAAACGCCCGTTCGTGGATAGACTTGGACAAACGTGCGGTTGCAGAGAGGAAACATCCGTTGGAGGCCATATTTGGACAAAGCTCAGATTTTGGGTCCCGATTCGATTCTAACCTCCGTTCTAAACTTTTAGTATCAAAATACTCAGAAAACTCAGAAAATGGTGGGTTGCCTCCCACCAAGCGCCTTTGTTTTACGTCGTTGGCTCGACAGATGACTTATACTGTACTGGTTTTTTCAAAGTTATACCACCGGCACGAACGAGGAAACGAGGGTAGAAAGATAGGATGGTGGATTGATAAGATCAGAACATGTCAAGATCTTAAGTCCATGACGAGACTCAGAAAAGATCGATTAAGGTTCGGGATCAGTTAAATGCACAACTTCGAGAGCTTCATCGAAAGGTAACTTCTCATACTTCTTCAGACGAAGGCCGTTCGTGATGAACGTCCCGTGCTTTGGATGAGTTACCTCGATTGCTCTTGAATCAAAAACTCTCAATACCTTATAGGGTCCCGACCACCTCGACTTAAGCTTGCCTTGAAATAAGTGAAGGCGAGTATTATATAGAAGAACCTCATCACCAATGTTGAAAACACGAGGTTTAATCGACTTGTCGTGAAGCATCTTGGTCTTCTCTTTATACTTCGCCGAACAATCATAAGCTTGTAGGTGAAACTCATCTAGCTCGTTTAACTGGGCCATCCTCCTCTCACCGATTAACGCGTCATCCATATTCAGATGTTTAATCACCTAATAGGCCTTATGTTCTACCTCTACGGGGAGATGGCAAGCCTTGCCAAAGACAAGCATGTAGGGTGACATACCTATGGGTGTCTTGAACGCAGTTCGGTGTGCCCAAACCGCATCATCTAACTTCTTAGACCAATCCTTAATGTTCGACACGATCTTCTCAAGGATTTTCTAAATCCCTCGATTGGATACCTCAACTTGACCACTAGTCTGGGGGTGATAGGCAGTGCCTAACTTGTGAGTCACCCCATAGTTCATCAGCAGCTTATCAAACTCTCTGTTCGCAAAGTGACTGCCATTGTCACTGATTATCGCTCGAGGTACTCCAAAGCGGGACATAATATGTTTCTTAAGAAATCTGATAACTACATGTTTGTCATTAGTAGGCGAAGCGATTGCCTCAACCCACTTCGAAACGTAATCACAGGCAACAAGAATGCACTTATTTCCGAAAGAAGACAGATACGGTCCCATGAAGTCTAGTCCCCATATATCAAAAACTTCACACACTATTATCGGTTTCTGGGGCATCTCATTTCTCTTGGAGATCGGTCCTGAGTATTGACAGGCATCACATGTCTTTACATACGCATGTGCATCTTTGAAGATAGTGGGCAATAGAACCCACTTTGTAACACCTTCAACGCTGTTCTCTCGCCCGAGAAGTGACCACCGGCCTCTTTATCATGGTAGAACGAGAGAATACTCACTATCTCACTGTCATCAACACATCTCCTCAGAATTCCATCCGCACATAACCTAAAAAGTAAGGGATCCTCCAACATATATCGGTTCACCTCACTGTAGAACTTCTTCTTCTGGTTCTCATCAAACTCGGGATCTACGAACCCACACTCATGATAATTGACAAACGGTCCATACCACGGGTTCCCTTTCTTCCCACTCTGCATAAAATTTCCTCTCTTAACCGGGAGCATCGTATCCACTACGAACAACTGTTCATCCCGGAAACGGTCATCTATCTCAACCTTTGTAAAGCATCTCTCTTCACCCGGTTCCATCCTACTCAGGTGGTCAGCTACCACATTCTGACATCCCTTCCTATTCTTAATCTATACGACGAATTCTTGAAGGAGCAAGATCCACCTCAACAAGCGTGGTTTTGCGTCTTTCTTAGCAAACAGATATTGCAACGCATCATGGTCTATATGGACTATGACTTTCAACCCGACTAAGTACGACCGGAACTTATCGAAAGCAAAGACGATGGCTAGAAGTTCCTTCTCAGTGGTGGCGTACTTTTGTTGAGCCGGATTCAGGGTATGACTTGCATAGTAGATAGGTCGAAACAGCTTATCGACCTTCTGACCTAGGACTGCTCCTACAGCATAATCACTCGCATCGCACATGACTTCAAACTCCTTGGACCAATCGGGTGCCACTAAGATAGGAGCCGAAGTAAGAAGTTTCTTAAGGGTTCTAAAGGCATCTAGACATGCCGCATCAAAAACACCGGGAGCTCTCTTCATCAACTGAAGGGTGAGAGGTCTAGCAATTTAGGAAAAACCCGGGATGAACCTACGATAAAAACCTGCATGACCCAAGAATGAACTCAAGGTCTTCAGATTTGTGGGCATAGGCAGCTTAGCAATTGCCTCTATCTTAGCTCTATCAACCTCTATTCCCTTCCCCGACACTTTGTGGCCTAACACGATTCCCTCAGTGACCATGAAATGACACTTTTCCCAATTTAGAACTAGGTTTGTCTCTTCACAACGCTCAAGCACCTTATCAATATTAGACAAACATTCATCAAAGGTATCACCAAAAACACTCAAGTCATCCATAAAGACTTCCATGAATCGTTCTATCATATCAGCAAAAATGGCAACCATGCATTGCTGGAATGTCGCGGGTGCATACACAACCCGAACGGCATTCTTTTGAATGCGAATGTGCCATAAGGACACTTGAAGGTGGTCTTATCCTGGTAATGTATATCAATGTGGATCTGATAGTACCCATTGAAACCATCTAAAAACAATAAAATGCATGACCACTTAGACGCTCTAGCATTTGATCAATAAACGGGAGGGGGAAATGATCCTTTCTAGTTTTATCATTAAGCATGCAAAAATCAATGCAAACCCGATGACCAGTAACTAAGCGAGTAGGAATGGGCTCACCTTTATCATTTAGCTCAACAGTGATACCTCTTTTCTTGGGCACAACTTGTGTGGGGCTCACCCACTCACTATCAGATATCGCATAGATTATCCCTAGCTCCAGCATCTTCACGACATCTTTTCTTACCACTTCTTGCAAATGTGGGTTCAGCCGTCTCTGAAATTTCCTGACCGGCTTAGAACCCTCTTCGAGGATTATTTTGTGCTTGCAGATGTCAGCACTAATCCCCTTAATGTTTACCATCTTACATCCGAAGGCCTTTTTGTGTTTCTTCAGAACGTGAATCAACTTAGCTTCCTGCAAAACGGTTAGTGCAGACCAAATAATAAGAGGAAGTAATTTATCAGGTTCTAAGAATACATACTTTAAATGCTCAGGAAGTGGTTTCAACTCAAGATCAGTCGGTGGTTCCACGATTGATGGCTTTGGCAGCTTGCCAGTCAAACCGAGCTCTAACTTCTTGTTCCATCCCGCGTCGACATAGGGAGTCGACTCCAAATGATATACCTGAATTCTCATTCTTGGGTCATCATCTCCGCGGTGCTTGACTTCATCAAGCATTCCTCCATCGGTTCTTGTTATCCCTGCAGGTTAGTGTGCTCCAAAATACACGGATATATAGCATCAACAGAAAAACAATCGGTCTTTTCATCCTCAGGATGTTTCATTGCATTATAAACATTAATGGACACACTATCCCCGACTCGTAGTATGATTTCCCCCCTCTTAACGTCTATCAAGGTCTCTCTTGTGTTCAAGAAAGGCCGACCTAACAAAAGAGGAGTCTTTGCATGCATATCCATGTCTAAAACTACGAAGTTAACAGGGAAAACAAACTTGTCAACCTGCACTAGCACATCTTCAGCTACACCCATCGGTGTTCTAACAGACCTATCCGCCATCTGTAGGGTCATCCCTGTTGGTTCTAACTTACCCAATCCCAACTTCTCATAAATTCCTCTAGGCATCAGGCTCATAGAAGCCCCTAGATCACACAACACATTTTTAAACACTGTCCCTCCAATAGTGATGGGGATGGTAAAGCTACCTCTATCCTGCATCTTAGGGGGTATCCTATTCTCAAAAATTGCAGAACATTCCTCACTCCAATGCACCATCTGTTGCATCTTCTCCTTACTCGACAACATTCCTTTTAAAAATTTGAAATATGGAGGAATGCTCGAAATAGCCTCTAATAGGGGAATGTTTACCTGTACCTTCCTCAGGATATTCAGAAATCTCGCCTGACCTTGGGTCAGTATGTCCTTTCTGGGTCCCTTAAGAGGGTAGGGTAAAGTACTAACATCAAAATCCGAGGTAGGAGGAGGAATTCTGTTTTGTTTACCTTTTGCTTTAGGTGGTGATGGCTCTTCTTCTTTGATGTCCAAGACTACATAGTCTTTCTTCGGTTTTGCCTCTTCCAATGCTTTCTTGTTCGCCTCCGCTAATGCTTTCTTTGTGGCCTCCAACTCTTTTCTTATTGCAGCCATTTCTTTCTCAACACTACCAATTTTTAAATCTTCAATCTCGAATTCACCATACATGGCCCCTTCACGGTCAACTACCTTCTCTTTTTCAACTTTCTCAGTTTCCGCTTTCTCTGCCTATAGTTCTTTCTTCTTATCACTTGGACCAACCTCTTTACCACTTCGTGTGAACACAGCATTCACACCCCTCGGGTTTCTCTCAGTATTACTCGGGAGCCCACCACTCAGATTTGTCTTTAGAGTGTCAGTCATTTGCCCTACTTGGGTCTCCAAGTTCCGAATAGCAGAATGGGGGGCCACTTTTTGCTCTACAACATTTTTGTTCAACTCAGATACAGTCCTATCCAGTCTCTCCAGGAGTATCTCAGCGGACGTCTTCTGAACACCTGACATATTCGATTGCGGGTTATTTTGATTGCTTTGGTGGAGATGAGCATTCGGATGCTGATAGGTGCCAGAATTGTTGTTTCTCGTCGGCTGGCTTACTTGCTCATTCTGATTGTTCTGCTGGCCCTGATTTTGACTCCATTCTTGATTCTGACCCCAATTCTGACTTTGCTGTCGCTGTTGGCATTGTGGTTGAGATTGCTGATTATGGTTATTCTGGTAGTTGCCTTGGTTCTGATTCTGGTAGGAATTCTGATTCTGGGGGTGTTGGTTCCATGATCGGTTGTATGAGCTTTGGTGTTGTCTAAAACCTTGGACTTGATTATTGTTATAATTCCAGTTTTGATTCTATCCCAGATTCCAACCTTGACCTTGCTGACTCTGATTCCACTGTCCCCTACTACCTTGTCCAACATAGCTCACATCATATTGCTGTGAATCATCACCCATACCATACTCCATTAGGGGCCCTTGCTGATTGTCGAAATGATGATTCCACTGTTGATAACCATGATCCTACTGATTTGTATTCATCGGCCCCATTGCATGCACATTCATCTTCTGCTGATCATTCTGATTCCCAAACTGTTGTTGTGCTTGGTTAGGTGCCAACTGCTATGGGTAAGTGAACATTTTCGGTGATGTACACTCCAATGCTGAGTGTCCACCTCCACATAGTTGGCATTGATGTGCCTTCTTTCACTCCAACTCTATTTGGTCCATCTTTAGTACCATTTCTTGCATCTTATCATGCATGGCTGTCTCTCTATCCAACTCTTCTTTCAAAGATTTCACACTTTCCATTGGAGATTTCTTCTTCCTACTAGACCCCCATTGTCCTTCTCCATCTGCCGCATTTTCAATTTGTCTCAAAGCTTGTTCTAGCGGCGGATTCATAATATCTCTGCCACTTGCGGCGTTCAGCTTGTTCTGGTCCACTGGCTCTAAAGCCCTGAATAGTATAATCACTTGCTCAACAGTGGAAAAATAGTGTGGAGGGCATCTCTTCAGTAGACCCTTAAATCTCTCATATGTCTCCTACAGTGTCTCTCCCTCGAGACCATCAAACGAAGAGATTTCTTCTTTCAATTCCAGAATCTTCACCTGAGGAAAGTACTTTCTCAGAAACACTCGTACCACATCTGCCCACGTATGAAATGAATCATTAGGTAATGAATCGTACCAGTCTTTAGCAGCTCCTCTAAGTGAAAACGGGAAAACTATCAACTTTATCGCCACATCACTTACCCCATTATACTTCATTGTCCCACATATTTGTAGGAAATGATCCAGAAAGCTGTTTAGGTTCTCAGTTGACTTCTCGTGGAACAAGGCATGTCCCAACATGTTCAAGATGTTTTGCTTTATGTCCATGTTGTTGGCATTGATAGGGGCACTCTAATTGGGTTGTGCCCCGTGACTTCCTAAGGTGTTGTGACGTAGTCTCGACAGACTCTTGGTCCCTGTCCCTGCTGAGCTCTCTGTGGCTGATAATTCTGCTGTTGATTGAACTGGTACATCGGTGGTTGCTGATTATATGGGTTTGGAACCCCTGTTGGTTTCCTTGATCTCTTAAAATCTACAGCAATCGGTTTACAGTATCTTGGTCGAATTCTGGCCCGAAATTCTGGGCATTATGTCCAATCCATGTTCTCTGATTAAACTGTAAGGTAACCAACTGATGTAACACTGTATCGTCCCTCCTTAACCGTTCGTCACGAGGGTTCCTCAGTGGAGTGTGCAATGGCAATGTCGCATTACCACCAGTAGTGTTTGAGGGATGACCTTGTGCATTATGTTCATCGATGGGATCTTTGCCATCTCTACGAGTCGTTATATCGCCCATATCTTCAGAGGAATCTGATAGTGAGCTTTCTACTACCCCTTCTTCTTCAAACAAAGGGTTCGGACTAGCAATCAGGATCTCTCCTCGGCGCTGACTGTTTCTGTGACGTGCAAACGCTTCAATTTCTTCAATCGGTTCGATAAGAGGTTCTTTGGAGCTTCGGGTCATTCACTGTAAAATAGGAAACAACAAGAAAACAAAATAAAAATGACCAAGCCCAAGCTTTCGGTCAACTTAAAAGATATTAAATGTTACTCCCCGGCAACGACGCCAAAATTCTTGATAGCAAAATACTTAACCGCTAACTTTCATCGATAAAGTATCGGGTCAACGGAAGTAGAGTGGTCACAAGGTCGAATCCACAGGGAGTAATGTCTAAGTACCAAAGCTGACGTATAACTTAGTTCAGATCAAAATAATGGTGGAGGATATTATACTAATGTGGAAATAAATATTATACTAACGAGTTTTACTTCTAGATATTTAAGAGTATAGCCGAACTATGATCCCACGAGCTACTTTTACCCCTAAGGAAGGACTTGACAGGGAGCGTGTCTTAACCGACCTACCTATCCTAAGTAGTTTAACGACATCCACGGGTGCCAACTCCTAATTCTAGTGATTAGACTGAACAACTCGATCTAACCACCCTATGTGAAGCTAACCGACTCTCCCTTTAGAAAACCGATTATCCTAACATGATTAAGTTCTAGAGTTGCTCGAACAACGATGACAAACCTCTGTATTGGAAACGGACCTAACAACTAGGCCGAATCTACGCAACGATCCTAAAACTCCTTTCCCACATCTCACCGCAAAATGCATCTATAAGTTCGATGTGCGTGACAGTGAACTAGGTGATCAATCTAATTCAAATATATTATAATAAGTTTTAGGACGTGGATTAATCGTTTAAACATAATATTACACACTACACAAATCCCTATCTCATCCCCCTTAGGGTTTTCGCTCGCTTTCACATAATTCGACTACACATGCAATTAACTACTCATGATCATACTGATAAACGAAATAAGAAAGGAAAACATGCTAGAAAGAATAAAATAAAACAAATTCATTACCATATAATATGCAGAAAATCTGATCCAGAAAAGTATGAAGAAATAATTACTCTGAAAGTCGAATCTTTGGAACTTGAAACGTAAATCTAAGCTATAAAAAGTATGTAGAATCGAAGGGTGTTATCTAGGGAATCAATGGATCAAAGGATGATCAACCTACACTACAACTACACCAAAATCGCCCTAAATATGTCTAAAGTCGGTATATCCTCTGAAGGGGCTGAATGAGTTGCATATTTATAATGCTAGGTTAATTTCTACTGTTGTCGGTGCCGGACGAGCGTTTGAGCCCTAGTGAACGCTCGTCTGGCCTGGAAATCTTGATGATATTTGGGTTTCGTCTTTAGTGAACCAGCGTTTGGCTCCTCCTAAACGCCAGTTCATGGATCATTCCTTGAGGGACAAACGCCCATCTGATTGCCTGAACGCCCGTTTGGATTATATGAGCTTTCTTGATTCGGGCTGAACCCACCCAAACGCCAGTTTGGGGGTAATTTGGATGCTTGGTTGCCTAAAAACCCAACTTTCAGTATCAATGCCACTTCTGTTAAACGGCCGTTTGGACTGGCCAAACGCCAGTTTGGGTAGTGCTTGATTCAAACGCCAGTTTGGGGTAGGGAAAGCTCCAGTTTGCCTTGATTTTCACTCCAAGCTTGATTTTCCTCCACTTTCATGCTACTCTCGTGCCATGAACATATTTCTCAATCCAAAACATTGCCTTACGGGTCCTCGAGTCACCTAAATCCTACAATAACATGTACGAACAAACACCACGCATAATTCCGCAAGACAAAAGTGCTCGGAAAATAGTTAAATATCGTTAAAAAGGTGGAGTTTACTATCGATGCGACAATTTAACTCCCCGTGCGTATAACGCTCGATATTACTCTTAAACAGGTCTAGAACTACCTAAAACATGTCAATAAAGTGATAAACGGAGATTAAACTGCACACCAAAGTACAGTAAGCTGACTTCCATCAGAGGGTCTGCTGAGGTTTCGGGTACAGCTGAGTTTATATCTGGGCAATGATCAGCTGGGTGGGATCAGCAGGGTGATCCAACATCTGGGGCATTTATGGCAATCCGACAAAGATTCTTGGCGGTTAGGAGGGATCTGTGCCTATATATACCAATTCTATTGATCATTGTAAAGTGTGTAATTCATCTGAAATTCAGTGCATAATAAAATATCTTTTTCTGTCCGGGGAGTAGTCGGCACAACGCCGGAAACCACGTTAAATCTTATGTTTTTCTTGTTTCTGTTCCTTTATATGATTGTTTATGTTAGATTGCATCTTTGTTTATCTTATTGCATCTAGATTCTCTCTATCCTATTATAACATGAATATAGACTTCAAGATGTATAAGCGGATTAGCAGCACAAGATATCAGCAAGAGCAAGCAACTACTAACACAGAGTGGGGCAAGACAAATCACACAAAGTTTCAAAACTAAGACTCAAAAGCCATAATTGAATCCTCAGACAATTGAAAGAGGGTACAACAAAATAAAATGACAAGATATAGTTAGACTGGCTTTAGAGATCACAAAGTCAAATATACTTATGTGTCACTTCAATATTCTTAGTTATCACTAAAGTGTATTATGACCTCTAGTTATGAACAGGACCAATCAAACTCTATCTAAACATAACCAACAGGTTTAGTAACAAAACACTGGACTATTAAACTATCAAAAACACAGATGAACAAAGGACAAAAAGGTGTCAAAGTTTGAGTACCTTCAAACACACACTAAAGAACACCAGACAAGAACTCGACCACTGACGCTTGCAACTCACGAATTACTAGCAATAGGACTAGGTCTATCATATTATATTGAAGTCGAGTCGAGGTCGAATCCACAGAGACTCATAAGACACAAATTAACTAAGATTGAGAACAATTAAGATGTTCGATGACCAAAAATGGTGCAGAGAAGTAAACAATGGTAACAGTGAACACACAAGAATATGCAAAATCAATACTCCGAGTTTCTAATGAATTAGTTCTAACTATGAGTTATTAGTTATTTCCCCCAATCTATGCATTGATCTACCTCGTTGTGAATTTTAATTCTTTAACAACTATGGGTGCTATCCCCTAAACTTATGCTAATTCCATGGGACGGACAGTAGGTACCTATGTGCAATTAACCTCCTTCATTGGTTGTATTAATCCACATGCAATAAGATCTAGGGATAGCTGGCTCAGGACCGAGAACCTCCCTAAGTAACCACCGTGGATTGACTGGCACGTTCCTAAGGATCAATCAAGACCTTGTCCTATCAACACTTCACCTTGCAAGTCCTTCATGCTAATTTACGATAACATGCAAATAAATGATCAGGCTAAAAAACATGTAAATTAAATCTGTCGATCAGACGTAGCTGGTGCCGATTATCATGAATTAGGATTTACTAGGTGTCTCGTAATTGAGATAAAGACAGTCGCTATTGCGAGAGAGCGCAACCTCTATTTCATGATTTTTTCACCAACGATTCAGATCTATGCACATATAGGGTAAATAAACTAACTACTACATAGTAGAACTAAATTAAGCAATTAAACTATACTAATCACAAAGGAAAACAATAGATATACATCTAGAGAAAGGCATAAAACTATACCCTCAATGCCGAGCGTAGATCCTCCGCAGATCTCTCCCTAAAAGGCGATTCCATCGGATCCGTGACTTAAACTCATAGGAAATAAAAAAAAAGACTTTTTATTGCATAATACTTGTAATATTCAAAGTACAATGAAATTGAGGTGTGATGCCTCTTATTTATAGCTGAATAAACCGACTTAGCAAGCATAAAAACTACCGCTCGTCCAAGAAAACGTGTTTCCCGAAGTTTCTAGGATGCTCAAATTTACGGCGATGGGTCTCGCTATTGTGAGGTAAGTTTCATAATTTTTCTCTTTGCCTACTCAACTTGGAAGGTCCTAGAATGCCCTAGGCCTAATTCTTCATCCAGTCCGCTCTAGAATCCGTCTCAACACTTGGTCCAAATCTTGTTACCTGAAAAGTGTCCAATAACACACGAAATAAAACCAATTCTGGGAATAATAATAACAAATACCGATTTCTCGATTCATGAACCCGACATAGATCAGTCAACACAAATGGTTCATATAAATGGCGAAAACAACTAGTTTCTTAGAATAGGTAAAATGTTGATTACGTATGATGTATCATTTTAAGCATCATCAACTACCCCCCACTAGCCTTTTGCTCATCCTCGAGCAGAGTATCAAGCCTTTTTCCTTTACGATATTCATCATTGGCTATGCAACGGGCGTCGATCAACAAAGCCCTAAGCTCGCTATCAACAGGGCGACATGAAGCATTGGGGGCCGACCTTCTCGCCCCCCAGCTCACAGTCCGTTAAAATCAATCAAACACGTTTTTGATATGTCCAACCGTATCAGTATTAGATATAGCTTATAGTAACACAAAAGTGGTATAATTGGAAAATTAATCAAACTTGAATGCAACTGGGGCGCATATATCAACATGGTAGTTATTGACCACCATAAAATTTGCCCTGCTACAAAATCCAACACACATTACTATATTTTAAAAGCATCCATGTGCTTACAATACTAGATTACATAGTAAAAGCAACCTTGTGCTCCACAATTACTTCAAATACATAAGTTCCCAAACCCATGTACTATTACTACTAAGTAAATACATCTTTCCTCCTTACTTTCCTCGTTCCACACAACCTAACTAAAATTCTGTAATGTCTATGACTCCATCATGCGTAACCACAAACACTGCATGAAGCTCGTGAAACACAACAGTAAGTATAAACGCCTTGGAAACATGAAAACTCTACGAAAATGAGAAGGTGAGGGAGAGAAAATAACATCCTCAAAAGTAAAATTGGTAGTCACCCTCCTACGTACCCTCATCAACGTTGGGTGTTGTTCATCTGCTAAATGTTAAATTATTAAGAAATGAGTTATAAAGCTGAGTAAGGAAATCCACATCAAGGGGAACAAACCGTTATTGGGTTGATGTCAAAGTTCCAGTTTCCCTTTCACAAACATAGAATGCATAAGCATAACAAAATCAACAAATTAACACTACATGACATATAATTCAGACATCTACTAGACTACATACCTAACACAACAAATAAACATAAATCATTATCATTACCTTGAATCCAAATTACTTTTCTAATTCATCATTTTTAAGGTTAGATTTAAAACAATGTAAAAGCATAATCTTTAAACTAAAGACGAACCTTTTGATAAAAAGAATTCCTTACCTTAAAGATGAGTCGGACTACAAACCGAACATCAACTAACTTCCAAATATTATTTTAATCTACAAATAACAACGATTAACCTTCGAATCTAGCATAATTATGATCAAATCCAATGACTACAATAAAAATATTAGATCTTACCTTCATAAGATGAATCTACGCCTGAAACTGCTGTTGTAGTCAAAACTGCTTTGAAATCACTGTTCTGACTTGCCAGACAGAACCCATAAAAGCCATGTGAAGCTTTTAGAGACTTAATCTAGGGCAATTTCCCGGGTGAGGGGCCGGGGAAGCGGCTGAGGCTTTTCTGAAAACTGGAAAAACATGAATTATGTGAAGTCTAGGGCTATCTAAAGGACTTTTATTGGAATTCTGAGCCTAGGTCAGTTTTAAGGTGTCCTGTAGGAAAAGAAAATGTTAATCAACCTTAAACTACTAGGAGAATAAAACTGAATTCCAAAAGACGGAAATGCCCTTAGTTAAAATTTCGAGGTTTTACATTCTTCCAACATTAAAAGAAATTTCGTCCTCGAAACTGGGTAATATGCCCCCTCAACACATCCTCAATGCACTCTGATCAACCAAAGATATCCAAGCCTATATTAAAAAATCAACTTTTAAAACGTATATACTTCTGGGGATAACACCTTATGAATTTCAAATCCAGGATAGCAGTGTTTACGACCAAACTTTTCTGACTTAGGTTCGCCCAAGTTTCCCTAACATAGTCTTTGATACCAACTATAAGGCCCATATCCCGGATACTAAGTATTTATGTAGACAATAAATGTTTGGCACGTGAAATTTATAGCAAACCTTAAATCTTTTGTAAGCCTTATGTCATATTAGAGTAATTAACAAACGCGTGGAAGAAAACAAACAAACAAAAGACTCGGGAATCTTGACCTCGGAGTCTTCAATTAAACAACTCAACTGAAATACAACTGATATCAAACTAGAATCACAAATATATTGTAACATACATTACAACTCAACTTGACTAAAAAGAAATTGTTGAAACACAATAAACTTTAGGACTTCATTCCTAAGTTTTCTCTTCAATCTCATATCCAACTCGTCTTCAATGTGTATATCTTCTTATTCCAAATATAAATGTGAGCATTCATGACTGTAAGTAAGGAGAATGGAAATCAAAACGGAGATTATGTTTGTCGGGTGTCGGGACACATAACTTGAATCTACTTCTTCCAGTTACAAAAAAGTTGAAAGCTATCATTTGAAACATTAAGAAAACTACTTTTAAAACACAACTTGAAACATAAAGGAAAGCCACTTTAAAACCACGTTGAACAATGCATAGAAAATGTTACCTAATAACTATGTTCAGGTCATCTTGCATGTACTTGTCTAGTGTATTTCTTACTTAACATGTTCGTGTTCTTCTAATCAAACTTACATAAGCTATTTACCATCATATACTATACTGGCCCTTACTTATCATGTTCATGGACTTGGCATATTCATGTTTTTATCTTGTCTTTCGTATTCATGTTTCGTTACATAGAACTAATTAATCGCTTAACTTGAGGGCATGCTGTGACATGGGGAACATGACTAGGCATACGTCCAACATGGGACAGGGTGCCCCGTTCAATACATTTCTTAGAAACGACATGGGGAATACAACAGTCACACATCCAACATGGGACTTTGAATACCTATGGTACTCCGTCAGTACATCGCAAGGTCACTAACTATGAACAAGTAGGAGCACATAAATCACATAAGTTCATGTTAAATTTCGTATCTTACTTACTTGAGCAGTCGAAGGCCGTAACAACACCGAACTCTCAACTTATCTCCACTACTCATAACCAGAATGCATAAAACAATTTACAGAAGAGTATCTAGAAAACCAGACAATACTTTGAATTCAATATTAAAGTTAACCAGCCAACTATGATCATATTTGTATTCGTGCAGTTTAACAGAAAATAGTATTCAAAACAAAGTAATAACATAATCTTTAATCTCTTTTTGATAAAAAGAACTCCCTACGTTAAAACCAAGAACTACTAGTAAACTATGGATCTTACCTTCATAATATGAATCTAAGCCTGAAACTGCTGCCAGAGTCAAAACTACTTTGATATCACTTTTGTGACATGCCACACGAACCTAGAAATGCTAATTTAAGCTCTCAGTGGCTAAGTCTAGGCTGATTTCCAGGGTGAGGAACTTGAGCGGCTGAGGCTTTTCTGAAATCTTGAAAAACGCGAACTCTGTGAAGTCTATCGCTATCTAGAGGCCTATTATATTTTCTGAGCCTAGGTCGGTTTTAAGGTGTCTCAGAGGAAAAGAATATCTTAATTAACCTTACACTAATAGGAGAAGAAAACCTAATTCAAAAAAGGCGGAAATAACCTTAGTTACAAGTTCGGGGTTTACATTATCTTTTTCAACAATCATTTTTTAATTAACATTGATATAAGGAAATGTAGTAGCACATTTTCTAATACCAATTGGTTTTAGTATAACGGTAAACGCTTGATCATGATATGGTATCGGAGCAGGAGATCCCGAGTTCAAGCCCCGCTTCCAGCACAATTAAAACAAGACAAGTGTTGGGTCTCTCTCCCTTCTTATAGACTCACACCTGGGGTCGTGATATAAGAGAAATAATAGCACATTTACTAGCACCAATTGATTTTAGGACAACGGTAAGCGTTTCATCCTAATAAACATTCATATCTTTTGATTTACATCTCTCAAAATGATAATTCTTTCATTATTATTTTCATCCTATTTGTTTTAATACTTCACTTGATAACCACCAATTGATTTTAGTACAACGGTAAGCGTTTCATCCTAATAAACATTCATATCTTTTGATTTACATCTCTCAAAATGATAATTCTTTCATTATTATTTTCATCCTATTTGTTTTAATACTTCACTTGATAACACGCCGTCGTTACCCATGTGAATAATTGCCAAATTTACTCACTAATTTTCGACAGTGTATTTCTTAAATTATTATGTAGAAATGTGGTGTCGAATGCTAAAATAAAAATCACAAAAACTAAAAAAAATGATGAAAGAATTATAATTTCTAAGGTTATTAATTGGGATATATAAGTGCTTCAAAATAATGGATAATAGTAAAAAAAACAAAAAAAACAAAACAAGCCCTCAGAAAAGGTAAAACGGAAGAGAAATGTTGTGTAACAACAAAATATGCATAACAAATGCAACAAAAAACTATAATTTATAAGGTTATTAATTAGGATATATAAGTGCTTCAAAATAATGGATAATAGTAAAAAAAAAAATTAAAAACAAAACAAGCCCCCAGAAAAGGTAAAACGAAAGAGAAATGTTTGTGTCACAACAAAATATGCACAACAAATATAGCAAAAAAAATTTAAATCATTGATTTTATTAAAACCTATATGATTCAATAATTCCCACATCATAATCAATGACACACACCAAAATATGATATGTACAATATTATTGACATTTTATTATGGTATTATCATTACTCAAAACGAAATTCTCGGACACAAAAAGTAAACAAAAGAAATAAGTGGTTTTTTTTTTTTTTTTTTTGCAATAGAAACAAGTGCTTCTTTAAGACAAACAAACACACACACACACAAAAAAAAAAAAACAAAACAAAACAAAACAAAAACCAATAGATAAAACAGTCAAAAACTACCGGATGCCAGATCAGCATGAGACAGAAAACAAATCCCATACTCTTGCGTGGCGCCGATGGGGTTTCAGTTAACGCCCACAAATTTCCGTGAGAAATGTTGGCGCCAATGACCCACTTTGATATAACAATATGTTTTATATTTATTTTAATATTTCATATATTTATAAAGAATCATCCGAGAAAAAAACATTATTGAAATCTCAAATGATTGTAATTGTAGACAAATTGAGTAACTTTTCTCAAACAAAAGGAGATGCATTTCAAACTTATACCTCAGAGTGAACCGAAGCATTTGGAAATAATAAACGACTGAATCTATCGACACCATAAAAATACTAAGGACATATTTTTATTTATTTTATACACCACATAATCACTCAATGCATAACTTAAAAATAATCTATATAATAATTTTTAAAAACTATACGTTTTCATCCTTCGTGTTTTATAAATAAACTCTTTAGTCCCTTACTTTTTAACTTCTAACTCGTCACTTTTTAAAAATCCTTTAACTTCCTCTACATCTTCATTACTTCTATTTAACTTTCATTTGAAACAAATTTGTGTCTACAACCCTAAGAAATTTGCCGGAGTTCTCGTCGGAAATTTCGTCGGAAAACCGCAAGTGAAGCTAAGAACAACATCACTTTGATCCAAATCATGTAAGTATCTTATTTTGTTTGCATTTCGGTGAAACTAGTTTTAGCTTAGAATAGGTGAAATGTTGATGTCGTAGGATGTATCATTTTAAGCATCATCAACTACCCCCCACTAGCCTTTTGCTAGTCCTCGAGTAGAGTATCAAGCCTTTTGCCTTTACGATATTCATCATTGGCTGTGCAACGGGCTTCGATCAACAAAGCCCTCATCTGGCTATCAACAGGGCGACATGAAGCACTAGGGGCCGACCTGCTCATCCCCCAGATCACAGTCCGCCAAGGGCGGAGCCAGGATTTTCATTTGGGGTGGGCTAATGAACTATATCGAATTCGTCGGGTGGGCTGGATTAAGAATATTTTATGGATCGAACAAGACTACATACATTTACTAGTGTAATATTTTTTTTTTCGGGTGGGCTTAGCCCCCCCTAGTCCACACATACCTCCGCCCTTGCAGTCCGCCAGCTCGGACAAAGCCCGCTTGACTAGGCAACTGAGTTGATACACGACGGTTACAAGGCGAAGATCCTGCAGCGGTTACCACCAAGCTCACCCAAGTAGAGCCCACCACATCAGCCATGCTCTTACTTATGCTTTAAATACATTTAATTATGCCTTAATTACCGCCGAGTCTTAGTCCCTATAACTAGCGGAATTTGTACCCTGAAAAAGAGATATCTTAATGAAAAACACGGACAACCTCTGTCAATTTGACGACGGCTTTAATGTTCTACATATCTTCATATTTTCTTCATCTTGTTCTTGAACGTCTTCATATTGTTCTTGAACACCACCACATAACCACCAGAGAAATCATTCCATTTCACTGGATATCCACCGTTAAAATCAATCAAACACGTTTTTGATATGTCCGACCTTATCAGTATTAGATATAGCTTATAGTAACACAAAAGTGGTATAATTGGAAAATTAATCAAACTTGAATGCAACTGGGGCGCATATATCAACATGGTCGTTATTGACCACCATAAAATTTGCCCTGCTACAAAATCCAACACACATTACTATATTTTAAAAGCATCCATGTGCCTACAATACTAGATTACATAGTAAAAGCAACCTTGTGCTCCACAATTACTTCAAATACATAAGCTCCCAAACCCAAGTACTATTACTACTAAGTAAATACATCTTTCCTCCTTACTTTCCTCGTTCCACCCAACCTAACTAAAATTCTGTAATGTCTATGACTTCATCATGCGTAACCACAAACACTACATGAAGCTCGTGAAACACAACAGTAAGTATAAACGCCTTGGAAACATGAAAACTCTACGAAAATGAGAAGGTGAGGGAGAGAAAATAACATCCTCAAAAGTAAAAGTGGTAGTCACCCTCCTACGTACCCTCATCAATGTTGGGTGTTGTTCATCTGCTAAATGTTAAATTATTAAGAAATGAGTTATAAATCTTAGTAAGGAAATCCACATCAAGGGGAACAAACCGTTATTGGGTTGATGTCAAAGTTCCAGTTTCCCTTTCACAAACATAGAATGCATAAGCATAACAAAATCAACAAATTAACACTACATGACATATAATTCAGACATCTACTAGACTACATACCTAACACAACAAATAAACAAAAATCATTATCATTACCTTGAATCCAAATTACTTTCTAATTCATCATTTTTAAGGTTAGATTTAAAACAATGTAAAAGCATAATCTTTAAACTAAATACGAAACCTTTTGATAAAAAGAATTCCTTACCTTAAAGATGAGTCGAACTACAAACCGAACATCAACTAACTTCCAAATATTATTTGAATCTACAAATAAACAATGATTAACCTTCGAATCTAACATAATTATGATCAAATCCAATGACTACTATAAAAATATTAGATCTTACCTTCATAAGATGAATCTACTCTTGAAACTGCTGTTGTAGTCAAAACTGCTTTGAAATAACTATTCTGACCTACTAGACAGAACCCATAAAAGCCATGTGAAGCTTTTAGAGACTTAATATAGGGTGATTTCCCGGGTGAGGGGCCGGGGAAGCGGCTGAGGCTTTTCTGAAAACTGGAAAAACATGAATTATATGAAGTCTAGGGTTATCTAAAGGACTTTTATTGGATTTCTGAGCCTAGGTCAGCTTTAAGGTGTCCTGTAGGAAAAGAAAATATTAATCAACCTTAAACTACTAGGATAATAAAACCAAATTCAAAAGACGGAAATACCCTTAGTTAAAATTTCGAGGTTTTACATTCTTCCAACATTAAAAGAAATTTCGTCCTCGAAACTGGGTAATATGCCCCCTCAACACATCCGCAATGCACTCTGATCAACCAAAGATATCCAAGCCTATATTAAAAAATCAACTTTTAAAAGGTATATACTTCTGGGGATAACACCTTACGAATTTCAAATCCAGGATAGCAGTGTTTACGACCAAACTTTCCTGACTTAGGTTCGCCCAAGTTTCCCTAACATAGTCTTTGATACCAACTGTAACACCCATATCCCGGATACTAAGTATTTATCTAGACAATGAATGTTTGGCACGTGAAATTTATAGTAAACCTTAAATCTTTTGTAAGCTTATGTCATATTAGAGTAATTAACAAACGCGTGGAAGAAAATAAACAAACAAAAGACACGAGAATCTAACCCTCGGAGTCTTCAATTAAACAACTCAACTGAAATACAACTGATTTCAAACTAGAATCACAAATAAATTGTAACATACATTACAACTCAACTTTACTAAAAAAAATTGCTGAAACACGATAAACTTTAGGACTTCGTTCCTAAGTTTACTCTTCAATCTCATATCCAACTCGTCTTCAATGTGTATAACTTCGTATTCCAAATATCATGACTGTAAGTAAGGAGAATGAAAATCAAAACGGAGATTCATGTTTGTCGGGTGTCGGGAGACATTACTTGAATCTACTTCTTCCAGTTACAAAAAAGTTGAAAGCTATCACTTGAAACATTAAGAAAACTACTTTTAAAACACAACTTGAAACATAAAGGAAAGCCACTTTAAAACCAAGTTGAACAATGCATAGAAAATGTTACCTAATAACTATGTTCAGGTCATCTTACATGTACTTGTCTAGTGTATTTCTTACTTAACATGTTTGTGTTCTTCTAATCAAACTTACATAAGCTATTTACCATCATATACTATATTGGCATGTTCATGTCTTACTTATCATGTTCATGGACTTGGCATATTCATGTTCTTATCTTGTCTTTCGTATTCATGTTTAGTTACATAGAACTAATTAATCGCTTAACTTGAGGGCATGCTATGACACGGGGAACATGACTAGTCATACGTCCAACATGGGACTGGGTGCCCCGTTCAGTACATTTTCTTAGAAACGACATAGGTAATACAACAGTCACATATCCAACATAGGACTTTGAATACCTATGGTACTCCGTCAGTACATCGCAAGGTCACTAACTATGAACAAGTAGGAGCACATAAATCACATAAGTTCATGTTAAATTTCGTATCTTACTTACTTAAGCAATCGAAGGACGTAACAACACCGAACTCTCAACTTATCTCCACTACTCATAACCAGAATGCATAAAACAATTTACAGAAGAGTATCTAGAAAACCAGACAATACTTTGAATTCAATATTACAGTTAACCGGCCAACTCTGATCATATTTGTATTCGTGCAGTTTAACAGAAAATAGTATTCAAAACAAAGTAATAACACAATCTATAATCTCTTTTTGATAAAAAGAACTCCCTACCTTAAAACCAAGAACTACTAGTAAAATATGGATCTTACCTTCATAGTATGAATCTAAGCCTGAAACTGCTGCCAGAGTCAAAACTACTTTGATATCACTTTTGTGACATGCCACACGAACCTAGAAATGCTAATTTAAGCTCTCAGAGGCTAAGTCTAGGCTGCTTTCCAGGGTGAGGAACTTGAGCGGCTGAGGCTTTTCTGAAAACTTGAAAAACGCGAATTCTGTGAAGTCTATGGCTATCTAGAGGCCTTTTATATTTTCTGAGCCTAGGTCGGTTTTAAGGTGTCTCAGAGGAAAAGAATATCTTAATTAACCTTACACTAATAGGAGAAGAAAACCTAATTCAAAAAAGGCGGAAATAACCTTAGTTACAAGTTCGGGGTTTACATTATCTTTTTCATCAATCATTTTTTAAAATTGATATAAGAAAATGTAGTAGCACATTTTCTAATACCAATTGGTTTTAGTATAACGGTAAACGCTTGATCCTGATATGGTATCGGAGCAGGAGATCCCGAGTTCAAACCCCGCTTCTAGCACAATTAAAAAAAACCAAGTGTTGTGCTCCACTCTATTCTTATAGGCCCACACTTCCAAAAAAAAAAAAAAACAAGTCAAGTGTTGTGTCTCTCTTCCTTCTTATAGACTCACACCTAAGGGTCGTGATATAAGAGAAATAATAGCACATTTACTAGCACCAATTGATTTTAGTACAAAGGTAAGCGTTTGATTCTAATAAACATTCATATCTTTTGATTTACATCTCTCAAAATGATAATTCTTTCATTATTATTTTCATCCTATTTGTTTTAATACTTCACTTGATAACGTTACCCATGTGATTCATTGCCAAATTTACTCACTAATTTTCGAATTGTATTTCATAAATTATGTAGAAATGTGGTTGCCGTGGTGTTAAAATAAAAATCACAAAAACTAAAAAAATGATGAAAGAATTATAATTTCTAAGGTTATTAATTGGGATATATAAGTGCTTCAAAATAATGGATAATAGTAAAAAAAAAATTTAAAAACAAAACAAGCCCTCAGAAAAGGTAAAATGAAAGAGAAATGTTTGTGCCACAACAAAATATGCATAACTAATGCAACAAAAAAACTATAATTTCTAAGGTTATTAATTAGAATATATAAGTGCTTCAAAATAATGGATAATAGTAAAAAAATTAAAAACAAAACAAGCTCTCAGGAAAGGTAAACGAAAGAGAAATATTTGTACCACAACAAAATATGAATAAAAAATATAACAAAAAACTTTAAACTATTGATTTTTTTAAAACTCATATGATTCAATAGGTCCCACATCATAATCAATGACAACACCCCAAAATATGGTATGTATAATGTTGTTGTCATTTTTATTATGGTATTATCATTACTCAAAACGAAATTCTTGGTCACAAAAAGTAAACAAAAGAAATAAGGGTTTTTTTTTTTTGCAATAGAAACAAGTGCTTCTAGAAGACAAACAAACACACACACACACACAAAAAAAAAAAAACAAATAAACAAAAACCAATAGATAAAACAGTCAAAAACTACCGGGTGCCAGATCAGCATGAGACAGAAAACAAATCCCATACCTCTTGCGTGGCGCCGATGGGTTTCAGTTAACGCCCACAAAATTCCGTGAGAAATGTTGGCGCCAATGACCCACTTTTAACAATATGTTTTATATTTATTTTAATATTTCATATATTTATAAAGAATCATCCGGATAAAAAACATTATTGAAATCTCAAATGATTGTAATTGTTGACAAATTGAGTAACTTTTCTCAAACAAAAGGAGATGCATTTCAAACTTATACCTCAGAGTGAACTGAAGCATTTGGAAATAATAAAAAACGGAATCTATCGACACCATAAAAATACTAACGACATCTTTTAATTTATTGTTTTTCATTTACTTGATACACCACATAATCACTCAATGCACAACTTAAAAATAATCTATATAATAACTTTTAAAAACTATACGTTTTAGTCCCTCGTGTTTTATAAATAAACTCTTTAGTCCCTTACTTTTTAACTTCTACCTCTTCATTTTTTAAAAATCCTTTTAACTTCCTCTACATCTTCATTACTTCTATCTAATTTTCATTTGAAACAAATTTGTGTCTACAACCCTAAGAAATTTGCCGGAGTTCTAGTCGGAAATTTCGTCGAAAAACCGCAAGTGAAGCTAAGAACAACATCACTTTGATCCAAATCATGTAAGTATCTTGTTTTGTTTGCATTTCGGTTGTAAATTGATAGAAATCGAAGGTGTAAAATCTCACATCGGTAAAATAAAATCCTGCTCACCCCCATATAAGTGTGAGACATAAAGGTCTTGTCAACTCGGGTTAGCCCTTTTAGACCAAGCGAAGACGGCGGTCTATGCAGTTGACCGGACCATTTATGACTCATTTAATGCTACCAGACCCGGGGTCTGGGGGCGTTACAGAATGATATTCAGAGCCGACTATCATACGGAACTAAGTGCCACACCGTGAGAGGCGGTGGAGGTCACCTCTAGAATTCTATGGTAGGGACGAACTAGGAAAAGTCTTGGTCGTCCTGGCGAGGACGCCAGTTACTTATAAGGGGGGAGAATGTAAAATCTCAAATCGGTAAAGTAAAGTCCTGCTCACCCCCATATAAGTGTGAGACATAAAGGTCTTGTGGTCTTGGCGCATTACAAAAGGTTTTAATGTGTATTCGTTTTTTTTTTTGTTGAAAACGGGTTGGAATAGGGTTGAAATCGGAGGTTTTTTGGGTATTTTTCGATAAACCGGCCGTTTTCCGATCGGAGGAATGGAAAGAGGGCAGGCCGAACATTATGTTAGAAGCCAATAACATTATGTTTTACAGACTAATGTTTGGTCTGAATAAAGAGACATTATTATGTATGCTTGGGAAACAATACGTACCACTTTACAGGTCGAAAAATTACGTTTTCCACTCCTATTTCAAGTCAGAATATAACCACGGCGTTATGAAAATTTTAAAAACGTATCGGACCATTATAGAGGCCGAACGTGTAATATTTTTCGGACCGCGTTCGGGCCAGAAGAAGCTAAATCATTCTGACCATATTTGGATAGGTATAATCTTATTTCAAATCAGAATGTAACCACAACGCTATCAAAATTTTGGAAACGTATCGGACCATTTTAGAAGCCGAACATGTAATGTTTTCCTGACCACGTTCGGGTCAGAATAAACTATATTGTTCTGACCATATTTGGGTAGGTATAATGTTTCACATTTTAAACGAACTCCGGTCAGAATGTAGACACGTAAACGGAAAAAAAAAAATTAAGGATAAAATTAAAAATTAATTACTGTGTAATAAGACAAATGACGGTATAAAAAAAGCATTTCCAATTTAACACATAAAATTAAAAAATTAATTATGTGTTAAAATTTTGCCGTCTGAAAATACAAATTTTTTACCAAATTTTATGATGGTCCGGAATCAATCATATTTCACTATTTACCAATGAACCTGCATGTTTAAAAACATGTTATTAATTTTAAATTTTATGATTGATCGTAAAAGTGATGACATGGTGTGATTGGACTACATAATAAGTATTATTATTATTTTTTTTTTATTCTGGCTACAATCAATGATTTGCGTTCGAAGTTTTTGTTAGTAAAAATTGATAATGAATTTATTAAATTTTCGTTTGCCTATATAAATACCTACCTTCCCTTTCCATTCACACCATTAATAACTTTCGCCTCTGTTTATCATTTACCCCCTTTCTATAACGTTGAGTGTGCAAATTTTCATTTCTAAGATGATCGGAACCCTATTTCCCCCCACCTCCAGCTGCCACAAGGTGTACCCAAACCGGAAAATATATTTCACCGGAAAATCCTCCTGTAATTCAACGATTTATGCAGCTGCGACTCAGGCAATACCGCCGGTGGTGGAAACCAGCAGGAAAAAAGTTAATCTCTATGAAGTTCTGAAAGTGAAGCGAGAAGCGTCTCAATCGGAGATCAAGAGAGCGTACAGGACGCTAGCAAAGATATATCACCCTGACGTCGCCGCTGCTGTAGCCAAGCATCCGGAGGAGTCTGTCGACGGTCGTGATTTTATTGAGATCCACAACGCTTACGCCACGCTATCGGATCCGTCCGCCAGAGCGATGTACGATTTGACGATGAGAATCGGTAGTGGCCACCAGCAAAGACCGCTTACGAGAGACTATTCTGGTGCCGGAGGGTACCGGAAATGGTCAGGGTATTACTCGACCAGTCGTTGGGAAACGGATCAGTGCTGGTGAAATTGTTAAAGAGTAGGTTTATAGAAGTTAGTAGATCTCTTTCTCCAAATTCTAGGGCCTTGTTTTTTTCTACCTAGCCGGTAGTTTGATATGCTAATGCACAAAGTCCTGCCATGTATATTTGACCTCTGCTTTTTCTTGGTTCGATCTTGCTTTTATGTTCTTATGGATCTAACTTTGTTAAGACTCTAATTTTCTGTTCTTCTCATCTTTAAAGGATGCATATGTCTGGTTTGAGATTTTACATATCCCTCCGTCACAATTTTGGATCATAATGTATTTTCAGGATGATCCAACTCAAGAAATTTGGTTTCAGATTTTCCATCCCCCCCCCTGCCCTGACGGACCGATCCTGCCGGTACATATTGCACAGCTCGCTCGCTATGATCAAAACGACGCCGATCGATCCAAAACGACACCGTTTGGTTCGACCTTAAAAAAAAAATCAAAACGGCCTCACTTCAAATGACACCGTTTCGTACTTAAATTGTCAAAATTATTATATATATGTAAGCGTAACAATTAATCGAGTAAAAGCAGAATAAATTAAGTATAAAAGATTACTCAAACGACCATTAAAATGTTTCATCAAGTCCTAAAATCCACGTTTAAGAAAACATAAACAGCAAAAAAACGAAATAAATGTTATTCGACTCAATATATTTCAAACGAAACTGAAAAGGACTGTGTCTCAAATTGAATGATTAAAAGTGCATAAGATAAATGTTCAAGTCATCGTAACTTTTGAGCTCAATCGTCAGCTCTGTCAACTCCATCGTCATAACCAAAATCATCATCATCTTGTCAACCACCTTCTCGGGGTGGGAACAAAAGAAAGAGAAGAGCGGTAAATACTTTCGTACTTAGTAAATGGTAGAAGAAACGGTAATAATAAGTAGCAATAAACATACATAATTTCTACAATCACTACCACATTGTTTGTAATAGTTGAGCTCTCTCACCCTCTACTATCTCCGTAGTACATCATCGCCCAAGTAAGGTTCGTTACATCAATATCAAAGGACACAACGCATGGTGAAAAACGCACCACAACATGGGCAAGACCACTCATGGCGGCATGGACTCATGATCAATGTGGGAGTTACATCGTAGTCCCGTAAGAGCGGTAAGGGTCACATGCTTCTATGTCAAAAATGTGTCTCACCATCGATATTGACGTGTTAGTTTTAGACAACCACATATGTATCTACGAGTTAAGTTCTAATCACCGATTCATTCATATAAAAATGCTTGCTTAAGACTTCTAGTCCTAGACATTCTATTTACACTACCTAGCACATTGTAAAAGGATCAATGACTACTAAGTCGATGTTCCACAAAGCCTAAACAATGCCTTTCGGTGTCCTACCTTCTCCCCGCAGAATCTCGTTGCTAAACCAAGACTACTGAAGTCGATATTAGGCATTGTCAATTAATATTTAATACCCTCAAAGATATGCACAACATTCAAAAACGGAACGCATAAGCAAAATCAACAAAATAATGGGAACATGATGTTTTGATGCCCGACAAAACACCATCATACCTATTATGACATTCATTTATTCAAAAGCTTACACCTTATAACTTCATAGCTATAAGATATTACTTTGTATCAATTTGAGATATATAGTTACTACCTTTAACATATTTTTTTCCTAATCAGCCAAACCTCTATAATAGTAATGATAACGAAATAACAATAAAATAACATAAAACATATACCAGATGAATAGAATCACATCCTGAATTGCTAAGGGTGCTGCCGACGTAATTTATTATTATTTTTATTTTTATTTTCTTTTCTTCTTCCTTGAAATTAATACTTAAATAATACTACCTCCGGTCCAAAATATAAGTCATCCTAGGAGTTTTCACACAGATTAAGGAATTGGTTGAATGTCATTAATTTGAAGGTTAATGTCTAAAATACCCCTTGACTATCATTAATGCAATAGTTGTTAAGTAATGAAAAGTTGTTGAATTCATAATAAATTAAGGGTAAGATAGAGAAATAGCAATAAATGTTGCATTAGTAATGTAGAATGACTTATATTATGGGACAAGTAGAAAAGTGTAGGATGACTTATATTTTGGACCGGAGGTAGTAACACCTATTTTTTTTTTTCCTGCCTCGTACTAATTCATAGTACTCCCTCCGTCTCAAAATGTTTGGGACGTTTGACTTTTCAACCGCTTACGAAAAGTCTAATTAATCCTTCGAATTTCATCAAATGATTTAATACTTTTTACATTTATGTACTTTAAGTTTCACTTTATCATAACCCTAATAATATTGCATCAATTAACGAAATTTCAAGGATTAATTAGACTTTTCGTAAGCGGCTAAAAAAAGAAATATCCCAAACATTTTGAGACGGAGGGAGTACTACACTACTACTTGACCCAAGTACTATTCAACATACAATAAAATATTATAATGTCGTTTCAACCAAAAGCAAAACTGTTTGCTTTGGCCGGCCGAACACTTTCATTAGTTTCCTCCCTTTTTTTGTTTTTTTTTTTTTTTTTTTTTTGGAATTTGGAAAATAAGGTTGTGTTAGTTCTGACATTTGGTCGTGTCTTTTCTGACATGGAAAATCAGATAAACGTAAGGAATTCACATATCCGTCTGACACAACCTCATAGCTGTAAACGTAGGTTATTTACGTTTAAACGTAAGAAACATACGTTTAAACGTAGGGTATTTCAATAAATTAGGAAGTTACTATAAATGTGTATTTCTCTACGTTTAAACTTAGGTTAGAACACATTTCTCTACGTTTAAACGTAAGGATCCTTACGTTTAAACGTAAGGAATCTATAAAGTTTTGAATTCCTTCTGTCTCTCTCTTCTATCTTCTTTCAAACGTTCATTATCAGGTAGTTCCCTACGTTTAAACCGCGATTTAGCAAGAAAAGTTTACATTTGCCACAATCTCTCTAGTTCAATGGATCAACTCAATACATAAAGTGTATGTATTTCCCATAATCTTCTATTTACAACGTTTTAGGCTGTAATTTTTATTTCCCTTTATCTGATATGTATTTCCCAATTTTTAGTGGTTTGTAGTGGTTTAGTTATGTTGGCCTGATATTGTTTAGCATGATTTTGTTGGTTTAGCCTGATTTTTCATTTTCTGGGTTTAAGAAGGGTTTTTTTTAAGAACGTATTTTCTACGTTTGGACATTGATGTAGGTCAACCTGATGATATAATTTCCGATGATTTACCCCATTTTCTAGTGCAATTAGCGATATTTTGACATCAACTTGAGCAATTTGAATGATGATGAGAACCATATTTTGTGTACATAGATTTTGTAGAAAAACCGTGTTTCTAGTTGTATTATATTAGTTATTAGCCGATTTTGTTATCAGATTTACACGTGGTATCTTTGTGTCTATTTTTGCAGCACAGATATCACGGTGGGGAGTGTGGATTCTGACCTCATGGTGGCTTTTGATTCTTTTGTGATGATTTTGTGTTGTGGCGAGGATTTCAGTCCACGAGGATTATTTGATACACATTAGAGGGTTCAATCCAAGCCATGTGGAAGAATAAATTGTGTTTATGTGATTTTTGTTGCTGATGACTCGCGCCATGTGTCACATGACCTGAGTCACGGAGTAGTTGGGCATTTAATGCAGATGTCATTCAGCCAACTACCACAAATGACACCTTGACCTACGCCAAGCATCTCTTGACCTGCGCCACTAGTGCATTTTGGGGCTTGACTCACTCCAAGGGTCTCTTGACCTACGCCACTAGTGCATTTTGGGCGTGACCTGAGTCAAGGGTGGGATGACCTGAGTCATGGAGTGCAGAGTCGGCAATTTTTAATCCTTTTTTTCTTCCATTCGCATTTCTATCAATAATTCACTTTATCTTCTTCAGTTTTATTTCCATCTTGCAGGCACCACCTCCACCACAAGGCTCTTATAGCCAAATTCTAGTAGAAATTAGCACTTGACTTGATTGTAACAATTAAAGATCCTAGCTTAGCTTTGATTTCTTGCTTGAAGTTTGACACACTAGTGTTGGTTTCATTTAAGCTTTTGAGAACATCAACTCGAATTTCATCATTTGAATTGGTAATCTTTAAATTTTATCTTCATTCAATTGTTCTTATGATTATAAATGTTAGCTTTGTTATGTTGATATTTATGGTTATGAGTGGCTAGGTTTATCTAGCCAAGATTATGTTGTAGTATTAGTTTATCCTCTTGTGATTGATTGGGAATGATTGGTTGTGTTGTTAGTTTTGATTGTTGTGAAGCTTTGCCTACTTGTTTGCATTGATTGCTTGCATTAGAGTAATTGCCTAGTGTTAGCATTTACACGTTTAACGGATACCGAACGGAGATGTTAATTGTGGGAAGAGGGTAGGTGAACCGGAAGGTAAAATCGACCTTTTGTAGGCATTCGATTTCTTATCCGGGGATAGTTGGCTTTGCCATTGCATTCACGGGCGTAGCATACCGAATCATTAGGTTTAGATTGCCTAGACCAAGGAGGAGGTAGAGAGCAATTTCATTCACTCGTATGAGGGGGGAATTGCTTGTTTAGGAATGCACCGTTTCACGCTTTCAGACACGAATGGTAGGAAGGTAGGAAGTCATTCCTATAACATTGCAAGAGGATAGCTAGACTACACGTTATCTTGGTTAGCTTCTTTTATATTTTATCATCTTTGTTATTTCGAGAATTTTACTTATGCAATTGATTACCATTTCACAATTTATGACATAGATCGAATTAATATGAGCTTTTTAGTGTATAACCTCACAAGATAGTTCCCCGTGGATACGACCTTGACTCACCAAACTAGACTACAGTCGACCCGGTACTCTGCCGGTTAGATTGGACACCTCGGTTTGACCACGTCAAGTTTTCTGGCGCCGTTGCCGGGGAATTATCTTGAGTAACGGTTATTACTTGTATTAGTTTTAAAATTTTCAAGAATAGGTCAAACTTTTCTAATCTTACTTCTATTTTACTTCTTTGGTGCTTACCAATTGGTGAGTCACCAAGTGTTATTTTACTGTGCTATTGTTGTTTCTGCCTTGTAGTGGATGACCAAAACGCGACGTGGTAAGGAACCACTTACTCCTCTCATCCCGGATATCAACACGTATATTAGGGAACGAGTAGCCGAGAACAAAGTTGGTCAAGCTCGTCGTGGGTCGGAACTTAGTGGAAATTCTTCCCAAGGATCGTCTACCCAAGGAATAGAGATGGACGAGGGCACGTTGAATGCACAAGTTGAACAAGGGCATGTGGATGCCCCAAACCAAGAACCAAACCCGAACTTACACATTCTTAACCCCCCAAATGCCAATGAACCACAACCACCACCAAACAATAACCAACAAAACCGCCATCAAACCGCAACAACCGGAACAACAACAATAATAACCCCCTAAACCCAAGGCAACTTTGTGATCAAGCCGTGCGGAGGAATGGGACCAACAATCCAATTCTTTTACCGAATGCCGGAGCAAACAATTTTGAGGTTAAAGCTCATCTTTTTGGATTGGTTGGCACAAGGGCACAATTTCATGGACGTGAAGACGAAGATCCGCACCATCACCTTTACAACTTTGAGGAATTATGTAACACGGCCAAAAGTCAAGGAGCATATCGAGAGTTGACAAGGATGTCTATGTTTCCTTTTTCTTTGGATGGGAAGGCTAAGGATTGGTTCATGTCACTTCCTCACCATTCCTTAACAAGTTGGGAGGAAATTCAAAATGAATTCTTGAAACAATAGTTCACTCCCGGTCGTAATTTAGAGTTGAAAGTTGAAATTGCAAGTTTCAAGCAAGGTGAACATGAAACACTTGGGGCGGCATGGGAGAGATTTAAGAGATTGTTGAGAGCGTGTCCGGATCACGGTTACCCGTTAGACATGCAAATTCAATTTTTCTGTCGGAAGTTAAGAAAAGAATCACGAGCCGAGGTTGATCAAGCGTGCAATGGTTCGTTGATGATAAGCGCGGCATAAGATGTATATGATGCGGTTGAGAAAATTGCGAAAAACAACCGAATGTGGGAGATAGGTTCAAGCACAAGAAGAGTTTCTTTTGTGGGAGAGGCCACCGCTCAAACCGAAGTGTTGGCCCAATTAGCCTCTTTAAGCAAGAAAGTTGATGAGATAAAAGTAAGCAAGAACTCGGAAGGAAGTATGTCCAATAATGTGAGTAGTGAGGAATGGAATAATGAAGAGTATGCACAGTTGGAGATGAATGAATCCGGTGATTATTCTAATGAAGAAGTGAGCTACATGCAACAACACCGAGCACTACATAATGCCTACTCCAATGCATACAATAATTTGCAAAGAGATTTTCCCACTCAACGTTGGTCTTCCAACCCGAACAAGCAATCATCTTTCGTCCCTCAACAAAAGACTTCCTTCTACACCAACCCCCCTCAAAACCAAAATTTCCAAGGCCATACTTCATACCAACCTCCACAACCACCCACACATTCCTTCCAACAACACCCTACATAAAATATTCCAATCACTCAAACTTCAAGTTCATCTATGGAAAAGTAAGAGAGAATGGAAAAGATGATGGAGAATCTTATGGGAGTTGTCTCGACTCAAGCTGCAAATATGCAATCTATGATGTCTTCTATTAGTACAATGACCAGAGATATGGGTACCTTGTGAACATCCATGAGCGGTCATGATATGAGAATGAAAAATATAGAAGCATCCGTGCGTAATATGGAAGAGCATTTGAGTAGAGAAGGTGAGAGGAACGCTAGTAGACCACCGGGTGGATTGCCAAGTAACACTGAAAGAAACCCGAGGGGAGTGAATGCCATCATTACCCGAAGTGAAAGAGTTTGTGGGAGTAGAGAATTTCAAGAAAATCAAGTTGGAAATGAGGTTGAGAATGATTTGCACGACACCGAAAATGAGAATGAGTTGTGTTGGAAATAAAATTTATGTTTTGATGATAATTCATCTTATTTGTTAAAATATTATCTTAACCCCTTTGATGAAGTGCTGAAGCCAGCTGTTATAGTGGAAAGCTAAAAGATGTCTAGAACTGAATGTATAAGTTTTAATAGAGTCTGATATTTGTATAGGTTACATCAGACGAGCACTGTAATTGTTAGTGTGTCGTAAAGCTGAAAACTGGAAATCATTTAGAAAACTGGAAATCATCGAGACAAGCAAACTGAGTCAGAATACACCTACATGAAACTGAAGAAGGTATGTTCGCTGAGAGTTACAGACTCGGTTGACTTATCTAGAAGAATGAAGAACTGAGGGTCCAAACTCAGTTATTGAAGAATGAAGAACTGAGGGTTCAAACTCAGTTATGAAGATTACAAGTCGAGACTGTAAAGTTGGACTTCAGGAAAGATTGTGGTGACCTGAACTGACTTTATGGATCTTGTATGAAGACCTAAGAATCATAAGGACAATGAATTCTTAGATGATAAATGTATCATGGTGTACTCTGATTAAGTCAATTATAATCAGATGAAAACTAGAGTACTGATATTTGAAGAAGAGTAAAATCTCAGTTTATGCTCCAAATCAGTCAGGAAACTGACAAATGAAAATCTCAATACAAAACTACTAAGGAAACTCAGATTTATAAGTCAGCCATCCAACAAACTGAAAGTACATTCGAACGTTGTAAAGAAAGCAATTTCATTGGATGAGTTACTGACACAGCAGAACGGTCAGAAAATATAGCCGTTGCAAGAAAGACGTTGATACAATTCAAATTGAATCCAGATGAACGTTAGACTTCACACTATAAATAGAAGACTTCGCACAAACAACAAAGATATATAGAACATAGCATATACAAGAATCAACAAGCAATTTTGTGCATCAGTCTATTCTATTCATCTCTGAACTATAACAAGATCATATCTAGTATTTCTTCAAGTGTTAAAGCTACAAAGAATTTATCAAGAATTCAACACTTTGAATAACCACAAACAAGAATCAATTTATTGATTCTCAGCCCAACTTTGATTAAACATCAAAGGTTTTAGACTGTGAAGCAAACCGGGAAGGTTTCGCCAAGGACAGTTGTGACAAGCAGTCGGGTAGACTGTGTTTGTGGTGGTAGCTGGTGAAGAGGCATTCCTACCCACTAAGGACCCGTGGTTCAAGCATTTGAAGAGCAGCAATTCTACCTATTCTAAAATTATTTAGATAGTGACGCTAGGGATTAGTCAAGGACTATTGTTTAGGACTTTTTTGTAACAGTTCACCTCAAGAAGTTCTAGTGGAATTTTCCTCCACACCACAGGGGAAGAGAGGACGTACATGATTACACCACCTGGAACCTTTATAATATCCGCCTTATTTACTTTACGCATTTATTTATTTATTCAGCATTTACTCACAGCATTGTGATACTTGATTGTTATACACCTCACAGTCACAACTGACATTCACCAGAATTCTGTTCACAACACTCAGTTTTCATAATAGAATAACAAGATCAATAAAAAGGCTAAAATCATATCCGCTGCCGGTTGACTCAGTTTCAGCTTAACTCCACACAAGTTTTTAACTGAACCTTAATTTGTTTTAAATTCAGTTTTAGGGACAAGTTTATTCACCCCCCCTCTAAACTTGTGTTAGCCTTTCCAAGGGACCAACAATTGGTATCGGAGCAGTGTTTCTTTAACAAGATATCATTTGCTCTTTATCTCCTCTAGTTGTTCTTATTTGAAAGCTCAGTTTTTCAGTTAATCTACTGTCAGTCTTCACTCACTCACAATGGATAACAATCAATGTGCAAGGCAAATGTTTATGTGCAACATGGACAGATTTGACGAATATAAACGTCGTATGCAGGCATTTCTAGCAGCTACTCATGATGAAATGATGGATGTACTCACTGATGGGCCAATTCAAATCACTCATATGCAAACTGTTGGTGGAGAGCAAGTTCGAGTTGCAAAACCCAAATCTGAATGGACTAGTGATGATCGCAAGAGAAACAATCTCAACAATGTTGCCATGGACTTTATCCTCAGAACTCTTGATAGCAACATGTACTTGAAGGTGAATGAATGCACAGCTGCCAAAGAAATGTGGGACAAACTTCAGTTAGTTTGTGAAGGAACAGATTCAATCAAGGAAAATAAAATTTCAGTTGCAAAACAAAAGTTTGAGAATTTCACGATGAAATCTGGAGAAACCATTGACCAAATGGAAACAAGATTCAATGCTATCATGGATGAACTATATCTGCTCAAGATTGAATACTCAAAGAAAGTCATCAACACAAGAATCTTGAAGGCATTACCAATGTGCTGGAAGATGAAGGTCACTGCTATGGAAGAATCCAGGAGACTTGATGTAGAAGATTCATTCAAGATCTTTTTAGATCTGAAAGGTTATGAATTCAGTGAAGATTTCACAACCACAGCTGCAATAATCAAAGCTCTTGAAGAACCAAAGATCACAGCACTTGCAGCAACATCAAATGAGACTCAAGAAAACTCATCTAACAATCTTCATGAATTGGATGAAATGGAAGAACAAATGGCTCTAATGATGAACATAATTCGAAGAATGAAAAGTGGACACCCAGTCACTCAAAAGTTCATCAAAAGGACTCCTGAGAAAAGAAAAGACGATGAATACCTCTGTTTCAACTGCAAGAAACCAGGACATTATAAAGCTGAATGTACAGAACTGATCAAGAAGACACCTCCAAGAAGAGTTGGTAGAAGAGCACTCCTTGCTGGAGATGAATCAGATTATGAAGCTGGAACTGAAAGATTATCAGATGACACAGCTTTAATGGCACACATGGAAGATCCAAATGAGGTATGTGAATCAAACTCTAAATACTCTTCAGCTCAGATTTCCATGATAAATGCATGTTCTTCGACTGCTGACTCCAATCCAAAAAATCTAGAATTAGAAGAAACTCTTGACGAATTGATGAATCAGCTAGTAACCATACAAGCTGGTTATGAATCAATCAAAGCTGAGAAAGAAAGTCTAATTCTTGAAGTTGAAAGATTGAAGTCTGAACTAAAAATGTTGAAACTGACTAAACTGATAAAGAAAATATTCAACATCAGGCTACTGCATCAGCAGCAGCAACTGAATCGTTTGCTCAATCAAGTTCAATTACTGGATTCAAATCAGGAAAATCATATGGAGACAAAACTGGTTTAGGACTTGATACACAGCAATCTTCAAAGAATGGAACTAGCAAAGCCGCTGGGCTGAGTACCAAAACTGGTATTAAGTTTGTAGCTGGGCAACTTCCACAAACTGAGAAAATTGCTGAACCAGTAAAGACAGTATCACATAGGATAAATCAGTTTTCTAAGAAGACAACTGCATCTACCAACAAAGGTAAATCAAATGGTAGATCAGCTGTATTCAATGGAAACCGAAACGGCAAATCAACTGCCAGATCCACAAAAACAAATGAAGTCAGGAACTAGAAAAATTACAATCAAAATAAATCCAAGAATGTCAATCATTCAAAGATTCACACATTCAGGAGGAAAGGAAGATTATATCCCACTGATGATGATTGAAATTTTACTGAATTTGTTAATAAAACTGATAATGACAATCATTCCAGACCAAAAACTTATCACAAGTTTCAGTCCAAAACTCAGCAGAGGACTAATATCAGTTCTCAGCATAAGTCACAGTACAAAAGTCAATCCAGACCTCAGTACCGAAGGAATGATGGTTATCACTCTAGCTTTAATAACAAAAATCAACATGGAAAAAAATTTCAGTCAGAAGATCTGAGAAATCATATAAATAAGACACAGTCCAAACATAGATGCTATGGGAGTGTGGCTTACATATATGAAAACAAGTGCAACAATATCCGAAGAATCCCAAAAGGATATATTCCCAGAGTTGTACTGACAACTGACCCCCATGGACCCAAACTGAGTTGGGTACCTAAAAACTTCTAATTTTCATTGCAGGATATACGGTACTTTGATAGTGGTTGCTCTAGACACATGACAAAGAGCAAAGACTGTCTCAATAATTTTATTGCAAAGGATGGACCAAAAGTCAATTTTGGAAGTAAAGATAAACCTGGTTACACCAGAGGTTTTGGCACCTTAATCAGAAATGGACTTACAATCAAGAATGTATCTTATGTAGAAGGACTACACTACAATCTACCCAGCACAAGTCAATTTTGTGATATGGGATACAAAGTTACTTTTGATAAAGAATTCTGCGTTGTCATCAGCGAATCAGCTTATCAAGTTGTCCTAGCCGGAAGAAGAAAGGAAAACATGTATGTGGTAGATTGGACAATTGCCGTTGCTGAAACTTGTTTGCTCGTGCATACCAAATCAGAAATCAGTTGGCTATGGCACAAGAAACTGAGTCATCTCAACTTTGATGACATCAACACACTTGTTAAGAAGCAGCTAGTCATTGGACTACCAGAAATATCATATAAGAAGGACAGCTTATATGATGCATGTCAACAAGGAAAACAAACAAAAGCAAGTTTCAAAACCAAGTCTCAGCATTCAACAACCAGACATCTAGAATTTCTACACATGGATTTATTTGGACCTATTACACCAATTAGTATCAGTGGAAAGAAGTATACATTGGTGGTAGTAGATGATTTTTCAAGATATACTTGGGTAATCTTTTTAACCAAGAAAAGTGAAACCAAGCAAAAGCTCACAGAACTTCTTAAGAGACTTCAGAATCAGAAAGGAGTTTCAGTTGTGAAGATAAGATCTGATAAAGGAACAGAATTCCTCAACAGTGTGATTATTGAATATTGTGAAGAAAATGGTGTCTTACACCAACTTGCTGCCACAGGAACACCACAACAAAATGGTGTAGCTGAAAGAAGAAACAGAACACTCAAAGAAGCTGGGAGGACTATGATCTGTGAAGCTAAACTACCTGAAAGATATTAGGCAGAAGCAGTTAACACAGCTTGTTACACTCAGAACAGAGCTCTCATGAACAAGAGACATGAGAAGACTCCTTATGAAATTTGGAATGGAAGAAAACCAAATGTTTCATACTTTCATGTGTTTGGAAGCAAATGTTTCATACACAATAATGAAAAAGATCAACTTCATGTTTTTCAACCCAAAGCTGATGAAGGAATTTTCCTAGGATATTCAAGTGTCAGCAAAGCCTTTAAAGTACTAAATAAAAGGACACTCAAGCATGAAGAATCAATACATGTTGTATTTGATGAACCAAACTTCCCTGGTGAAACAACTGAAGACCGACCAGAACCAGTTTCTCAGTCTCAGTTACCTGTCACACCAAAACCAGTTTCAGTTGACATTGGAAGACTACAAAATTTCAGAATGTTCAGATCAAGATCAGCCTTAGTTTCCAATTGCTCAACAATTTGAACAACTTCATTCAGATTCAGTTGAACAAGTTCAAGAACCAGTTTTTGAGGAATCAGTTGAATAAAATGCAAATCAGTTGATACAAACTCACACACATCAATGGATGAGAGATCACCCTGAAGAACAAGTTATTGGTGATACTCAAGAAGGAGTTCGAACAAGACATCAATTAGATGCAATGATTTCATGCTTTCTGTCTCAATCAGAACCTAAAGAAATTGAAGAAGCTTTGAAAGATCCAGATTGGATATTAGCTATGCAAGAAGAACTCAATGAATTCGAGAGAAATCAAGTATGGGAATTGGTAGATAAACCAGTTCATGTCAATATCATTGGAACCAAATGGGTTTTCCGAAATAAACTTGATGAAGATGGGAACGTCATCAGAAACAAAGCCAGACTTGTAGCCAAAGGATACTCTCAAGCAGAAGCCATAGACTTTGATGAAACTTATGTACCAGTTGCAAGACTAGAAGCAATCAGACTATTTCTTGCTTATGCAGCTCACAAGAAATTCAAAGTTTATCAGATGGATGTTAAAAGTGCGTTTCTAAATGGAATTCTTGAAGAAGAAGTATATGTTCAACAACCACCCGGATTTGAAATCAAAGATCAAGCATATAAAGTTTTTAGACTAAGGAAAGCCCTTTATGGACTTAAACAAGCACCAAGAGCTTGGTACGAAACTCTATCTCAGTTTCTAGTGGATAATGGATTTATCAAAGGAACAATCGACAAAACCTTATTCAGGATGAAGAATGGAGAAGATACTCTAATTATTCAAATTTATGTTGATGATATCATTTTTGGATCAGAAAATGAACAGTTATGTGAGAAATTTGCAAGTTTAATGAAAAGCAAATTTCAGATGAGTATGATGGGAGAATTAAATTATTTCCTAGGATTGCAAGTTAAACAATTAGCTGATGGAATCTTCATTCACCAAACCAAATATACAAGAGAACTTATCAAAAAGTTTGGTATGGAGAAATCCACTGGAACTTCTACACCAATAGGGACCAACATCAGATTAGATGAAGACAAAGAAGGTAAAGATGTTGATCAAACACTCTTCAGAAGAATGATTGGAAGATTACTCTATCTTACAGCAAGTAGGCCAGACATATCTTTTACTGTCGGTGTATGTGCAAGATTTCAGTCAAGACCAAAGGAAAGTCATCTCACAGTGGTGAAAAGAACCTTGAAATATCTGAAAGACACAGACGGAGTTGGAATTTGGTATTCAAAAGAAGGAGAATTCAAGCTGATTTCTTATTCAGATTCAGACTATGCTGGATGCAAAGTGGACAGAAAAAGCACATCAGGCACATGTCGGTTATTGAGAAATAGACTTGTGTCATGGTTTAGCAAGAAGCAAAAATCAATATCAACTTCAACAGCTGAAGCTAAATATATAGCAGCTGGAAGTTGTTGTGCTCAAGTTTTATGGATCAGACAGCAATTAAGAGACTATGGGATAGAAGAAGGAACAATTCCCATAATGTGTGATAACACAAGTGCAATTGCAATTACTGATAATCCAGTTTTACACTCAAGGACAAATCACATTGATGTCCGTCACCACTTCATAAGAGATCATGCAGAGAAAAAGGATATAACAGTCCTTTATGTACCTACTGAAGATCAGTTGGCATATATCTTTACAAAGCCATTGCACAAAGAAAGATTTGCCAAATTAAGAACTGAGTTGGGAATAATCAAAGTTAGTTAAGTCAGTTAAGCCAGAGATTCATCAAGGGGATTAATCTTTGTTATGTTGGGTGCGCTCACTTAACAGATTAGTCATTGACATCAACAATCTCAAACTGACAAACTGAAGAATTTGACAAAACTGAATAATTTGATGGAACTAAATTATCTCTAGAACTGACCTCAGCATCAGTTTTCATTCCAGTCAAATTTAGTCAAAGGTTGATAAGATAGAATCAACAGCGGTTATATCGCATTAAATTACCACAGTTCTTTCTGTCAGAATTTCGTGTGTACACCCCACGATTGTCAGAACAGTACTCGTATCGGTTATCAAAACCATCATGGAATTTGAAAAGTTGTACCACTCAACCGCCAGAATATCCTACATATTTATTTAACCTCCGTTCACACTATTCCCTATCAAAATTCAAATTACCTTCAGAAAGCAAAATAGACTCGTTGAAACCCTCTCTTTTAATCAAATTTTTGTGTTCACACTCAAATATGGCCACTTCAGATGATTCGAAAGACAAACGATAGATCACATAGCTGGATGAACTAACACTTGAAATGTATGAAGGTATGTGTCAAAACACCTTGTTAGCCAGCTGTGTACGAGATAAAATCGAAAAACAACCAGGATTGAACAACGTCCTCGAAGTTAGTTTCAAAGAAAGACGAGATGTGGAAGGAATTTTTCAATTTTGGCAAAATATGCGATTAGTCAGAGACTCCTTGATAACTACAGTTCGTGGAGATCGCATAGTTCTCAATGAAAGAGTCATGAGGTCACTCTTTGGGTTCGCAAATACAACAGCAACTTCCACAGAATTAGCCACTCTACCATTGAATAAAGAAGCTTTTCTCGCAATGATTACTTCGTCTACAGAACCAACCGTACCTGGAATTCATATCGACAAAATCAAGCCGGAATTTGGACATCTCAACAGATGGCTCAACAAACACGTCATTGGAAAATCCAAAGGAATTAATATACTTTCGGAAGAAAATATTTTACTGATGAACATAATCTGGGATAACATAGAATTTAATTGGGTAGTTTATATAGCCAATCAGTTCAAGAAGCAACACTTAGCTGAATTAGAAAGTGTGAAAAGAGCTCAAGTTGAAGGACAAGTAACTGATGCAGATTCCGACTGAAGAAGATTCTTAGTGGAATCATTCAGTTTTATTTAGAAAGAATTAAGGAAGGGAAGCAAGCAAGGCAAACTGCAACATCGAAGGAAATCACAGAAACAACCTCCCAACCTGAAGCAAGTCAGTCAACTGTGTCTCAGCAGGAAGCTGAAGACAAAGGGACTAAGCGAAAAGCTGAATCCACAGAAGGAAGATCAGTTGTAAGATGTCTGTACCCTGAAATCTCAAGTGAGAAAGCACAAACTGAGGGGGAACAACAATATCAATTGACAAATGAAGTTACTCAAGAGAATGTCACTGCTGACTTTACTTCTCAGATACAACAGCAATCGGTTCAGCAATCAGCACCAGTCTTCGAAGCTGACAAAATCATTAAGCTGATGAAAATGAAACTTCAAGCAGAAGATTCTCGAGATGTCAGTTTACAGACTGAAGAAAAATTACTCTTAGAAAAATTGGAAGTTAAAGATCTTTACTCTATGTTTCCTATTACTGAATTTCTTGACAACTGTTTCAAAAGATTTACCGAATTTGCCAAAAGAAGAGAATCAGACACATCATCTAAAGACAGTTCAAAGAAAAAGGATGATGATGATCATGATAAGTCAAGAAAAGAAGCTGATGATTCTACAGTTTTGCAAACAGTCACTCAATCTCAACCTCTAGCAACGCAAACTGTACCACAACAAGAAGGATTGCCAGTTGGAAATCAGACAATTGACAATCAGCAACCAGTTGGAAATCAGACAACTGACAATCAGCAAGCAGTTGATGAAATCAGACAACTGATGGTTATTGCTGATAAACTCAGGATAAGGATCAAATAGAAGCTGCATATGATCCCTCTGATTTTCTATCTAAGGATGAATTGGCCAAAGTTCACGAAAACCTGAAAATTGTACTCAATCAAAGAGATACACATAATGGACTTTTATCAAACATCTCTGGATATCTTGATTATAGAACTAGTACTGATGTTTCAATTCATGCAAGACTAGAGATGATTCACAAATCAAGTTCAAGTTCTGCTTCAGAGATTGTGTTACTCAAACAACAACTCGAAGATTCAACCGCAGTAGATAGAGAAACTCATGCTCAGGCTCATTGGCATATTAATCAACATATCTACGGGTTAGAAACACAGCTTAAGGAAGTACTTACTTCTCAGCGACAGATTTCAGAAGATCAAAAAGCAACCCATGCCCTGGTAGATCAGTTATATGATGCCAAAAAGGGGGGAAGCTGAAGAAGAAAAGCTGAAATTACTTGGAAAAATGAAGCGACTTGAAGAAGAACTACAAAGATACAGATCAGATCCTAAATTTTTGAAGAAATAGTTAACTGATGATCAACTTATTGAAAAATACAATCAACCTGGAGACAGAAGAGTTACTCTTACAAAGGATCTGTGGACACAGTTTATCAAAGATTACAATCCTATTAAAGCCAAGTACAAGGACAGAACATTTGAGGAATCCTTGAACTACTTTATGTCTGATATTTACTCAAAGCAAAAAAATTGCACAACATAAGAAGAATCAAAGGATTGAAGATAAACTGAAGATTAAAGACAAGACTGAACAAATGAAAGCCGATCTAGTAGAATTTGAAAATTACTACTTGAAAGACTCAAGCTTACCCAAGCTAATTCAATGGAGAAGATGGAAAGAAAGTAGTCAAGTTGACTACAACAAGACCTTTTCAAAGGAAGACTCCAAGCTTGAAGAAGATTTTCGCCTGTATGACAAAGCAAAAAGATATGACTCAGTCATGCAAAAAGCTAAGAAGAAGCTTAGTCTTTAATCGTAGATATTTGAACAAAATGTACTTATCCAGTTTTTGCTCATTCTAATGAAAACCAGTTTTCCAGTTTTACATTGTTTCTTATTGTTCTGATCTTTAAGCTTTTCTTTTAGGGAGAGTTTTGGCATCATCAAAAAGGGGGAAATCGTTGGAAATAAAATTTATGTTTTGATGATAATTCATCTTATTTGTTAAAATATTATCTTAACCCCTTTGATGAAGTGCTGAAGCCAGTTGTTATAGTGGAAAGCTAAAAGATGTCTAGAACTGAATGTATAAGTTTTACTAGAGTCTGATATTTGTATAGGTTACATCAGACGAGCACTGTAATTGTTAGTGTGTCGTAAAACTGAAAACTGGAAATCATTTAGAAAAATGGAAATCATCGAGACAAGCAAACTGACTCAGAATACACCTACATGAAACTGAAGAAGGTAAGTTCGTTGAGAGTTACAGACTCGGTTGACTTATCTAGAAGAATGAAGAACTGAGGGTTCATACTCAGTTATTGAAGAATGAAGAACTGAGGGTTCAAACTCAGTTATGAAGATTACAAGTCGAGACTGTAAAGTTGGACTTCAGGCAATATTGTGGTGACCTGAACTGACTTTATGGATCTTGTATGAAGACCTAAGAATCATAAGGACAATGAATTCTTAGATGATAAATGTATCATGGTGTACTCTGATTAAGTCAATTATAATCATATGAAAACTGGAGTACTGATATTTGAAGAAGATTAAAATCTCAGTTTATGCTCAAAATCAGTTAGGAAACTGACAAATGAAAAACTCAGTACAAAACTAATAAGGAAACTCAGTTTTATAAGTCAGCTATCCAACAAACTGAAAGTACAGTTGAACATTGTAAAGATAGCAATTTCATTGGATGAGCTACTGACACAGCAGAACGGTCAGAAAATATAGCCGTTGCAAGATAGACGTTGATACAATTCAAATTGAAGCCAGATGAACATTAGACTTCACACTATAAATAGAAGACTTCGCACAAACAACAAAGATATATAGAACAGAGCATATACAAGAATCAACAAGCAATTTTGTGCATCAGTCTATTCTATTCATCTCTGAACTATAACAAGATCATATCTAGTATTTCTTCAAGTGTTAAAGCTACAAAGAATTTATCAAGAATTCAACACTTTGAAGAACCACAAACAAGAATCAATTTATTGATTCTCAGCCCAACTTTGATTATACATCAAAGGTTTTAGACTGTGAAGCAAACTGGGAAGGTTTCGCCAAGGACAGTTGTGACAAGAAGTCAGGTAGACTGTGTTTGTGGTGGTAGCTGGTGAAGAGGCAATCCTACCCTCTTAGGACCAGTGGTTCAAGCATTTGAAGAGCAGAAATTCTACCTGTTCTACAATTGTTTAGATAGTGACGCTAGGGATTAGTCAAGGACTATTGTTTAGGACTTTTTGTAACAGTTCACCTCAAGAAGTTCTAGTGGAATTTTCCTCCGCACCACAGGGGAAGAGAGGACGTACATGATTACACCACCTAGAACCTCTATAATATCCGCCTTATTTACTTTACGCATTTATTTATTTATTCAGCATTTACTCACAGCATTGTGATACTTGATTGTTATACACCTCACAGTCACAACTGACATTCACCAGAATTATGTTCACAACACTCAGTTTTCATAATAGAATAACAAGATCAATAAAAAGGCTAAAATCATATCCGCTGCCGGTTGACTCAGTTTCAGCTTAAGTCCGTTTGACTTAATCTTAGCTTTGTCAGCTTAACTCCACACAAGTTTTTAACTGAACCTTAATTTGTTTTAAATTCAGTTTTAGGGACAAGTTTATTCACCCCCCCTCTAAACTTGTGTTAGCCTTTCCAAGGGACCAACAAGTTGAGTGAAGAAGAGGAGGAAATTGTTGATGAGTTTTTGCAGAATGACGGATATGTCAATGTCGAAAAGAGGATGAAGATTGGGTAAAGGTCCCGAAGATTTTGAAGAATCCGAGATCAAGTGATTTAAGGACCCTTTTTAGGGAACATGTAGTGACCCCCGCCATGGATGAACTGACGCGCTCTAACAGTAACTATTCACATTCATAGAGTTTTGGGCAAAAATTGACCTACGCCAATAAGTCCATGACGGACTCCAAGGAGACCTCGACGTCCGTCAAGGATGATCCAAGTAAGGGATTGACGCACGCCATGGATACTTTGACGCAAGCCAATTCTCAGCAGGCAGTTTCTAGAAAAGGCAAAGAGAAGGTGGTACACACCGACAATGAATGGAGGCCACGAGCAGCTCAAACATTGAGGAAAGCTTCCGATGATGCATCAAGCGGCAAAGGTAAGGAATGTATGAACTCTAAACCAAAAGTTATTTATCTTGAGTCATTGCCTTACCCACCTAGAGAAGAAATTAAGAAGAAGAAGCTAGATAAAAAGTATGCTCGCTTTCTTGACACGTTTCGACACTTGAATGTTAATCTCCCAGTCATAGAAGCACTTACTAACATGCCTGTGTCTGGTAAATTTTTGAAAGATATTCTCACTAACAAGAAGAGGTTAAAAGAATATGAGAACATTTGTCTCAATGAGGAATGTTCAGCCGTGTTGCAACATAAGCTTCCACCTAAGCTCAAATACCCCGGGAGTTTTACTATCCCGTTTGAAATTGGGGGCTTTTTGTTTAAGAGGGTGCTTTGCGACCTTGGTGCTAGCATTAACCTCATGTCATATGAGGACTTTATCAAACTTGGAATAGGAAAGTTGAAAAACACCGAGATGACTTTACAATTAGCAGATAGGTCCATAAAACGTCCCAAGGGAGTCATAGAAGACGTGTTAGTGAAAGTTGATAAGTTCTACTTCCCCGTTGACTTTGTGGTTATGGATATGGAAGAAGGGTATTCAACGCCCCTTATTCTCGGTCGTCCATTCCTAGCCACGGGAAGGACTATCATTGATGTCCAACAAGGAGAATTGAATTTGAGAGTTAACGAGGATGAGGTTACCTTCAATATTTTCAAAGCCATGAAACACCCGTATAATTCATGAGAGTCATGTTCTTTTATTGATGCACTATCTTGTGTTTGTATGGAAAATGCTAACTTGCAGGTCTTTGAAGATAAGCTTGAAGAGTGCCTAACCTTATCAGTGTTTGAATGTGAGAGTGATGATGAAGAAATGCAAGCAGTATTTCTTATTTGGATGTCGGCCGTGTATTTGACAAACAACCGTGGCACCGATATCTAGAACTGGAGAATGATGGCCCATTATTGAAACCATCCATAGAAGAGCCACCAAGGAACCTTGAGTTGAAAACTTTACCTCCTAACTTGAAATATGCTTTTCTTGAAAATGATAATCTACTTCCTGTTATTATTTCTTCGTCACTAACTAATGTGCAGGAATATTTGCTATTGAGGATGCTAAGGAAACACAAGAGAGCATTTGGTTGGACTGTGGCTGATATTTTGGGGAATTAGTCCTTAAATCTGTGTTCACAAGATTATTCTCAACGATGATGCTAAGCCATGTGTTCAGCCACAACGTCGTTTGAATCCCAATATGCAAGAGGTTGTCAAGAAAGAGGTTATCAAGTTATTGGAGATGGGTATTATTTTTCCTATATCTGATAGTGAGTGGGTGAGTCCTACTCAAGTCATGCCTAAGAAAGGTGGATTTACCGTGAAGGAAAATGATAAACATGAGTGGATACCAACAAGGGAAGTCACATGATACCGCATGTGTATTGATTTTCGACGACTCAATGACCATACCAAGAAGGATCATTATCCTCTTCCGTATATTGTCCAGATGTTGGAGCGGTTGAGTGAGCATAAATTCTATTGTTTTCTTGATGGTTATTCAGGCTACTTGCAAATATTCATTGCGGCTGGAGATAGAGAGAAGACGACTTTCACTTGTCCTTATGGAACGTTTGCATACAAGAGAATCCCGTTTGGTCTATGAAACGCCCCGGCTACATTTCAAAGATGTATGACAGCCATTTTTTCTGATATGGTGGAAATATTTTTGGAGATCTTCATGGATGAATTCAATGTTTTTGGGGATTCTTTTGAGGAATGCCTCTCTCATTTGGAGCGTGTGTTTGTCACGGATTTTATTAACACAAAACAAACAAGTAATAATCCGGTTAACCTCAAGTATAAGGATCGTAGTAATAGTGGTTAATGCCGGGTCGATCTTACGGGGAACTAAACAATTGTGAATTCTAGTTTTTGTCTAACCTAAACTATGTCACGAAACTAATCTAAACAGCGAATAAAACAGAACAAAACTGAAAATTAAACTAGACAGAGGATACAATCCAAAGCTAGGAAGAATACGAGTTGCGAACCTTTAACTAAACTAATCTAAGATGCAAATAAAAGTAAACTACTAAACAAATTCAAGTTTTAAGGATTTGAATTTAATGTTTAACGAGCCAAACGAGGATTGATCCACCTATCCAACAAGCATTGATTTCCTATCTCGATTATATTGTGGTTTTTATCTAGGTTGTGATTCACCTCATCTAAATATGAACCCTAATTCCTTATAAAGTTCATCTATTAATCCATTATTTTCCAATGCAAGATTAACGCGTTTTCTAACCAAAGGTGTAAACTTTATGTTTATAATCTAGCAATTAAACCTATTAACTTCCGTTAAGATAGATTCAAATACCATTCCTATTCATGGTGATCTAGGGTTTATAGAGATTTCCATCAACAATAAACAATCAACACATGCATATCTTCCGATATAAGAGCAATTAAACATGATAAACACGAATAAAGAAACAACCTTTAATAAAAACTCACAGTATAACCGATGAAAACGAAATCAACAATTGTTGGATGGCTTCACAATACTCGTTTGATGAAGCTTTTAGCTTCTGAACATCCTCAGCAACTCAAATTTGCAGAAACAGTGCATAAAGAAGTAACTAATTTGATCAAGATCTAAAGTGCATAAAAACTGGAATAAAAGGAAGAAAAACGCAGCCTAAAGCCGCCCCTAGGTTTAGGGTTTCGAATAATGTGTATATGGTACATCATAGGTGGAGAAAACAGCTGCTATATATAGATTTCGAAGTCGGTTCAGCAAAGTCGGCCAACGGACGCTCGTCCGCTCTTGTGAACGCCCGTCCAGGTAGATCTGGACAGCTGCAGACGCCCGTTCAGACAGCGTCCAAACTCTCTGTATCAAAATCGCTCCTCCGGACGCCCGTCTGCTTTATCAAACGTCCGTCCACTCTGGACGGGACCTGGACGCTCGTTCAGGATGGTCGAATCTTGATTTCTTGATCTTTATCTCTTTTTCCTCTAAGTCATTCCTTCATTATCTCTTTTATCATCAATTAACTCGAACTTATTCAACTTTTGATCATCTCTTGAGCCTCAAACATGTATCTATAACACATAAAAACATCGCAAAATGTAATAATGTCCAAATAATCATAAAATCATATTAAAAACACCAAAATCAACCAATTTTGCGAATAACTTATTTAAAACCTCATTTACTCAATATTTCCATTAAACATTCGTTTCTTATGCAAATTTATACAAATACGGGGGAAAATATCATAGAATATAGCGTTATAAATCGTATAAATTCACCCTTAACAACTCCCCCACACTTAAGCTTTTGCTCGTCCCGAGCAAAACAAAACGAAAATTAGGGATCGAGACAAAACAGACATCTAAACAAATATAGCATACATTCAATAACTTAGAGGTTCACCGGTGTGTGGTGTGCAAAGCCATAGAAAACTTCCACTAAATCCAAACTTGAGAAACTCAAAGCAAAACTAGCTAATACCCCCTCGTAGACTAGCGATAAATGACACTCATAAGGTGTACCCTACAAACGTGACATATCCCGAAAAGAATGATCAAATATATCTAGGGCCTTTCTGAAATACTCAGAGGATAATCCCTACATCATATCTATCAGTTTCTACTGGGGATAAGATAGACGATAACTTAGTCTTTCATTCATTTTATACCAATTCACTAGTTGATTTAACTATTTCTCTTTAAACACACATCAGAATGAGCTATTGCCCTGTCATAGCAGAATAGGATATTCGAGATATACCCTACCTTACTCCAATCATAAGGCAGCTTTTCCTGACTGTCGTGAGCTTTTAGTCATCATAGTGGTATAGGACATACGTGGTATACCCTATCGCACTCAAATCATCGACTAGCTTTCGACACACCCATTTTATTCATTTAATTCAACTTTTTCATTTGACAATAAGTCACGTGTTACTTATCACATTCAAACCTAAGATATTCACAGTATAACATACTTCGGATCTAAATACAAACTATCATAAGTCTCAAGATATATACGTAGCACTAAGCACATGACTTATAAGAAAATCAGAAATCACTAGTCAAAAGGGGTATAACTTTATAAATTAGCTCATCGTTCACTATGGCTCGTGAAAAATAGATCTCAGGTGAAACAACTAACTTATCAAACATATGATATATAGCTTGGATGACTATAAAAATAACGAACAAAGATTATGCCTTGCTTACTCGGGACAAAACAGAAAACAAAAATGTCGAGAAATTTTGAAAAATCTAGCTCATTTTAGCTCATTTCGCATAGAAACGTTACGAATTAAGCAAATGTATAGACACATAACGAATCATTCCCCTCCCCCACACTTAAAAATCAACATGGCCTCATGTTGTGCAGAATTAAAAGAAAAGGTCAAAGACTTAGCTGATTTAAACCGATACACGAATCGTTGGTCAGGCCGGAGCCTACACAGTGACACTTAGAACTCGTAATCTTACAATGTAGCTCGACAAAACCGGTAAAATGATACCTGCACAACTTGACAAACACGGAAACATCTCGGGGAAAACGGGGAATTATACCAGAATGAAAAAGAGATACAAAACCGAATATTAACAAAAGCTAAATCATTCAATACATCCCAAAAGTTTAAACAAAGTAAAAATGAAAGTACGGGCGCCTTATGGCTTACACGATCCATCGGAAAAAGTAACAGTAGCAATATCAAAAATTACAACGAATCATATAAGGAAAAAGTAGCAAAAATATACAATGACAGTATCTAGGGCAAATCAAAATCGAAAAAAAATAGACAAATAAAATCATGACGGCCCCGGAGCCGGAGAATCATCACCGGAGGATCGGAAGAGGGTCCAGATGGTGGTGCCGTAGTCCTATCCACAGAGTCAGGCTGCTCCTCATCAGACGAAGACTCAGATTTCTCCAAAACATCCGCAATGGCCTGCTCCATCTCGAAGAAAAATGGTAATCAATGACGCTCGGATTGAAGATTCTATCATCCCTTGGCTGCCGGCCTTCACTCATACACTTCAGAATCGTCAAAATGTTGTTCTGAGACGTCCTTATGTCCTCCAGCCAGTCCCGCACACTGTTGGCCATACTTAGCCGCATCCGGACCGAAGGAGATAAAGTAGGAAGTGTAGATGCTCGCGGCGGTGCTGAGGAAGAACCAGGCTCCTGCGGTGCCCCTGACTCAGACTGACCCGAAGGCTTACCCTTCTCTCTCTGTATAGGCCTCGGGTTCTTCGGTTTGTGATCGGCTCCATACTCCGGCACACCGGCATCAATACAGAGACTGTGGATCAGGTGAGGGATAATCAAGCAACGAGTATAGATCTTTTGATTAATAGCCACCTCATCATATAATGCCTGTCCCACATCCACATTCAGGCCAAATGTCAACGCATACAGCATGCCTAGGTCACCAATATGAAAGTGTGTCAGGTTGTTCTTAGGCAACAACCGACTCTGAATAAATCGACACTGGACCTTCCAGTCCTCCGTCCAGGTCGTGGTAACCAACTCCTTCCGGTCTCCTCCCGGCCTTAACGTCCAAGCCACATCCGTGCAAACTCTCAACCTCAACTCCTCCAAAGGATCCTGCCCCAAACTCTGTCTATGTACAATCTCCTCCATGTAGTCCCGACCCTCAAAAGCTGCCAACCCATACTTCTTATTGATCACATCCGGTGTAAACGGAACTTGTACCCCTCGAACCACAACTACCTTCGTTTCCAAGTCGGTTTCTAAACAATTGGCGTAAAATTCCCGAACCAAGGAACCATTGACCGGGGTAGTCGGGATCGTCATCAAGGAATCCCATTTCCGGTCTCTTAGCAACTGGACAAACCCTGGATCGACCTGAGCTTCCAACGTAGCCCTTTCTATCAACATAGTTCTCGAGAAATAGTGCTGGTTATACGCATCGTGGGCCCTAGGGTTCACGAATCTACGAGGCATAGGCATAGGGGGTACGGTTTTGGCTTTCTTCCTAGGTTGGGCAGCCCTAGGTTCAACCGGTTCATCTTCCCGAAGAGCATCTACAACCTCCTCAACCCTAGATGATGCTCCACATTTCTGAGCTCTAGGCATCCTCACCAAAGGAATATCGTCATCCGTCTCAAACCCCGAGGTTGGTTCATCCCTTAAAGTATTCCTAGTTTGGGTGGCCCTATGAGGTTGTTCTCGGATACTCACACCCCGGTTAGGATCAACTAAGGTGGGATCAAACTCCTTGCGTTTCTTCCCGGCCTCCCGAGCCACTTCCTTACCATGTCGCTTCACGACTCCCTTCTTATGAACCATATTTCAAACGTAGACTACACCACAACGATCCCAAAACAAAACAAGGTACCCGTTTAACATCCAAATCGGGATTTCAAATCAACCAAACCACAAACCACAACCATCCATCATCAATAACCAACCCATTCATCACCCACATCATCATCACAGCACCAATCAGCAAGAATCAAGAACAAAAACGAAAGAAAGAAAACAAATAAGGTGCATTTCGAGTGAACGAGCCGACCCAAGGATCGAACTCAGAAAAATGTGAACCAAATCGAGAAAAGTTGTTATTAACTTACCGAGTAAGGTGAGGAGATGCTGATCGTGATGAAGAGTAGTCCAAACAACACCAAAGTGTCCACCAAAATCGAATTTTTCTCTCAAAAAGTCGGACCGAAATGGGTGCTGATTCTCCAAAAAGATGGTGCGTTGGGGAATTTGGCATAGAAAATCAAAAGAGGATATCAAATGCGGCCTGTAGCAGCTTAAAGCGCCCAATTTGGTTTAGAATCGAAGATTTTAGGTCAAAAGGAGGGAGAGGAAACGGTTTTGCGGTTTGAAATCTTGAAAAATGAAGGTTCATGCGTTGAAGGAGTATATATAGACAGACTCTGGACGGGCGTCCAAGAAACCGGACGGGCGTCCACTGGGAAATTTGATGAACTGGACGGGCGTCCAGTTATTCAGACGCTCGTCCAAGAGTTTAAATCACATACAGGATTGGAGGGAAAATATCAGACGGGCGTCCAGGCTTAGTGGACGGGCGTCCAATAATTGGTCATGGCGGACGGGCGTCCAGACTTCTGGACGGGCGTCCAAGGTAGAATAGTGCAAAAATCATGAAATGTCATACAATTTAAATTCAAATTCGCACTTTCTTATTAAACTTAATTAAAACTTCAAAAAATACAACTAGAAATCAACAAAATAAATAAAAACAAATAGGAAACAGTGGGTTGCCTCCCACCAAGCGCTTTTGGTTTACGTCGTTTGCTCGACGGAACAACTTAAGAACGCTAGTCATCGTAAATGGCCAACCAATCTATCACTCGAATGAGACGGCGGAGCATGTCGATCGCCGGAGGGAAGTCATACTCATCTTGCAAACCCCAATCCTCACCAGCTACATCAACACCTCGGAAATGCTCAGCTTGCAGCACTAGCACTAAATCTGTCAGCATCGGATCATTGAGGATCGTGTAATGACGTCCAAGAGCCTCCTGTAACTCCTCAGTAGTGAAGTCTCCACCTCCCAAACAGCGGGGAACAATAAGAACATAGGTGACAGTCTTGACGCGGGTACTAATGTCAAAATCTACGTGCAACACTATCGTCCCTCCCGGTCCATCATCTACCGTGATAAGTGGGATCTTCCTAAGGAAAGGCAATTCCTCTGGTAGAACTCCGAAATCCATATCTAGAAAGCACAACTAACTGACAGATATAAACAAAAACAACTTAGTAAGCTAAACTTAAATACTAAAACTTAAACTCTAAAACTACAAAAGCACAACAAAAACGACTAAAACTAATGATATCTAGGATGCCTCCTAGTAGCGCTTTTGTTTAATGTCGTTAGCTCGACACCGTTTAAGCTCAGCCTGGATCAGGCCACTTGACCTTCCTGCCAGCCACTACCTCTTCCAGACTTTGATCAGTAGTTCGGCTGCAGAAACAGCACCTAACACATGGGGTAAAACCTTTAATAGCTTTCCAAACACGCTTAAACTTCCCCATGGTTGATTTCTTCATTCTCTGAGCCTTCTGATGACGCTTCAACTGACGCTCCCTCTCAAATTCTTCCATATCCCAACTACCAGCTAGAACTTCTTCAGATTGACCACTACCGCCATCCTCCGAAAATAGGTCGGGTGAAAACTCGTCGAATTCTTCGACTTCCGTAGCACCACACCCGAGGATGTCGAGGAAACGGACAATCAAAGGTTTCTCTTTAGGCTCACCAATATAGTGCTTGCACCTTTGGCCATTCACTCGAAACGGGTCACCGCTATAACCACGAAGTTCTAGAACGCCTCCAGGAATGATTTGGAGAATCTCGAAAGGACCGGACCAACGTGTCCTCAACTTTCCAGGAAACAAATGTAACCTAGAATTGTATAGAAGAACTTGTTCTCCGACTTGGAATTCTCTCTTCTTAATCTTAGCATTGTGGAGTAGCTTCATCTTATCTTTACTAATCCTGGCACTTTCATAGGCCTGGAGTCTGAATTCGTCCAATTCATGCAACTGCTGCAGTCGATGTTTTTCCACAAGATTGGGAATCAAAGTTCAGAAACTTTGTAGCCCAATAAGCTCTATGCTCTAACTCGACTGGCAGATGACATGGCTTACCATAAACCATTTGATATGGAGATGTACCCATAGGAGTCTTATAGGCGGTTCTATATGCCCAAAGTACATCATCCAACTTCAAACTCCAGTCTTTCCTATGACTGTTAACCGTCTTTTCCAGGATTTTCTTAATACTTTGGTTGCTCCTTTCAACCTGACCACTAGTCATCGGATGATATGGTGTGCCAGTTTTATGACGAACACCATACTTTTCAAGGACTTTCTCTAGGGGTCGGTTGCAGAAGTGTGTCCCTTCGTCACTGATCAAGGCACGTGGACATCCAAACCTCACGAAGATGTTTTTCTTAAGAAATTTCATTACCGTCTTATGATCATTGTGAGGAGTGGCTTGAGCCTCCACCCATTTTGACACGTAATCCACGCAGACTAAGATGTATTTGTTACCGCAAGATGATGGGAATGGTCCCATAAAATCGATACCCCATACATCAAAGACTTCGCATTCTAAGATGGGTTTCAAAGGCATGTCAAAACGCCTTGTCAGAGTACCGGTTCTTTGGCATCTATCACAAGCTTTACAGAAAGCTTCTGTGTCCTTAAAGATCGTGGGCCAATAGAAACCGGATTGAAAAATCTTAGCAACGGTTTTCCACGGACCAAAGTGGCCTCCAGTGGGTCCACTGTGGCACTGCTCAATAATATCGCGTTGCTCGGATTCTGGAACACATCTTCTGAGCAAACCATCTTTACAGATCTTAAAAAGATAAGGTTCATCCCAAACGAAAGATTTCAAATCAGAGAAGAACTTTTTCTTCTCCTGATAAGACATTTCTGGATCGAGATAACGGGCATGAAGGTAATTGACAATGGAAGAATACCACGGAACATCAGGAGGACAACCGTCGATAAGCATAATGTTCTCTAGAGGAAAGTAAAGATCTATATCATATGGATCATCCTTTTCCTCACTTAACATTCTAGAAACGTGATCAGCTACGACGTGTTCATTGCCCTTTTTGTCTTTAATTTGGACGTCAAACTCTTGTAGGGTCAGTATCCAACGCAGTAAGCGCGGTTTAGCCTCTTTCTTAGTCATCAGATAACGCAAAGCAGCGTGATCAGTCCACACAACTACTTGAGCTCCTAACAAGTAACTACGAAACTTGTCCATAGCAAAGACTACGGCCAATAATTCCTTTTCAGTGGTCGTATAGTTAACTTGAGAGGGGTTCAAAGTGTGACTGGCGTAATAGATAGGCTGGAATTTCCCGTTAAGCCTTTGTCCTAAGACCGCACCAACAGCATAGTTTGATGCGTCGCACATAAGCTCAAAAGGTAAGTTCCAGTCAGGCGATATAAGAATTGGAGCATATATTAAACGATTCTTGAGCTCCTCAAACACTTGCTTGCAGCTCTCATCAAAATTGAACTCAACGTCATCCTTAAGTAAAGTAGACAGGGGCTTGGCTATCTTGGAGAAGTCTTGAATGAATCTTCTGTAGAAATCGACATGTCCAAGAAAACCTCTCACTTCACGCACATTCTTAGGATAGCTCATCTTCTCGATAGCTTCTACTTTCGCCCTGTCAACTTCGATACCTTTGGCTGAGATTTTGTGGCCAAGAACTATGCCCTCATCTACCATGAAATGGCATTTTTCCCAATTGAGAACCAAGTTCTTTTCCACGCATCTGGATAACGCTTGATCAAGATTGTCAAGGCAATCATCAAAAGACTGACCAAAAACCGAAAAATCGTCCATGAAAATTTCCATACACTTTTCTACGAGCCCGTCAAAGATAGCCAGCATACATCTCTGAAATGTAGCTGGGGCATTGCAGAGACCAAATGGCATTCGCCTGTAAGCGAATGTACCATAAGGGCAGGTGAAAGTGGTTTTCTCTTGGTCAGCTGGATCAATGGGTATTTGGAAGTATCCTGAATATCCATCTAGGAAGCAGTAGAATGCGTGCCCTGCCAGACGCTCAAGCATCTGGTCAATAAATGGAAGGGGGAAATGATCTTTCATGGTTACCTCATTGAGCTTTCGATAATCGATACAGACTCTGTAACCAGTGACAAGTCTCAATGCTATCTCCTCTCCCTTCTCATTCTCCTCAATCGTAATTCCTCCTTTCTTGGGAACTACCTGAGTTGGGGAAACCCATTCACTATCAGCGATGGCATAAATGATTCCCATGTCCAG